>JANRGV010000014.1:18546211-18574088 GCA_024734035.1 Alethe castanea
GGTGGGGAGGGGGCGACAGAGGGGAAGAGCATCATTAAGGATTAGCTCATGTTGTACATTGTCTGTAATGCATCAGTAGACTGAATTACTGTGGAGCCATGCCAGTGATGACTCTGGCCCAGCAGGAGCAGGGTAAGTCCAAAATTAGCTATTGTATCCATGAGAGGAGCAAATTTCACATGGAAAAGGGCTCGAGCTTCGCAGAAACCTTGCTCGTGGGAATGAGGGCTACACAGCAAATTCCTGGGCTGATCAGGTGGGATTGTTTGAAGAAAGGACAGGAAAAAAAGATTTGTTTTCTTGTAGGGCTAAGGAATTAGAATAACAAATGTATTCCTGCTGTCATGTTTATCTGCTGGGATCTGGAAACATGTACTGCATGCTATCTCCTGACAGATTAGTAAACAGGGATTTATTTGTATATTTGCTCAGCATGTGCTGCTTCTCCAAGTGCTCCATTTCAGAGTGGTGTGACAGACACCCCAGCTTTTCTGTTGGAGAATCTGTGGCAGGCAGCAAAAGGCTGGAGAGGCTCTCAAGGATTTCAGTGTGACTCTCCTGGCAAGAAGGATTTTTCCTCCTTGTTTTTACTGCTGGAGGAGGAAGCCATTTCCACCTGAAAACTCTGTCTCAGACCATCTGATGGTTTCTCGTGGTGCTGGTGCTGCAGTGTGGCTCCTTTAGAGGATCTTCCTTCCCTCCTCTGGGCTCAGCTGCCAAAGGCCATCCTGCCCCAGCAGGACCTTTCTTTAAACCTCTGTGCCCTGAGCTGGTGGCCTTTGGTGTCAGAGCTGACCTAGTGAGTCCTGGGTCTCCCTGGCAGAAAGTATTTTTCATCCTAGATTGGGTGGTAAAGTTGAGAACACACATTCTTCTGCTCGTGAAAATACATCCTTTGTCGAAGTTGCATTATCTCGAAAGCCCAGCTTTCAGGATGAGCATTTTTATCACTTTTCAAAGCAACCTGAGGACAAGAGTGCCATTAACACCTACCCAGCTCAGCCAGCTGGGTGTTTGTGGCTTCTGCTTTGCTCTGTGAGCAGGCAAAGATCTGCTCCAGCTGCTTGCAGAATTTTTAAATTTTTGGTGCCTCTATTCTTTTTGGATACTGAAAAATGTGGTAAGAATGGCATCTGCATCTGACATTCATACAAACCTGCAAAAACCTGACTTTCTAACACTGTTTTGAGCAGAAGAGAGGCTGTTTTGTGCACCTGAGAAACCAGCAGCATTAGCTCTGGAAATGAAGTGTGATGAGTGTTTAACTCAACTTTTTTAGGGTCTGATCTGCAGAAACCAGACCATGTGACAGGCACTCGGTAATTTCTAAAAGCTGTGGAGTATCTATAGTCTTGCTATAAGAGATAGTAAATGTTTTGTATCCAGGGCTTTAGTGGTGCTACACGCACAAAGACATAAATCTCCTGACATTTTGTAATATATTTTCATATGCACGTTTTCCTTTTGAACTTATTACTGTATTTATTTGTTTTGGTATCACCAGTGGTTTTAGGGGAGCCAGGATTCCTGTATGTAAGGAACACCTTCTTTTAAGTGGTGGGGTTTTATTTTAATTTTAAAAACAGTTTTGAGGAGAGGTGGGTGTTATTTCTTGTGGAACTCATCTGATAAGGGTAGAATGTACCAATTGAAATGGAAACATGGCACATTTGCTTGTTAAAAGCCACTGAACAGGGTGTTCCTAAATAATTTACATTTTGGTGGGGAAAACCGGGGGTAATACACAAGGAACATAATGCATAAAGATAATAAAGAAGGAACATAAGTATTTCAGGAACATCTTGGGTGTGAGCACAGCTTGTGTTGTGTTGGGAGTTGACCACACAATATTTGCAGGATTTAGTAATATTCTTGGCTTTGAGGTGATAGCAGGAAAATAGGAAAACTGTGAGGATGGTAAGGGGCAGAGGCTGTCTGCAAGACCCTGAAGGATGTTCATTTTGGGGTCACTGGACTTGCTCCTTGTGGGTCCTTCCAGCTCGGGCTATTCTCTGATTCCGTGCTCTTCTTTTGGCACTGCTGCCATCTGATTGCAGTAACAAGGAGAGAATCAGTCACAGTTTTGTGTGCCCATGTGCAAATTTATCTGTTTTTCAGTGCCGATTTCAAACTACCTCGTTTTCAACTTTCTGTCCCTGACTGTGAGGAGCTTTAATATTTCATGGCCTTGTCTGGGAGTGTGTGCAGGGCTGGTTCCAGCCCAGTCCCTGTGTGCAAACACCTCTGGCTGCCATCACCCTGCTCAGCTCCATCCTGCTGGGATTTCTGCTGCTGCAGCCCCGTGTCAGTGACCTCTGTCCTGGGCAGGTTTGGCAGCCCTGCCCCGACCTTTGTGCTGCTGCAGTGCCCTCACCGGCCGTGGCACAGCTGTTGTGGCCTCTGTGGGCTGTGCAGGTCAGGGCTGAAGGTGGAGATTGAGCCTGGGCCTGGCAGAGCTCCAGGAGTGTTTGCACGGTGCTCCTGGGCACAGGGTGTGACTCTTGGGGATGGTCCAGGGGCTGGGCTCGCTGATCCTTGTGTGTCCCTTCCGGCTCAGCTCTTCCTCTGTGATTCCATGACTTTGTGCCTGCACTCCTGCTTGTCCATCAGTGCCTTCCACAGGGCATTCCCCCTCTCTGGGCACAGATTTCTGCTCCCTGCAGCCCCTCCAACTTCTCCTCCCCACCTTTGCACTTGTTGCTGCCTCTTAGATCAGCCTGGGTAATGTGTGTGGAGTTGTTGTATTCCACACGATGCCATTCCCAAAAACAAAGCCCTGCTGTCAGGCTGGAGCAATAATGTTGGTACAGCCAGTGAGGGAGCAGCTACACACTCAGTTATTGTGGCAGGGACAGGGAGCTGGGAGGGGAGGGACCATGAGTAGCACAGCAGCCCTTTATTAAGTATCTCCTCAGTTTTGTAATTTCTCGTGCAGTCACTACAATTCAAACCTTTTTGCCAATACATGTATTTATTTATTTTTTTTACCCTAGTTGTTCAGGCCAGCTCGCACTTCGCATTAAAACCAGTGATAAAACTCCTCCTGTCTTGATAAACAACCAGAATGTTTATCCAGAACGCTGAGGGGCTAAGAGGAAAAAATGGATTTTACCGTTTGTTAAGATGCTTTCAGATACTCGTATCTCTGCCTCTTTCATTCTTCTGCCCTTTCTCAAGAGACTAAAAGAGTTAAAATAGCTTCTAAAGGGACTCATGATGTTCTCATTATATTGTGTAGTGTTGAATCTGTGTGAAATAAAATGTTTAAAATGGTTGCTTAACTTTCATAGTATTAGGAAAAGACTCTGAATATTGCAGTCATTTAAATATAATGAGAAATAAATGCAGAAAATGGATGAAATAGAGAAATGCACACTGTATTGGATTACCACATCAGGGATCCAATTAAAACGAGTTCTTCTAATAAATATTGGTTTAATAATGTAAACTTGTGATTGCTATATTATTACAACAAAAATAAAATTAACAAGATTTAATGGACTGAGCAGCCATTAATTTTCACTTGTTAATTTATTAGGAACTTCTAATGCTGTTAGATGCACAGTAAAGCCATTATCCTGCATGAACTACTTGATGAAATAAATAGGGCCAACAAGTGCTTGAATTAAAATGAAATCAGTTTTTATTCCCAAATTATCTCTTTATGTTGTTTGGGTTATTTTTTTATTACTACTACGTTTTAGCTTCCCTCTACTAAGTGCAATTAAATTTTCAGGGATGGGATGCAGTACTCCTCCAGCCAGGCTTATGAATAGTCCTAATTAACTTTTGTCCTTGTCTGCCTTGATGTGTTTGTAAAAAACCCTTTTCCAGCCCCGAGCTGCATGTGCTGATGGGCAGAGAGGGGAGGGACAGGAGAGGGGAATGAAGCCAGGACAGAGGTTCTTGTCCACATCCTGCAGTCCCACGGGCTGACTCCACCAGGCCCAGCAGATGTTTGCTAATTCCTTCTGGAATTGGTGATAATTGGGCTCTTGGCACCTTGGCACAACTTTGTGTAGCTGAGAAGTCAGTAATGCGTGGATTGTTGCAGTAACGCTGCTTTTAAAGGTGTTTTGAAGCCTTTCAGGCCTGATCATCACTTGCTGGCCTCTCTTTGTCCCCAGAGTGGTGGCACTTGCCCTTAGGGAAGTTTGATTGCTCCAGGTGGCTCTGTAGAAACAATACAAAGCCAGAGCTCTTTTTTTTTTTCTGTCTTAAAGACTCTGCTCCTCAGAGGGCACAAATGAGAGTGGGGATAAACCATTCCTGCATAGTAATAACAGCCCTATTAAAAACCCAACCAAATAAAGCCAAGTCTTATCTTCAGAAGAGCCCAGCCAGGTAAGAAATAACACCGTGCTTTTTAAAGGGTCACCCAGGGATCATCTGAGCTCCAACAGGAAATCTTTTTTGTAGTTACACAGTTCCAGATTTGTTCCTCAGCAGCAAGGCAGGTTTCTGTGTGTGCTGCAGAGACTTGTGCAGCTGCTGTGGAAAACACGGATTCTGTCTCTCACTGATGAGCCTCATGAACGTGCTTAAAGCTCCAGTAAAACCTTCCTGTGAGAAATGTAACCTGTGTGAGCCTGGGAAGGGTGAAGAGGTGATCCTGGTAAATTCTGTAGGTCACAAGAAATCCCTTCACAGCTCCCTGGATTATGAGGGCAAGGAGGGGACACGTTTCAGGTGCTCTGTGTGTGCCCAAATTGTCCTGGAGCACCTGCACAGGGCCTGAGCTGTGACAGGACCATCTGCTTTTCCAGCCCTGCAGGAATATGGAAACGAGGGGTGTGAGTCCTGCAGAGAGGGGTTGCAGTGGGTGCTGTGTCAGGAGATTGATCCCATCCCTGGGGTTCTTGCCTTCTCCAGGGTTCTCAGGGTGAAAATAGTGGGTGAGCCCTCCTTAGCTCACTTTGTCATTTGCAGTTGAGAATTTCAGTAAATTTTCCTTACAAATTGCGTCATAGGAAAGGTCAGAGTTTCTCTCTGAAATGGTGACGTTCATTAACCATAACTCAATCTTTTTTTAAAGAAGGAAGTCAAAACAGAAATTTCCTCCTTTGTGGTGAAGCTGCAGGCAGCAGCGGTTGAATGATGGATGCTGACACTGACTCTCCTTTTTCACAACAAAAGAGGAGAAACTTTGTCTTTCCTGTTTTAGTTGCTTGAACATGAAAAGAGAAATTCACTTACTCTTTGCACATACAGAACAGTGAAGGTTCACAAAAATATTGGGCTGAGAGGAAGACATCTGTGGCATGTGAGAATGCCTCTGTGTTGAACGTGTGACTGTTGTTGCTTTATCTACTTAACAGCTAGAGAATTCTTTTTCCCCCAAATTTCTTTTCCCTGCATTAACTGGAATTTTAATGTTGCTGTGTGGGAAGACAAAGACCCAACTACAAAAACCTTTAATTTTGTTATTCTCAGGAAGACCAGATGTGGGGTTTTTTCATAGGAATACGAAGTCTATGGTTTCCATACATATGGAACTGTGCAGAAAGGTCATTATTATTTGTTGAACAAATTGTTTTTCCCCTGGACTCAAGATGCAGAACCAGTTTGTAGCACATGTGTAACAAACAGTATCTGAAAAATTCTATCAGTGTTTAAAAAGCACTCAGTATAAATGAAAGGCTAATAAGCAGCTGGAGGATTTTCCCACTCTTTTTGTGTTTGTGTAGTTACATGGATTTCAATAAATTTACTTCCAATTCACAGGCAAGTGAAGGGAGAGTCAGGCCAGCACAGGAAAGCAGTGAACTGAAAACAGGGAAGAGGTGTTTGTGGGTTGAATATTGTCCACTTTCCTCTTTTAAATTCAGGGATTTGGTGGCTTCTGTGGGTTCTTTGCAGGATTTGAAGCCTGCCCAGCTGGGGCTCCAGCCCCAGGAAGACTGGACTTGTCAGGCCTGGCTGGAAATGTGGCAGGAAGCCAGGCAGGGTTTAGCTGGAAATTTGATGAAAATGAGGCTTCTCTGCAAAGCATTTAATTTTCAGAGGAGTTCACTCATATTTCAGTGAGGGTTTGCTGATGGGCACTGGTGGGGCTGGGCACAGACCCTCCACATTTGATCACCTTTGGAGTGGGTGATCCTGTGCCTGGGCAGAAGGCAGCATTGGGCTGTTCTGTGTTTGTTTGTTTTTTTTTTAAACCGTTTAAACCAGCTTTCAAGCCAGTGGTGAAGCCCTCATTCCAGTGTGCCCTTCCCTGCCCCACAGCTACACAAGCTCAGGAAGCAGAAATGTTTTCTAGATAAAGCCCCCCACAATTAGAGGCCTTGAACTCAGGAGAGCACAAGGTCTGCTAATGACATCTGTCCCTGCTTTCCCAACAATCAGCAGCCTGTGGGATAAAAAGTCTGGAATAGTTACTGATGTTGGCCTGGAACCTTCAAACAAAACTCCAGTGGGCACTGGAGATGCTGGATTAATGACCATGTAAGAGTTCCACAGGCCTGGGATGGGCAAACTTAGAGATGACTTGGCTAATCTTCCTCCTTATCTGCTTCTTGGGCCTAAATTTACCTGAATTACTCAGTATAAGCTTCACCATCAGTCAAATCTGTCCTGTTGGCCTGTTTCATGTAATTATTTCCTGTTGAAAATTATCTTTTTCTTTAATCACCAATTTTTGCACAAGAATGGTAGAAAGTGCAAGCCAGAAGATGTGAAACCACTGTGGTAGAATGAAGCTTTACACAGCAAAATGGCAAGTTTTAAAGAGCAGATAATCACTACTTATTGGAGCTGATAAAACTTTCTAGCTGGTTTCTGTTGCCAGTAAAAGTCTGCTGGCACTCTGCAAACTGAGTTGAGCTTTGCTCTGAATTAGATGCCATAAATAACTCGTGTGTAGGTAGACAGCTGATTATTGAAGCTTTTCCCTAAGCCTGGTTTTGCTTGTTTGGGAGAACTACAGGCTGAAAGTTCAGGTAGAGAATTGCAATTGCATCTTTGTTTTTCCCAGTCCTAGCTGAATAAAGATGGGTTTTCAGTTGGGGATAGCTGCATAATGAATGCACATTGTGGTTAGGGAAGACTGAAAATATCAGGGTTTGTTCCACACCACTGTGGAACTGTGAGCAAAACATTGCACCCTGCTTGTACCTTAACTACCTCCCAAATGCAGTCCTTGCCTCTCAGGGAGTTTAATTACAGTTGGGAAAGCTCTTAAAACCCCAGGATTTTAAAAACTTGTTGCAAACCCCATTACCTCGCTGCTTCAAAAGGCTTTCTGCTGCTGCCACCCAGCACCTCGTTTGTACTAAGAAAGCAATTTTAATTTTTGTTGGAAACTCTCTTTGAAAATATGTAGGTGCTAGTCAGTGAGAATATGAGAATTCCACAGATGTTTAGTGGTAAACCTTGGCTGGGTTTGCCTAATATTTATCTATTCATCTCTGTAGCAGTGCCTCCTGTACACATGGAATATTTTGACTGGTTGATACACATCATACCACAGAGGTCTGCTCCTGAGCTCCAGTCTGAGGTCTGTTAGCACAAGTCCAGGGGAAATTCTATACATGTAGCCTCATGTTTTCACTTAAGTAATATTCTACAGCCATATGTGAATTTAATGCCATCCAAATACAAGATGGTAAATGAAAGAAATGTGTGTCTGTTGCTGGTGGGCTTTTACAATCATGACCTGCAGCAAAACCACTTGGAGAAATGTAATTTCTGTACCTGTAGCTGTGTCTTCTACTGAATGTTTTGGCAGCCTCTGAGTGTTGAGCACTCACATCTATTTGCTTCAAAGCTGCTTTGCATCTGAGGACTTTGTGGGGAATTGTTCTGAAAGAGATGACTGAAAACTAATAGCTGGCCATCTGGCTGGAAACAACATTATTAATTAAACGTTCTCTTTTAAATCATTTACAAGTTAGAAATAAATGCTCTTTTCAAAGCTATTCAAGCAAGATGAATTTGAAGCCTTACTGTGGGAAACAGAGTATTTAATGTATCTCTTCACTAAAATTGAGGATGGAGAAGTAACATTTGAGATCAGGGTTACTTAGATAAGCTGAGAGCAAAACAGCCTCTGGATTTTTTCCCTGTGTGTTTTACACGGTTACTTTCCTTGAAGGAGGACAATTAAGCTCCAATGCTGGCAGCTACTCCCATTTTAAAATAATAAAAATAAATCTTTACTATACAATATTCATTGAGTCCTCTTAAAGACCTTTTCATTATGTGCTTTTGAAGGGGAGGCATTTGTGGCCTCTCATTTTATACCAGAGTTCTGATCTTAAATCCTTTGTAGCAGAAGGATTTTTACCCTTTTTTGCTGATGGGGAGAGTGAAGTCCTGAGAATGGGGTTGATTTACCTGAGGCCCATGCTGCAGTTCCTGGTGGCTGCATGTGGAAAATATGTGTATGAGGATATTGGAATAACAGAGTGCTATTTGGATGGATAGAAATTCATGAAGGGAGCACCCTGAAATAGGGTTGAGAGAATAGTTCCATGTAAACATCCCCTCTGTTTCATCCCTTTACTTCTCCATTTGTGCCCTGGTGGGGTTTGTGGTGTAAAACAAAGCTGGTGCCAGACACAAATGAGCCCATGGGGCCAGTGAAGGTCTTGGAAGTGCTGGGCTGGAGTGGGGTGCTGTGAGTGCCTCTTTGCATGCCAGGCTCTGCTGGTTTGAAGGCCCTGTTGGGGGAGCTGCTTCTAAACAGGAATAAAAATAGCCATTGGAGTGTTCTGCTTTTAGAAAGAAAAAATAGCATTTATTGGATTATGATTGGCTGGTGACTTTGAAGCTGGAGACAGTTTTATATTACAGAGCTTCTCACTCTGCTTATTCTCTCAGTTCCTGTTTCCCCCCCTCCCCTTTTCTTTTTCCTCTTTTCTTGCTTTCTATTTTTAGGATGGCATTTCAGAGTTTCTGCTCTACTGCCAGGCCAGCAATTCCAGAAGAAAGAGGAAAGGTGGGAGGTAGAGCTAATGAGCACTGTTAGTAATTTGCCTTTTGAGTTTGTGTTCAAAGTTTATATGTTTCCAATTTGTCTGACAGTCAATGAAAGATCTGTTTCTGCTTGAACCATTGATCATGCACATTTGACAATCTCTTCAAAAGAAGAGCAGGAAGTTTAGGACTGGAGAGAGGTCATTAAAAGTTTTAGGACAATTTTATATTTTGTTATATGTGTATGTATATATTTTGGGGTTTTTTTATATATGTAAAAATTTGTGTCCCATAGAAATAGCTTCAAACGGACCATGATATTTAATTTATCATTCTATGGAGAAAAAAAAAGTATTTATAAAGTATTTATTTAAAAAATGGTAATTGTCTATTACCATTGGAACAAGACACTTGGTTAGTGTTACATATACCCACAGAAATAAGATGATGGGATAATGGTTTTCCAGTCAGCTCTAATGCTGATCAGAGTTGCTTTAAGGGCATAAAAGTAGGGAGGGGGAGTTTTCAGGAATACCCTGGTGGGGATGGATGTGCCATTGCTCCACCGTCCTGGGAAGGGCCCTGCTGCTAAAAGTTGTCCCTGAGCTGCAGCTGCCCAGGGGCTCTTGGCTCATTTGTGCATTTGGGACTCCCATTCTCCTGTGTGTGCTTTTCTTTGTTTATTTGTTTAGGGGTTGGGGTGGGTTTTTATTTGTTTAAATATTATTTTTCTCTCTTGTGCCGTGGCTGAGAACTTTAAACAACAGGGAAGGATGGTTATTGGGAGGACAAGGAAGGGAACAAAAATGTTCTTTGTTTTGAAAGCAAAGGATGTAACTCAGTGTGAATGTGTAAAACAATCCAGCCACTGGTTCTTGGGTTTGGAGCTTGAGTAGGGGGTGATTTTTGTTATTAGTTCAACAAGTCACATTTTTCACCTGTGTGAGTTTGGGGCCATGATTTTTGCACGTGCAGAACAGCTCTGAATTTACCTCACTGAGAGAGAGGAGCTGGGGAAGCACAGAAGACTTGGTCACACTTGTGCTTTAGGATCACCTCTTGATTTAACAAATCTTGTCACATTTAATTCTTAATTTTGCTTTGCAGTCCCTGTGCTACTTGGAGCTCTGAAGGATATTTTTCTAGGCCTGTTTGAGGATTGAGTGTTGTCAAAAGGCTGAAAGTTGGTCCAGTGTAACTGCACATGTAATGTATTGCTGTAAATTAAATAACCCACGGATTGTTTTTGGAAGACAAGGATTATTTCAAATCACAGCTCATGACTTTCCTACCAGTGATTCAATAACTTATTCCCGTTGGTTAAAAATTATGCCTCAGGTCAAGTTGGAGGCAGTGCCAGCTTGCAGGATGTTTTTAAATTTAATTTTTATTTTCCCTGCAAATGAGGTTGTTACTCCAAGGTACTTACCCTCTTTAGAATAAGAGGAGACAAACAAGTCTTGTGCTTCACAAAAGCTGATCCAGTTTGTCCCTGAGGTGTGCTGCCCAGTCTGAAGCTGGCAGTGCTTTGGGAATTCAGTGTACAGCCTTGCCCATAGGATAGCCTTTCTCCAGTTTAGTTTTCTGGTGTTATCACAAAAGAGTGGAGGAGAGAGCCAGTCAAGTGTTTAAAATTTGTCTATATTTACATGTCCTGCAGTGGTTTTCAGGCCTGAAGAAGGTGACTGAGGAAACCATGAGCATGTGTGCTGTGCAGGAGCTCACGGGGGTGAAACTGCTCCTGGGGCTGTCTTTTGGGAAGTTTTAAATTAAGTTCTTCCCAGGCTGAAGAAGCCAAAAGCCACTGTGAATGTGTGCAGTGGGCTGGCAGATGCAGCTTGGTGTAGCAAGGGGCATTATGTTGGTGGAAATTGAGATAACAATAACCCCTGCTTTTATTTGTCAATAATTTTTTATCTTTTACTTTAAACCCAAATATTTTCTTCATATGCCAATAAATGGCAGAGTGGATTTGGACCAGGCATCTCTGGCTGTGCTGCTGAGTTGTTTGGAAGCCAAATTAATTGTAACAGCAATGACAGCTCTGAGTTGTCTGATTTCCACACACTTTTTATACTGTCATATCTCTACATATTATGATAATGATTCATCAGTAACATAATTTTATTTCTGGTTTCCACTTCAATGAGTGTAGCTCCTGTTACCTACAAACCACTGCAGGAATGTTACTCACTGGTGAACCACTGGTCTTTGAAGAGTGTGACTGTGCTGAAGGGGTTTGTTTTCTCACATCCCACACCAGGCACTGGCAGTTTCCTGTCACCATCGCTACCAGGGCTTGTTCAATACAAGCTTGTGGCTTCAGCAGCGATTGGGTTTGTGATGATTTCATGGTGAATAGGCACCTAACCGCATGCCACTGCAAGCTGCCCGTTTGGGGACTGTGCTGAAGGTGACAAGCACTGAAGATGCAAACTCAGATGCCTTTTGATGTCCCCTTCAAAGCAAACACTAAATGCTGTTTATTGTGTGAGGCAGCAGCCCATTATTGGCCATGTCCTTTAATGAAGAACTTGAGCTCTTCCATTATCCTTAGTCTGGCACTTTTCCTGAGTGTTGAAAGGCTTTTTGTGCTGGAGCAAGGTGTTACAACAAAGTCAAATGTGGGTGCAAAACTGCCTGGGTGCAGCAGGGATTTGGCATCGTGTGGAACGTGAGGAGCTGAGTGACCCTTGTGCAATGAATAAATGAAATCCTGCCCCATCTTCTTAACGAGTCTGGCTCTGCAGTTTGCACACAGATAAGATAATTAATTGAACAAGAGGCAGCATTACCTGGCAGTTGCCTAATCTTCCTCCCCATGTGCAATAATCTGCGACCCAGATGTGCTGGACAATGCAGATGTGAAATGCTGTAACTTTATGGCACTCCTTTAATTTACTGAAAATCAGCTGCAGCAGCTCAGGTTTTGTCAGAGATGAGAATGTTTCTGAATGTGGACGTGCAAATGTCAATGACAGGAATTGTGCCTGGAGTGTACTGAAAATACACTCCTTAAAATGTTTTTCCTTTAATTTACATCAAAAGAATCTTGTCTAATTTTAACATGTTGTTGCCATCGGGTGGTGGTGTCCATATGCTCCAATCAATGTAGCACTACTTCCCTTGTCTTTCTGCCTTCACTGAAGCCACTCATTAAATTATTTCAGCTAAAACTTCCCATTCCCTGGAGTTTGGGCTCTTCCTCTGCAATACATAAAGTGATAGATCAGCACCTAATAAAAGTGGGATTATCTCTGAGCTGGAAATAAGTAGAAAGCTCCTAGTGTGGAAATGACAGGGCTTGCTTGTCATTGCAGATTTAATAATAATACTTGTAGTAACTCCAGCAAGGTGAGAGTCTTCAGAGGGCTTTGTCACCAACTGCTTTTTACTCCTTGCAAACTCTTTAGACTTTGGCTGTTCAAACTGTTCCAATGCTCTCGCTGCAGCCATGCAAATATCACAAGCTGTTCAGCTTGCTCATTTATTCTCTTGGAAAGGCAGAGATAAAAAAAACAGCCTGGACTTGGACCCTGGAGGGAGGGAGCTGTGCAAAGCCAGGCTAAGGATTCTGGTGGGGAGCTGTGGAGTTTTCTGTTCTTTTGTTGATGATGCTTTGCTTTCTGTCATCTCTTAGCAAGTAATGAATAACAGTGATGGTGCGCTGTGGGACATGGGATCTGGAAATGTTTATTCCAGTGTGTGTGTGTGGAGCAGAGTCATCAGCAGAGCCAAGTTTCTCACGGGCTGGTCTGGTTGGTGCCTGGGGCAGGAGTTTGCAGCTATCTTGGTAATAAAGGTAATAAAGGCCTCTGGTATTTCTGCTTCCCAGGTTCCCTGTGCCTGGCAATTGCTGTCCCTTCTGGGATCAACACCTGTCTCGGATTTCCAGCACTAACAAAGGACTCTGCTCTATAAAACCCTCTGCTGTTTGTGTGTGGAGCACTTTGCTTCTCCACTCCTAGGCTGGAGGATACCACAAAATAAAAGATAAAAGCCAAGTGAAGCCGTTGCTGCAGTAGGCCTAAAACAAACTTTTAGAACAGTGAGGTTTTTCTTTTCTTCCCTTCGTGGTTTATTTTTGTCTTTCTTTTTTTCTGTGGGGGAGGGGGTGTGCGGTGAAGATTTATCTCTAAACACAAACACTGAAGTTTCATTGGGGATGTTGTTTTGGGGATTTTTTAATCTCCTTCCTCACCTTAAAACTGCTTTTTTAAAATGAAGGTTTCCCCAAACTCACTCCTGCAAACATTCCAGTGGTACGTGGAGAGCTGGAGGAAGCTCCTTTGCCCTGTGCAGCTTTAAGATGAGTAATAATGGTCCCAGCACATTCACACGTGCTCCAAGTCCTGCATGTTCTGAAGAATTTTTTCAGATTGAGCCCCCTGTAAGTCAGTGGAACTGATCACATATCTGAGTTTAACCACATAATTCCCTTCCTGAGATCTGCAGCTGCCTGTGGCACTGCCTGAGCTCTTGTCACATCCAGGTGTTTCTCAGAGATGCTTTCCCTGCAGTAATATTGCTTCAATTCTTATTTTTCACTCTTCATAGCAGATCTGTTTAACAGCAGGGTTGCTGCTTCTTTGGACTCTAAAAGCATTTTGGACAGGATTGCTCATAAAGTGATTTTTCAGCTTGCAGTGACTGCAGTCTGCTTACTAAATATCTATTTACTACTTTTCTTCGGGTTTTAAAGAAAGTGGAACATCAGCTAATTAGTTTAACTCCTTGTTTCCAGTAATCACATCTCTCTGGGCCAGCAAATGTAAAACAAAAGGAGACTGAGGGAGGATGTGGCTTCATGTTACAGCACTGATTTAGCCCGGTGGTAGAACACCATTAAAAGGCATAATCCCATTTCTGGCTGTCTCTGAGTTTGCTGCAGTTCTGAGTGTTTTTTTATCTTTATGGCAACAAGACCACCCACTCTAATACCTTGTAAATGGTACACTTTTAAATCAGAGCTTGTGGGTAGAGTTTTGACCTCTATTGAAATGAGTAACCTGGACAAGTGTGTCTTTCAGAAATGCATCCTGTCTTTATTTAAAGATACCAAGACAGAGATTCCACTATGCTGTTTTGTTTTTTTTTTTTTTAACAGCTAATAATCTCCTCACATTAAAAAAATTAAAAAGAAACCCCATATTTCAGCTGCAGTTGGCCCAGTGTCATGTTACAGCATTGCTTCATTTTACCTCTTGGCCAGACTGACAAATCCTGCATCATTCCCTTTTTCCCCTTCAATAAACATATTTCTTACTCTGCTGGGATTCAGACCTCACTCATCATTGTCTTGAAAGAAACAATGGATTGAAACTCTCATAACTTTTGTTTTAAAATGTTTTCTTTTGCCCTAAACTGTTTTTGTGGGTTTATTTATTACCAAGCTGCAAACAGCTGATTGCTTTACAGAAGTCTAAAAGCATTATGTTTAGAAAATTACCTTTTATCAACCTCTAACAAGGGAATTAAACTAAATTTGAGAAGATTTAAAGCTAGATTACACCTTAATTCTGTGGGGCTCTTACCTTTTTCACTGGAGAGAAAATTTCACCCTGTGCTTGCCTGTAGAAATCTCCCACCAAATGATGGGTGGAAAATTTTGTCTCATGATGAGTTTTTTTAATATTTTAGGTTGTGTGCCCTTGTAGCTTGTGCTCCTTCTAAGGACTTTTCTGAACCCAGCTCCAGGAGGGTAAAGGCACTTGTGAAATCACATCCTGATTTCACAATTAAGATTAAGTCTAAATTAAAGCCTGGGATTTGCCTCATGTTGGAGAGGGATGGGATGTGGGAACGGGGGTGTCCCCATGGCCTGACACTTCTGGGGAACCCAGACTTCCCAAATTCCTCTGCAGGGGCAGCCCAGACACAACTCCAGAGGTTTCCTTCTCCCCACCTGGAGATTTTTCCCCTCCCTGTGACTATTTGTGGCACTTCTGATTCTGCCTAGAAATAGTTTTGGAGAGTAAGAAGGTGGGCAAATGGCCCAGGAAAGTCTCTGATAAAGTTTCATTTAAAATCCCCTCACCCCTGAGGAGCAGAGCTGTGCTATGGGCAGGAGCAGCAGTGGAGCAAGTCAGAGTTGGGATTTGAGTGTGATTCCCACAATTTCGGAAAAAATAGAAATTCAACATAATCTATCTTCTTTCTTATTTAACGTTGTTTTTATTTAAGATCTAGTAGGATTTTAGAGTTTCAGGAGGGGTGTGGGAAAGACAGATATTACCAATCCTTGAAATATTTCTTTTACGGGTAAATTCAGGACAAAACAGTGTCTTGTTTCAAGCTGCACTTAGCATTTGTGCCCTGAGGGAAGAGCAGGGCTGCAGAGCATCGAGGGCTTGCTTGGACAAGCTGCAATGAATGTTAAATAACTGTTTGGGAGCAGCTTGTGCTTTTAACTTAATAAATATACATTGTGGTAATGTTAGAGGAGACCTCAGGATTATAATTATTTGAAATATGCTTTACAAGTGCTTAGCAAAGCAAAGCAGTTTGGAGTCTCAGTGAGGAGCACATGCTCGGAGGAGATACAGGGAATTCTCCTTCATCCCATGTGGTTTAAAGCAGCAGAAGACATCTGTCTGTCCTTTGGCATCCACCAAGGGTGGGAGGCCATGCAGTAGCACTGGAAAATGTGTTTAAATACATCTCATGGTGGCAGAATGATCCTGAGGTGGAGTCCAGAGTTGAATTCTGCTGAACTGAGATTGCTGCCTTGAGCTTCTTGTGCCTGGGTGCTGCAGTTCCAGGGAATAATCAGAAATACTCCTTTTGACCTACTGATAAACTGATGGCCTTGGAAAGCTGAAAGGTCTGTGAGCAGAAGGATGGGTTGTTTGGCATTACCTCGGTGGTTCTGAGGTCCCAAAGCAGCTCCCTGTGCCTGTTATTCCAGGGTCCCACTGCTGCGAGTTTGGTTAGATCAAAAGGGCTCCTACTCTGAGGTGGTTGCCATTCTGTGGGATCTTTTATTTACTTTATTCTTCCATTTAATCTAGTGCAGCATGAGCCCTGACACTTTGGAGGCATAAAGGAGGTAAGATTATAAACTGTTGTGGTGTAAGTTGTCAAAAGGTGATTAATGCTGGGAGCTGTTTGTTTATTGTGATTGTGTGGACAGTGGCCAACACAGAGCTGCATTGTTCATGCAAACCCTGGAGGCAGAGCTTGGGGCACTTCTGTTTCTGTTCAGGGTTTCTGGGACAGAAACCTGAGTGCAGCTGTGGTGTTGTACACACACAGAAAGTTGGCAGGTTTGGAAAGCTCAGCCCCACATTTTCGGGCTGCCTGGATGATCTCACAGTGAGAATTGACTCCACAAAAATAATACTGGGAGCTGAGATGCCTCTCCAGGGTCAGAATTGTTCCCCATGTGACATGGGGAACATGCAGCTTTGAGCAGGCACAAAGAAATGTAGAAAAGCTTCAAGCTCTGCCCAAACCCTTTTTTTGGATCAATCTGGGGAAACCTGGAAGCTGTTTAAAATGGCAAAGTGATTAATTTCCACTTCATTTCTTCAGCTCGAGTCAATACTTGGACAAGAGCTGCACCCTGGGAACCAAGCATTTAAATGCAGGCTGAGAAGAAAGGAGATTGCTCACATACCTTTTGGCTTGGTTGTGCTCAAAATAGCTCATACAAGTGGAAATTGGTGCCCAACTTGCCCGAACTGGACCTGAAGTGGGCCCTGTTCTTTCTCTCAGCTTGGGGGGACTGTCACAGCCTGTCCCTAAGAAAACCTGATGTGCATTTAATGATGTTTCATTTCTCTGGGGAAGTTTTAGGCTTGGCTTGTTCCTGTTTGGGGTTCCTCAGTCAGAAATCACATCCAGGATGTAATACATGGACAAGGAAGCGCTCCAGCTTTTTCTGAATCTCTGGATTTCCTGGGTTCTCCCATGCAGCAGTTTGTGGTGTCTCCAGTTTTTTTATGGGAGCACGTTCCCATTTTCCCTGTTCCTCCTCTGTGCAGCACATGAGCCGTTTCCTGTTGGCAGCAGGAGGGACAATGTGGTTTAAAAGCAGCTCTGCCATCTCATTCCAGGGCAAAACTCAGCCAGCTCCCAGCTGCCCTCCTTCGCAGCCACTGCTCAGATCTGAGCAGGGGATGGGATGCACCCGGCATGAATTGTGGCACAAACAGCCCATTCCCAGCCACCATCCTTCCCAGGGAAAGTGGGCCCGGGGCACTTGGCTCTGCAGGAGCAGCCTGGGGTGAGCAGGACAATGCAGGAGTTCCTCCTCCAGAAAAGGGCCAGGCTCATCGTGTGCTCCAGCAGCATTTATGGGATACTCGCATGTACAGGTTTTTTTTTTTTGGGTTTTGAAAAGAAGGATCAGCTTGCAGAACTGTTAGATGTTGATGCCAGATGTATTTGGATGTGGTTTGCTTTGTTCTTAAACAATAGAGAGTTTTAAAGAAAGAGGAATATTCCTTGTGCCCATATGTCCCATTGTTTGCACCATGGGTATAATCCTGGCTACAGGGCTCAGCATTATCGTGCTGATTCTGCTGGCAGTGACTCATCCAGTTGGATATTTGTCATCCAGTTTGCGGAATCTTTAATCTCTGCCCTTCTTTTCTGATCAAATCTGGGATCTGCATCCTGTGCTGGAGTGTTCTGTAGGAGGAAATCCAGCACTGCACACCTAAGAGGTGCTGGGGCTGTTAGATGTAAGCAATTGGTTTTGCTGCAGCTTTTCTTGGTGCTGTGTTTTACCAGCAAAGATTTCAAAGGGAAATAATATTCAGATTAAAAAAAAAAATTCCAATGGCAGACCAACAGCATGAATTTAAAAAATAATTTTCAGAATACTCAGGAACAAAGAAATCCTTCTGGTGACACTTCCTTTTAATGTGAGCTAAGCATCTCTTTTTCCATGAGGGTACATAAAATGACTTTGAAAATGATAGGAAGCTATCATGAACTCATGCACCTGAGGATCATTTAGCTTTTTTTTTCTTACTTGGAACTCTCAGGTCTTAAATTAACTTACCTAGGCTATCAAGGAGTATCTTGGATTTCTCCCTGAAATGCAGGAATGATGGCTGAAGATACAGCAACACGATTTCCTGGCTGTGTGACCCAGACTAGGAGTGGTGAAACCCTAATTGGATTAAATGTTTTCCTTTACCGTTGGGGACATGGATAACATTTGTGCCTTTGAGTAGTTTTGTTTTTGCCCGTGCTGGTTAAAGGTCCTGGGCTGGTGGCTGTGTCACAAAGGGCTGAATAGCAGATGGCAACTATGGAAGTGTAAATTAGCAGCAGCTGACAGTTCTGGAGAGGCACCGATTGTGCTGGGCCCATTCTGGGGGTGAAGTGCTGGATACTCCATCAATACACAATAGAACTTCCCTGGAATCTTTCACTCAGTTAACCCATCAGGAATCCTTTCTTCTCTCCATTTACACTTTCTCTGGGTGTTCTTTTATTCACCAAAAGAACTTGCTGTGTGAGACCTGGATTTTAATATAGGGACAAAATTTCCTAGGCTTTACAGTAGCCAGATTTTGTGGTTTTGAATTTTTTTGTCCTTTCCTGTTCACATTCAGGCACACAAAGGTGAGGGGAGGAAGGAGAGTGTGCCTAAGGTTCCCATCTGAAGTGCCTGGGGGAATTTGGGTTCTCTCCAGCAATTTTTTGCTGACTTGGGAGTGGTGGTGACAGATTTTGCAAAAAGTAACATCCGGTGTCCTGGGCCAAGTGAGTCCTGAAGGTGATTCAAGGTTTTTCGGCGAAATGGTGGATTTAGCAATACAGAATTACCATATTGGCTCAGCACCTTGGGCACCTGCTGGCCTGTGAGGCATCACAGCAGCTTCCACCCTTCCCAAAAGATCTTGGCAAAGGTGGCAGCAAAAGAAGATCGAGTCTCTGGGCCTTCAAACAGCACCAGCATAAGGTGTTTGATTACCTTCTACAGCAAAAAAAAAATTAAAAATTTTTACCTAGTTTTAGCCAATTACTCAAAATGGTAATCACATTTTTAAATGTCTTTAGTATTGGATTTATTGGCCCTTTTTTTTTGCCTCAAAGAAATCCAGTCAAGTTAAGGCATAACATGAATGGAGTAGCACAGCAACCCCAAAGCATTTGATGCTTTCCTCAGCCTAATAAATAATTAAATGGATATGCAGAGAGTTGTACAACAGTGTTTGGATGGTGATGCTTGACTCCATGGCTGCTCCCTAGCATGGAAATGTTACATTAACACTGGATAAAAGGAAAATACAGGACTTAAAGTCAAGAGAAATATCAGGTTTGCTGGTAAGGATCTTCAAATCCAGCTGCTGCTGCAAATCTGGAAATGACTTTTGTGTGCAGCAGAACTTCTCAGGGGTTGCCTGGAAGTGTGCAGGGAAGGTGGAGCGTGGAAAATCGACTTTTCCAGGTCTCTTTTCAGCCCTGGGAGTGTGCAGGGAAGGTGCTGTGTAGAAAATCAGCATTTCCAGGTCTCTTTTCAGCCCTGGGAGTGTGCAGAGAAGGTGTTGTGTAGAAAATCAGCATTTCCAGGTCTCTTTTCAGCCTTAGGTGTGTAGAGGGAAGGTGTTGTGGAGAAAATCAGCATTTCCAGGTCTCTGAAGTGAGGCTTTGGTTCTCCTGGCTGGAACAAGTGGAAGTTGAGAACTGACTCAACTTCATGTAGGTAAAGAAGTGATTTCAAACACAAGTAATTCATCTGCATATTGGTGAGGATTTATTTGTGGCTGGGTTTCACTGTTTGGAAGTATTTGTGGTTGTACTCCAAGGGGAGTTCTGGAGGGGGAACTGCCCCAAATTGCTTCTGCAGCTGCCGGAGGCTCCGTGAGCTTTCCCTGCTCTCCAGCCAGAGCTGCTGCTCGTTTTTTAGGATTTTTGTCCCCTTTTAGCCCTGAGCAGCTGCTGTGCTGCCCCTGGAGCTGAGTTCTGTGCTCAGGGGGCCTGGCTGGGGGCGCTGGGCACAGCAGGGACACATCTCAGATCCAAACCGGCCTCTGGGCTCCACTTCCCTCTGGAATTCGGGTCCTGCTTCCTGCTGGGTGAAGCAATCTCTGCTTTACATTTTCTTGCTTAGAGACACACACACACACACATCCATACCTATATTTACTTATTAAAAAATCTGATTTTTTTCCGCTTTTTACTTTTTTTTTTTTTAATTAAGAGAAAGACATCAGGAGCATCTTTTAGCCACACTTAGCAAGCAGTTAAGGTTGAACCTGAGCTGTTACCTGAACTGCCACTGCAGCATAATAAGGGAAAGTCTCTCCCAAGCTTTAGGAGCAGCAAGAGAGAACTCAAAGAATAACTCCTGTTATTCAGCGCTCAGGAATGTAATTTCCCCCCCTTTTTACTTATATTTTCAATAAGAGAAAGACATCAGGAGCATCTTTAAGCTGTACTTAGCAAGCAGTCAAGGTTGAACGCTCAGGTGTGACATGAACTGTCTCTGCAGCTTAAGGGAAAGTCTCTCTCAAGCTTTAGTAGAGCCTGGACTCAAAGAGTGCTGTTGTTCAGCGCTCAGGAATGCATTTTTTTCCCTTTTTGCTTAATTTTTCAAGAAGAAAAAGCCATGGGGAGCATCTTTAAGCCGCGCTTAGCAGGCAGTCAGGGTGAAAGCTGAGGTGTGAGCCGGGCTGGCAGTGCAGCATCCCTTCTGCCCGGGGGGAAGGTCTCTCTCTCCCAGCTTTAGGAGCAGCAGGAGCGCCTGGGCTCACAGGCCGATGTTATTCAGCGCTCAGGAATGCAGAGCCTTGCTCCAGCCGCGTGTGGGCGGCTGTTTGGTTTGCGGTTCTTGCTGGGGGGTGGGTGATTTTTAAAAGCACTTGCTGAATTCGCATTTGGGTGAATAATGGCTACTTTATACACAAATGATAAATGTTAGTCACAGCCGAGCGAAAGAAGTTTCTTGTGTTAGTCATGGATTTGGCATATCTAAAAAGGGAGAGGGGAGAGGGAAAAGAGAGGGCAAGGGCAGGGTTTCAGTGCTTCAGAAAGTGCAAATTAAACAGAGCTGCATTTATGTTATGTGACATCTCTAAGCCTTTGGCTCTCTCGACTTAATGCCAGATATCTAATTTGGAAATATTTATTGTAACTGGCATATCTTTTAGAAGCCTGTCATCAAACTGTCCTTGTTAACTTGGTTCTGTTAAGTGACATTTTTTTCAGTGCTTCAGAATCAGATAAATTTCCGCTTTCCTATGGCACACAGTGACTGCTACAGAAAAGCTTCTAGGATCTTAACTGGATTTATGCACTGGGTTGTTTTTGCTTTGCTTTAGTTTTGGTTTTTTTCAATCTGGAATCAAAGAGTCCACAAAATCAGATGCTTGAAGCTGCATTCCTAGAGTACTGAAGGTGTCTCTGACAGAACACCATGATATTTATTTTTTCCCCAGGTACTGAGGGCTCACCAGTCCCTCTCAGCTTCACACTCTGCTGACCTGATTTTTTCAGGTTACTTTAGTGCATTAATATGGAATGAGGATGGAGTTCTGCATGAAAAAACAAAGAGCAGGTTAGGCATAGAACGTGTCTGAGGATGGAATTTTATTTTCCAGCTAACTTTGGTTTTTAAACGCTTAATTTGCTTATTGTTGGTTTGCTGTTTTTATTGCTCCTTTAAAAAAGCAAAGCCCAGTGCTCCATGCCTGGCTGAGGTTAATCCCTGTGCCTGGGTCACTGAGATCCTTCCTCTGGATCCAATATTTCCTGCTCTCCTGCTGTTCTCAGCCAGGTGCCCAGAACTCCCAGCTGTCATACCTGCCTTAACTCGGTGTTAGATCCCAAAAAAAGCATCCCAGGGTGTAGAATCCAACAATAGGCTTCGCTTTTGGGAAAAAATAAATAAATACAAAATCCAAACTACATCAGTGCAGCAGCTCCCAGAAGGGCACAGAGATGTTTAAGGGGGGGTAGAGATGATGTTGATTTGAAACAGATCCTTCCAAATCTTTGCTGGTCTGGTTGGTTCCTCTCTGCCCCAACAGTGAGAATGTTTAAAACTGGGCTTGGCTCTGCTTATTTTAAATTATGTGTCAAATACCGAGCCTCAGAGCCAAAGGGAAGCGATTCAGGACACTCTGGATGAGGCTGAAGCAGAGGGAAACTGTTCAGGATGCTCTGGATGAAGCTGGCACTGACTCCTTGCTCTGCTAAACATCCTGGCAGAAGTGGATTAGAGAAATCCCAGTTCCACTGAAGGGAAAAGAATTCCTCCTCCTGACTTCCATGCAGCAGCTACAGAGGGTCGCTGAGGCAAGTTTTTAATTAATTTTGGAGGGGGGAGGAATCCACAAATATTTCCCTGATTTCCGAGAGATGAAAAGGGGCTGCCTATCGCTTTTAACGTCAATGATGTTAATAATGCAAAGCCACAAAAAGGAAATTAAACTTTAAAAACCATGTTAAAATAACACCGAGAATTTGACTATAGCCCACAGAGGCAAGAAAGTTCAAAGGGAAGAGTGAACTTTATGTGACCCTGACGTGCCTAGGAATTGCAACACAGTTTCTATGTAATATTATCCAACTTTTAGAGAGGCTTTAGCAGAGCAGGAAGAGGAAGGTTACTAGCACCCTATTTAAAATGGAAGTTATTCCCTGTATAGTTTGTACAATGCTGGGGGGGGAAAAAAAGACTTCAAATCATCATTTTATGTATCCAAGCTCTGAAATTATTTTATATGTGCCTATTTAGATGATGCTTATCAGAAAAGTAAAGATATCCTTAAACTTACAGGTTTTCTTTTTGCTTTTTTCCCCAGAGAAGGTACATGAGCAAAATATCTTCCTTCTGGAGGTTATTACTGTGTTGTTCCTCTAAACTTTTAGACTTTCAAGCCATAAATCACTCCACTTGATATATGTTTCTTATTAAACACCATTAAACTTTCTACTCTGTCTTTGTGGCAGGTGGTTTGATGTTTTTTTTTTTCCCCATTCTTGTTGTGCTATCTTGGTTTTTGTGTGCATACATGTGGGGGGAGGTTTCTCAGTGGGTTTTTTTTGCTAGTTTGGAGTTTCACTACAGATGTTAGTGTGTTCTGGCCCTGCACTTGAAATACTGTCAAGAAATGCAGCACTTAACAAGCTGGGAAATTCTTGAGTTAATGAGTGTTGCCTTTCTCACAGGTGCTACAACTCTTTGCAGTTTTGGCTTCGGGAGGAGTTTTTAGTCAGGGCTTTGAGTGTTTGCTTGTGTCTTGGCAGCCTGGGGGGAGATGAGTGCCAGCTGCCTTCAGAAAGGAGAGATGAGCTCCAGCCATCACTGCACTTCTCCCCCAGTGCCATGAGATGAGGCTCTTTGGACCCACCAGAGGAGCTTCCCCTCTGTTCTGGCAACAACCTCACCTCCCTCTCACTCCTGCAGGTTCCAGAGCTTTTTTAAGCCATAAAATCCCTTCTGCTTTCAGTATCTGCTGTCACTTCCAGTGGTGTTTTGGTTTTCCCAGAACTGATGGGGGTGTTCCCCACTAATGCTGTTAAAGTTATTAAAAGTCTTCCAGCCAAATCCTTCTCAGAGGGAGCTGTGCCTGCAGCCTGACGTGCTTGGCTGACCAGAAAACCCCAGAGGCCAGGGCAGCCCAGAAGGTGCAGAGGTGTTTGTGGCCCGGGCTGGAATTTGCCCATGAGTAACTCAGGGTGCAGGAGTGGAGCTGCTCCGGACCCCTGAGGCCGGGCTGGGTGATTTGGAGTCACTGACTCAGAAAGGAGGGAAGTCCCCACATGGAGAGAGCCTGGACAGCCCCCGCTGTTGGCAGCCAGGTGCCTTTGAAGGTGTTGGGTGGGGAATGTGCCCAGGTGGGTGGGAAGGATCTTGGGGACAGTTTTCCCCTTGTCCTGCTGCTCTAACCTTGGCTCTGCAGCTCCATGAATTTCTCAGTTTCAGTGGTGCCACTCAGAGGTTTCACTCTGGGTGTGCTTCACGTGTGTTTTCCTGACTCCTTGCAGGGCAAACTGTGCTGTTTATCAGCAGAGGGGGAAGGGGTTTTTTTTGTGAAGTGTGAAGCTGCAACATGGGCACTTCAGTTTGGTTTTGTGTTTGCTTTCTTGGACAAGCTCCAGTGGAGCTCTTCTGAGTAACCCTGGAGGCCTCCTGCACAGCCTGAGCACATGGAATTCCCACAAGAGACACTCCAAAAGAATTTTTTTTTTAAATAGCAGCCAATTAATGAGAGACTGCTGCTGTAAAGACTCACTCTGTACTCATTCAAAATGTATTTGATTCTGCCAAACCACAGAGAATAGATGGGACAGAGACATGAACGTTTGCAAGGGAGGAGTCAGTATTTCATTTTCCCAGTGACCTGTGAGAGACCCAGAGAGGGTGACTGGTCAAGGGCAATCTACAGAATTCACTGCTGGAGCAACATGGGAATGACGTGGAAGCCCTGGACTGTGAGAAGATTTTTTTATGATTTTTTTTTTTAAAGTTATCATAAGCAAATCTATACACAGACATGACTGGCCTGATCCAAAGCCTGTGTGCATTTCCCAAACTCCTCCTGAGCTTTGGATCAAGTCCTAAGTCTGCAGAGAGGAGCAAGGGAGTTGTTTTTTTTGGGACTGTGTGTGTCCTGGGCTCTGGCTGATGCAGCAGAGGTGGCTGTGCTGTGAGAAGGATTTCAGCATTGCACTTGTGATCTACACAAACTTCTCCAAGGTTTAGGCAGGAGGGCTGTAACAACCAGGGGAAATATCAGAAATGTCTGATTTACAATAGAATATATGTAAGAAATGTAATCTTCACTGCTGTAAGTTATTATGAAGAATTTCCTGTCTTGTCTCTGCAAGATATAAGATAGAGTTTATTATTATTTCTTGTTGCAGTTAGTTTCTCAAAGAACACACACGTGTGATGGGGGGACAGCATTGCACATGTGGCACAGGAGAAGTGGGAGAGTTGCACTTCTGTTCTTGTCATCCTCCAGGTCTGTCAGTGTCCCTGTGCCTCAGTTTCCCTGCTTTGAAATGGAGCAAATCATTCCTGGGACACTGAGACAAGTGAGTGAAAGTGTATCAGAAATGGGGGGCCAGAGAATTGCATAATTGCATGTAAGGTGCTGAGTGATGCTGGGGGGTGCTGGGTCATGCTGGGGGTGCTGGGTGATACTGGGTGATGCTGGGTGATGGTGGGTGATACTGAGTGATGCTGGGTGGTGCTGGGTGATGCTGGGTGATGCTGAGTGATGCTGGGTGATGCTGAGTGATGCTGGGGGATGCTGAGTGCTGTACGTGCTCGACAGAGCTGGGTGATGCCGAGTGCAGACTCTCGACAGTGCTGGAGGATGCTGTGCACACTCTGTGTGATGCTGGGTGCACATTCTCGGTGGAGCTGGGTGTACATCCTCGGTGGAGCTGGGTGTACATCCTCGATGGAGCTGGGTGTACATCCTCGCTGCTGCTGGGTGCACATCCTCGGTGGAGTCCAGCGATGCTGTGCACTGCAGCAAGTTCATCCCCCGGCGCTCAGTGGAATCACTGAAGCCCACCAGGGAGCACCTCGCAGACTCCATCCTATCAGTTTTTCCCGTGGGGACTCAGAGAAAGGGGAACTCCTCGGGAGGAGAGCTGGTGGGGCCCCTTTGTGTGCCGAGGGGAGGGATCCAGGCTCTTTCCCTGCCAGTGGGATGCGGTGGAGGCTCCTGCTAGCTTTGGCTGATCAGGCAGTGTGTTATTATCTGCCCTCGGAAATGGCTAACGCACAGACTCTTGGAAACGTACCGCCAAAGTTATTTTTGTGCCTGGGCTTTCAGAAGCGCTGTCTGCAAATCTCCGTAAAGGAAATTCCTGGCATTGTATAGGGCTAATCAGAAATACTGCTTCAGCACCACGTTATGCTGCTTATAGGGTGGCTTCCAGCCACTCTTCCAATGTACCCTTGCCCTGTTGGCCTGTGTTAAACAGCCTTGCTCTGGGTAGCAGGTGGCTCATGGGGTCTTCTGCACAGAGCAGAAAAATTTTGAATTCTTTTAAATAAAAGCGGCGTTCTGCGCACAGTGGAATAAAAAGCCCCCTGTTGGAAGAAGCCAGTTTTTATCCCCCTTGTAGGCAGTGATCAGAGAGAAAAAAAAAAAAAAAAAGAAAAGCTGTCTAGAAGCTCCTTGGCTGGCAGGTTCTGGGAGAGCCAGCCGATTTCCTCGAGCCTCGGGGTGCCCAGAGTGTCCTTGCCCGGACCTTGAGCTCTGGGCCGGTGCTGGTGCCGGCGGTGCAGGGTGGAGGTGTGCTCACAGGCGGCCTCTGCTCAGCTGCTAGGCGACTACGACAAGGTGAAGGCGGTGTCCGAGGGCTCCGACTGCCGCTGCAAATGCCTGGTGCGACCCCTGGGCCGCGGCGCCTGCCAGAGGATTAACGAGGGCGCCTTCAGGGCCGAGGATTTCTACACGGTGGAAACCATCACGTCAGGACCCAGCTGCAAGTGTGCCTGCGTGGCCCCCCCCTCGGCCCTCAACCCCTGCGAGGGCGACTTCAGGCTGCAGAAACTGCGGGAGGCAGAGAGCAGCGACCTGAAGGTAGGAGAGCAGCTTCAGCTCCTGGCTCTTTGGGGACAAGCAGCTCTTCCTTCTGAGCTTTTTCTAAACAAACACCCCATTTCCTACCTTTTTTTCCTAAACGTTCATATCTGCATGATTGGTATAAAAATCAAGCTCAGCTGAAGGGATTGAGTGGAGCAGCTGCAGTGGATGATTCACTCGATTCATCCCGTGCTGCTTGGGGTCCACTGTGGCTTTCTGTGCTGAGAGCCCAGCAGGGACTGGGCTGCTCCCTGCCCTCTGTCCAGCTCCAAATATCCCTGGAGGACAGCTCTGCTCTGCTCAGCAGCTGCCAGGTCTTTTTTCTGTTGCACAGAGGGACTCCCAGAGACCCACGCAAAAAAGCTGTTTTGGCTTCCCTGGGCCAAGAGCTGCTGATGCGTCAGCGCGAGGGTGTGATGCACAGCTGGCTGATGGCAGGATGGATTTGTTGTTTTAAGTGCTGACACTTCCCTACTATTCAGTATTTCATCTCTCTAGTAACATATACCTCTTTTCCAAAAGTGACAGTGTTTGTTTTAAGCACTCCTGACTTTTGCTGGGTGCAGCAGCTGGCAGCAGACCCTGCTGGGTTTTCCAGTTTGGTGCTGGTGTAGGACAGCAGAGAGTGCCCCTGGCAAGTCCCTGGGAGTGGCAGGTTGATGTGTAGTCAGATTTTTCTGCTGTGTTCATGCAGTTTTGGCCACTTTTCAGCTGGGGGGTGCTCCTGAGAGGCCAGTGTTGATATCGGGGTGTGTGCAGGTCAAAGGTGCTGAACACCAGGCCAGACTCTGCAGGACAGAGAACCAAAGTTTTGGAATCATTATAAATAGCTATGAGGCTGTGGAAAAGCAGTTCCCTCCCAATTCACTCAGGAGGCCAAATATCTGCTTCAGACCATCACTGGCATCCCACTTTGTCTTCAGTTTCTCCCAATCAGCCCAAATCACCCCCATTCTGCCCTGGCTAATTCTGCAAGGGCTCCTGCCTGGTGTTTTATGGCTGCCCTCAATCCCTCCTGGCTGGGAAGGCAGGAGGTGTGCAAGGCAGCTGCCACCAAGGCCACCACCACGATGGGCTTGCTGTGATTAATTTGGAGCTGGAGGATGTGTTTCATCCTGTCCGACTGCAGACAGTCAGCAGCTCCTTGTCCCAGCGCCCCTGCAGCTCGGGAAGATAAACAGGCACAGGCAGACAATCCATCATTCCAGGGGAGGAGGAGCCCCAGCCTGGAGTCCTTTGGTGGTCCCTCGTCTGAGGAAAAGCCAGCAGGTCCCACGTGGCCTGGGATGAGAGTGGTGAGCTCTCTGTGGTGAGGGGACAGCCCCGAGGGGACAGAGCCACCCCTGTGGTCCCTTCTGGGGAGGCAGCAGTGTTATAAATGCATGACATGTTGTTGGCTCTTTGCAAGTATTGGGATAAATGCTATATGTATAATGTTAAAATAG
>JANRGV010000014.1:18581918-18594624 GCA_024734035.1 Alethe castanea
GCACAGGGATCTGGGATGGAGGAGCACAGGGCTGTGGGATGGAGGAGCACAGGGCTCTGGGATGGAGGAGCACAGGGCTGTGGGATGGAGGAGCACAGGGCTCTGGGATGAAGGAGCCCAGGGCTGTGGGATGGAGGAGCACAGGGATCTGGGATGGAGGAGCACAGGGCTGTGGGATGGAGGAGCACAGGGCTCTGGGATGGAGGAGCACAGGGATCTGGGATGGAGGAGCACAGGGCTGTGGGATGGAGGAGCACAGGGATCTGGGATGGAGGAGCACAGGGCTGTGGGATGGGGGCTGCAGGAGGAGCACAGTGCTCTGGGATGGGGGCTGCAGTTGGTCACAAACCACTGCCCTACTTTTTGGTGTGGCTGGCCTGATTTGTACAGTGGTGCCGGTTCCCACCGGGCTGTTTACAGAGCACAGGCAGGATGTGCCGCGCTGTCGCACTGCATTAGCTGCTCCTGGTGTATTTTTAGGCTCTTGCTTCCATGACAAAATATTCAGTGACAGTATCTTTGCCCACAAGCCTTTGAAGGTCTTGTTTTTGCCTCATGGAAGAGCTCCCATTGTTTGGGATTCAGCCAGCCTTTAAGCAGCAGTGCTGTGTGTTTTACATGTCACCTCCATAATGTTTCTAGAAACAAGCTTTGGGTTGCTTTCAGTAAAGCCACGGCTCTGCCTCAGAAAGGTTGAGTTTGTGGCAGGCTGGCTGCTGCTCAGTCCTCAGTGCCAAACAAGTTGTGGGGAATGTTGTGAAAGCCGTGGGGAGGGTGTGTGTGCTGGTGGTGACAATAAACAGAGCAGCCTGTGCAGGAGCTGCTCTCCTGCCTGCCTCACAAGGGAGCCCAGATCCCAGCAGGGAAAACCTTCCCGGAGATCCCCTGTCAGGCACAGAACAGGAGTGCAGATTGTTGCTGTGACTGCTGGGGCTGAAATGTGAGAAAGTCCTGCTCCTTAGGAGACTTCTGGTGTGAAGTCCTGGGCCAGAACTGTGGAACTTTCCACCAGCACTGAGAGCTAATTCCCCAAGCTCAGCATATTCAAAGCCTGAATTCAAAACTCATCTTTTCCATGAGTATTTTTTTTTTCTCACAAACTCACAATGGATAAAAATAAAGTCTTAAGAACTAATCCAGTTAAGCTTTTTCTTGCCGGCTGAGAAGAGAGGGAGACGGGAGGAACAATGAGCACTTTGTTTCTCTTTTGCAATATCTGGTCAGTGGTCAGATACAACAGAGGTAAAGGGGTCACATAACCACAGATCATTTGGAGCTGGATGTGCTGCATTACAGGTCTGGGTGGGACATTTTGGAGGGGATAGAACCAGCACAAAGCCATGTGGGCATGGTGACTTAAAACACTGAAGTAGACAAATCTTCTTTTTCAGGCTCATCTATAAATCAATTACCATTTGTTCCTTATTAATAATTTAGCTGCCAAGAACGTCCTTATTGCTTTAGAAGAGGGGGGAAAATACAGACTGTCCCTGTGCTGAGGAGCTGGCAGGCTCAAAGATGCAAGGCAGTACTCCTGGGAATATCCAGGGAAAACTGTAACCATGGGCTGGATTAATTACTTCAATAATTTTGCACTGTCTGCTCCCTGCAAACCTTTTTGTCTGCTTGCATTGTGGTGATCCTGGTTGGTGCTGTCAGTTTAATCAGCCTTCCCAGGGAAATGAGATAGTGAAGGATCGTCCTTCCATCTCTTCAGGGCTGGGAGGAATTTCTGCCCCACTGTAATGCTGAAAGCCAAAACCAGGGAGAGGGGCCCAGGTGGGAGGGAAGGAAGGAAGGAAAAGCCAGAGGGAAGCATGTGGGGGATGTCCAGTCTGGACATGGAGTTTGGTATGAGCTCTCAAGTGTGTTATAAAGAGGGCTGGAGTGCCTTGAGGACAAGGTTTTGAACTTAATACCTCTGAGAAGATACGGGGCAGTGTGACAGAGGAGGGTGATTGATGGGTCAGAGTGATAATTTTAGCAGCTGTGTTTTCTGATGGGTTGGAGGAACAAGATATTTATCTGATGTGCCAGAGAGCAGGAAGAGATTAGCTGGGATGACACAAGGACAGGCAAGTTGTTTTGATTGCTGAAAGGGAAAAGAAGGGGTAGGTCTTCACTTGCTTCAGAAGTTTGGATTTTTTTTTCTTTGACATTTGTATAAGAAAATGTATCAAACAGAAGATGGCTGGGAAGGCTGTGGGGTGTTCTGGAGCAGTGGTTCTGGATGGTAAGTAGTTTCTAGAGTAAGGTTTGACACAGCAAGTCTGAGCCAGGATGGGGCTGAACCTGGGCTTTCTGGCTGCGGGTGCAGGCAGTGGCTTTGCCATTCCCCCAGCAGTGCTGGGGCAGCACAGAGAGACACAAAACACAGGTGAGGTGCAGAATCAGAGAATAACAGAAAGGTTTGGGTGGAAGGGACCTTAAATCCCACCCCACCATGGCAGGGACACCTTCCACCATCCCAGCCTGGCCTGGGACACTGCCAGGGATTCCAGCTGCTCTGTGCCAGGGCCTGCCCCCCTCACAGGCAGCAATTCCTGCCTTATGTTGAATCCAAATCTCCCCCGTGCCAGTTTAACCCCTTAAGGCACGGCTCAGAGCGTGAGCTCGCCTGCTCAGGGGTGTTGGGAGGCAGAGATGGAGCTGGCAGCTCTCTCCTCGAGGGGAGAGCCCCTGGCACAGCCTTGGCATGGGTTTGAGTGCTGGGCTGGGAGCAGCTGGCACTCTGGACACTGCAGTGCCCTTCCCCTGGCAGCAGCCAGGACTGAGGGCAGCAGGTTCATCTGGGAGAGAGATGTCTGCAGGCTTGGAGCTTTGGGACTGGGATAAGGAAGGTGGAGAGGGGCTGGGCTTGTTTAGTGTCTCATTGAGAGGGGGAGTTGGATCCTGTTACAAACAGAGCAGACTCTCAGTAAATAGGCTGAGTGCTGTGAGGGGGAGGCTGCCTGGTCATTGCCTCTGTGTATTTTAGAGCAGTCACATTTGTTTCACAGAGTTGTTTTTTTGAGGATGGAGTGGGTGTGTGGACCAAAGGCTTAGTCACAAGGGGAGGGGAAAGAAAACTGTCTTGACTTGTGAAGTCAAATATTTGTGACTTATCCCATTGTTTCCCTATCTTTGTGTAGTTTCAGACCATGCTCACATGCTGTGGGAGTGAGCAGTGCTGCTCCATCTGTGTTTGCCCATCATTCCTTTTTGTGGCATCCAGGTATTCCCAGAGGATTCCTGCTCTTTTGCACCCTTGGTCTGTGCTGTGTCCCTCTCTCTCCTGGCCTGGAGGGTGTTTAGGGAAGGTGTAGGTAGTGAGACATCTCCCATCAACAGAACCTGGAGGGTGCTTAAAACCATGTGGATGATTCAGTGGAAATCCCTCTGTTCTCTGAGTCACCAGGCACCCAGCAAGTGCATTTTGCTGCTCCAGAGGAGACAGAAAAAGGCCATAATTGAGAGTTAGCCCTCTGTGCCTCATGGTGTTGGTTTAGAGGAGCTGGGTGGTGTTCCTGGGTCTCCTGTCTGCATTTCATCTGCAGAGTGATTATGGCTTGCTCAGAAGTCCCCCCAGAACTTTGATTTGGAGCAAGCAGCGGTGGTCTCGTGGTGACATCAGAGTGCTGGGATGTTGATGTTGGCAGAGATGGACAGATCTATTTGTGCACTTGTAGAATGCTGAAAACACTGAAGGATTTGAAAGAAATTGTTTTGTCTTTTCTGGATCCCCATTCAGGGCACAGCAGAGGGTGTTGTGCTGCTGCTTCAGGACAGGTGAAATCTCTCCTGTGGCTTCCAAGAACTTCCAGGATTTATGTGTCATTACTGCCCAGGAAGGTGTGAGGTCTGTGTGGGAGCAGAGAGGAGGAGAACATTCCCAAACAGCATTCCCTGCCCCTTTGGAGAGTGCCAGAACCACTCACACAGCCCAGCCCCCCTCCTGTGTGCCTGGCACCAGCCAGGAGGGGCCAGAGAGGAAATTAGGAAGAAAAACATCCCTTGTTTCTGGAATTCTGCTGGCCATTTCCCATCATCTGCCTGGCTGTGTCACTGTCCCCCTGGAGCAGCTGCCAGGGACACCAGGTGCTTGTCCCTTTGTGTCACCTTGGCCTTCAGTGGTTGACAGAGGACGATGTGAGGTTGATGAAAATCAAAAGCAGCTTTAAAATGTGCTCTGGCTTTTTCAAGTACAAACTAACATTTACCTGTGGGGCTGCTTCTCTCCTCATTCCCTGTCCTTGGCAAACTCCAGATCTGGTTTAAGCTCAGTGTTTAAACATTTATCCAGTGGGGTTCCCAGGATGTGAATATCAAATATTCTTTTGAGTTTGCTGAGAGGGAGGGAAGGGGGAGCTGACAACAGGAAAGGAATCTGAAATGGCTCTCTGTTCCTTAAATGTGAGGTTGGATGCAGTTGATATTTTCAGCTGTTCGTAGTGGACACCTCATGGAAAACTTTTGAAAAACATCTCATTTGGGACCAGTTCTGTGTCCTGTGGTGGTTGAAAGGTGACCTGTTTTCATGCTGGGGTTTATTTCTGGGCTCTTCTTTAATCACTTCTTGCGTCAAGATTTTATTACTGCTGACATTTACATGAAAATAAGGTATTTGTTTATGTTGATTTCAGCCACTTGCTTTTTCCTGCTGCATTTTCTGTCACCCCAGCTGGATTTCCAGGGAGCAGGAGCAATGAGCAAACCCTCACAGGCAGGCTCCTGTGCACACACACACGCTGCAGATCCTGTTTGGGTGATAAGAGTGACTTAGTGTGATCCTGGTGCTTTGGAGAGCTCTTACTCATGGAGCTGCTCTCCCACACTTCCTGCATTAGTCAGAGCTCTTTGGAATTAGACATCCTCACTCTGGGAGCACCAGGGCAGGCAAGAGTGAAGGAGAGAGGGAAATGCTGCATCCAGACAGCAGCACCGTGGAAAAAAAATCACATCTTTGGCCAGCAGAGAATTCCTTGTGTCTTGCAGCATGGGGAAGATAAGATCCTCTTCCCCCTCCTTTTCCCAAAGTTTTACAGTTTTTTTAAACATAATGTGTAATTTAGGGAGGCAGAATTTGGCTTCTATGAATGAGATAATTATCTTGTCTGGAGGGGGTGGCTGAGGGAGTGACTTCTGCTGCAGCCTGAAAACAAGCCTTGCCCCTGCTCTGGAGATGGAAGAAAGGAAGCTTTCAGGTAGGCCCCATACACAGCTTCCTTTTTGCTGCTGGGAGCTTGAGGTGAGGGAAAAAAAATACTTCAGCTGAAGCTTTTTCTAACTCTCTGGTCCAAAGAACCCTTTTTTTTCTTATTATACAGAACCAGCCCCCAAATCAGAGTAATAACCCAAAAACAGCAGCACCTCCTGTCTGTCCTGAGCTCCTCAGAGGTGTTGTAAAAGCTGATTATGAGACAGAGGAGTTTGCAAATGCTTCCTCCAAACACACTCGGGCTCTGATTTCACTGGTATTTACAGAGAGAAGAAACTGTAAAATATTAACTGGTGTGAGCTTTTAATGAGCCGTTTCATCTGAAATCTGCAGTGCTCCCTGCAGACATCCTGCTCTTCTGGGTTGGATTTTGGAGCTGGGTTTTGGAGCTGGGTTTCTCCTGCATCGCTGGTGACTCACAAGCTCAGAGTTGTAAAATTTAGAGAGCTTCTTCCAGCACCCTTTTCACCTCAGCACACACCTTTGTTTTAACTCCTGGTGGAAAAACTCCTGGTGGAAACTCCAGGATCTCTCTGTGTCATCAGGATTAGGGGGAAAAGCCTGTGGGAATCTGCTCTGGGATGAGGCACATGGGAAATGATTCACCCACAACTGATTCACTGCCATGCTGGAGCTGGGAAAGCTCCTTTGGAATGGAGAGGTGGAGAAATAATTCTTTTAAGGAGAGCAGATCCCTTCACAGGGCATCTGAGCACGTGTGGGATGGATCCCAAAGGACAGCCCTGAGGAGGGGCTGGGGAGGAGGCTGGAGGAAGTTTGTGGGACCAGCTCCCCTTGTTTGTGGTGTGCTGTTAATTGCTACTGGTGGTGCAAATAATTACAGATCTGAGTGGCTGCTAGCCCAGCTTGAAAAGCAGTGGAGCACAGAGCCAGTGGCATGAAGGGGAAAAGGCCTCTGTAATTCCAGCAGAGCATTGATGTCTGCCTTCAGTTGCTTTTGAAAATGGGAGATGGGAACTCTGGAAAATTTCACCCTGGATCTCATTATCCCTGCGGGGGAGGTCCAAACACAGATGGGCAAACCTGTAAATAGCTGCTTTTCAAATTACAGGAAAAGCAGCAACACTTTCACTGTGTAATAAAGAAAATAACAACAACGAACCTCGAGTAGCCTCAAACTATTCCAAACAAGATAATTGGAGGCTGGAGCACAATGTATTTTTAGCTATATCTGCTATAAAGTAAACATGTTCTTTGTCCAGGACCACCAGAAATGTTTCCATAAGAAATGTTGGCTTTGTCCCAGTTTGATAGAATGCACAAACATTTGTCTGAGGAGCCAGTTCCGACTCTGGTATTTATGTGAAGGTTCTGTTGAAGGCACTGGGAATTGTATTTATTGTGAAGGGGAGGCCAAGGTCTTAAAACTGTCATTTTTCCACACTCCCTCTGATAATGCCTGTTGTTTTTGTTAGCACACACATATTTGGGGCAGCAGTTCTTAGTGTGAGGCTTCTGTCCAAGCACTGTGCTGCACAAGTTTCTTTTTCCTTTCTTTCCTGAGTTCTCTTGCTCTGGTTTATCTGGGTTATATCAACAGCTGATGCTGATTTGCAGAAGTCTCAATTTCAGTGAAAATAGGAGCATTTTTTTCCCTACAGCATCAAGAAGATGCACATAGAAACTAGATCCTGAATGTAAATCAGTGTAAGTGCCGTGGAGGCTGACAGAATAACTGAGTTTTAGAGCAGCTTTTTTTGCCTTTTTCTTCCTTTTGATTGCCATGTGCTCCAGTAATTCATTCTTCCTTGAAATGCTTTTGTTTTGGATGCACTCTGGGTTATGGAAGATTATCTGAATTTCCTTGGCATTTCCACCCATCCCTTTTCTCCTGGTGAAAGTGCCCTGCCCATGCAAGCCTGGGGTCCCCTGGGACAGGGGAAGTTGCTGGTTTGCTTGGATGAAAGTGTGTTGGGTTTTGGATTTCAGCTTTGGAGTTAAATATGGGATTCTGGGAAGCAGTGACGAGCTCTGATAAATGGCTTTGCACAAAGACACGTTCAGAAACCTCTCCTGTGTCCACTCCCTGCACCCTTAAGGCTCAAGCACAAATAAATTTCCATGAGTCTGACACAGATTTGGGCCAATCAACTCTGCTGAAATAAATAAAAGGAACAGGTCTGCTTAGAAAAACTAGGTTTCACATTTAGAGATACCAGGGATGTAATACCCTCAGAAACAGCCTCAAATTCCATTTCTACCCCTTATTTTCTGTGGAGAAAAGGCAGAAATATTGGAGTATATATTAGAAAGTTTGGAAGTAGGTTTATGATTGAGCCTTAATTAAGAATTAGGATATATTCTGTCCTTTCTGGGGTAGGAGGGTGTGTGCCTGGGTCTCTGGAGGATCTTACTTGTTTGCTGTGCTCCTGGCTATTAGGAAAAGGAGGAGCTGAAAGAAATGGAGGGGCATAAAATTACAAACTGGCTAAAAATAGAGGAGAGGGAGCTGAGCTGGGTTTGGTAGCCACCAACCAATATCCTGCAGCTGGGGCAGAAACAGAAGGGGTGTAAATAACAGACATCAGTAGAAAATACAGGGGAAAATAGTTGATGATATATGAGAAAATGAGATCTTTCCATAGCTTTAAAGAAACCTAAATTAAACTGAGGGTGGAAAGGGGAACAAGGCTCTGTGGATCCAGGAGCAGCAGAGGGTGAGAGAGGCAACAATGGCCAGAGAGTTTATGGTAAACCAATAAAATGTACTTATGTCTGAATGTGAAATGAGACTCTGAAAAATACGGTCTCAAGGCACCTGCTAAAGAGCTTCCTGGAATCTTAATAAATGACTCATGCTGTCATAATCTGATCCTGACATCAACTCCCAGGGCTGGAGTTCTTCAGCTCTGCAGAGGGGGAAGGGGAGCCTGCAAAGACTGGGTTGGGAAAAGGCAGGTAAAAAAGCATTTCTGCAAGAAATATTGAGAATTTTGCTGTTTTCAGCTCCTGTGCAAACCCAGGACAAACGAGGCTTGAGCAGAGGAATGTGCAGCACCAGAAGAAACCATGAATTTCTCTTTACCTTGAAAATCTTTACCTGATGCTGTGGGTTGTGTTGTAAAGGATGTGTGGTTTCCTCCTAAATCCAAAAGAGGATTTTAGAGGGAAGGAAAAACCAGATGAGAGAGTTAGCAGCACAAAATAGGGGTGATCATTGATAGTAGTGAGGGACAGATTCATTCTTCTCTCCTGGTCCTGGCTCTGCCACAAACTTGGGAAATTCCTTTAACTCTGTTCATTTCAAGGTTGTAAAAACCTCCCCTCTCCATGGAGATATGTTGATAAATTACACATTTATTAATTATTTTAATCTTCTCTAGATTTTAAGCAGCAGTGTTAATTATTAGTTTCCTCCCTGGCAGTGCATTACAAACCTCAGCTTGACACAGGGAACTTCTATTTCCAGACCTTGAAGGACAGCACTGTTAAAAGTGCCCCAGAAATTGGAAAATTTCTGAGCAAACTGAGGGGAAAGAGATGGCAAAGGATCAGCTGTGGACTTACAAATGTGCTGTGTGGGTCAGTTTTTTCATTCCCTCTTGTTGATTTGGCTGCTGTTGAGGGAAAGTTGAGATTTTATCCAACTGCTCATGAAGCCCTGTGGATATTACAGAGCTCTGCACACAAAAGCCAGATTCTGCTACAAGAATTAATGCTAATTTCCCTGCTGTAGCCCAGATGCAGGGCCTGTAAGGAACTACTTACCATGTTTTGTGTTCAGGAGAAAATCACAGCCTGTGGCCACAGTACTTGGTGAGTTTTTCAGCAACTTATTAGTCATGGCTTTACAAACCAGCTCCTGCTCGTGGTTTTTAAAATGAATAATTTCAATTCTTGTTCCTGATGGTTTTTTGTTTTTTCCTTCTCCCTTTTGCACATGTTGGTGTTACTGGATACTTGAGTTTTTCAGGCATTTTGCTCTCTTGCAAGATTGATGACAGGGATATAAAACTGATGGAGAAGGGAAGGGATTGGATCTCTAATGGAGTTAATCTGAATTTTTCCAAATTGGGCAAAAATATTTGATTTCTTAGATCGCTTTCCTTAATTTGCACTCCTGGTTTTTGCACCCCTGATTTCAGCTTTGCTTTTAAACCAGGAGAATGGGTGCAAGGAAGAGTTTCAGTATCTAAAGATAGCTGCAAAACGCTCAAAGAGGAACAAATAAAATAACCAAAACCTTTCTGAACGTGGGGTGGGTTTTTTGTGTTTCGCAATCCAGGATCTTACAAATTAAATACAGTTAAAAAAAGCAACCACAGAACAAACCCAACAGAAAAACCCCAACAACAACAAACCCCAAACAAGCAGAAAAAAGCCCCAATCAGGCCTGGAAATCAAATTCAGGTTGTGCAATGTTCTCCTGTTTAGTTCAGATTGTTTAAAAATAAAGCTTCAATATTTTTGGCGGTTTTTTCCCCTCCCTTCTCTGGTTTTGCCATTAAAGCCTCACCATAGCCCTTTGCTCTTTGAGCAGAATTTGGCTTTGGAGAGGCAGCTTGGTGGGGTAAATTTCCCTAGGAAATGGCTTTTAAGGATGGAATTTTTAGGTTTTTTAGGATCCATCCTAAAGGTGGTTTTTGGTTCTCAAGGGCTCCATGCAGTGTAGGAATACTCGGATGACAAAGTATAAATTATACTGGTTTTTTAGAGAACAATCCACTACTGAATTTTGGGGGGGGGAAAAAAATGGTAATTTCAAAAGAAATGCTGTTAAATAACATGGAATAATAAATTTCTCAAGGGAGCAGCTCAGCCCAGGCTGGTTCAGGGAAAGGGAAAAGGGAGGAACAATTCAGCATCCCAAGGGAAATTTGGAGTTGGATTCTGCCCATTTTCATGAGGTCTGCATGTGCTGAGCTCTTGGATGCTTTGGGATCAGCCTGTGCTCCAGGAGAGGGAAGAAGCTGTGCCCTGGAGGTTATTATGGGATGGCTGTGCACATGGGACACGTGCTGGGGTCACCCCTGGGCAGAGCAGTGTTGGCTCCTCTCACCTCCTGCCCCATCTCAGCCACACCTGGAGTTTGTTCCTTGCCAGAAAATACTCCCTGAGGGCTGAGCAAAATGCTCCTGCAGCTTTGGGGCAGGACAGCAGGAGGGAGTGGAGCTGCCAGGTCCCTCAGTGGGGAGCCTGAGGAGAGATTTCCCAACCAGAAAAACCCAATGAACCCCCAGGGCTTTGGGGAAATATCATTCCTTTCACCTTATCTCTCAGAGAGGGGAGAGGATGCTGGATTTGAAAATAAACCAGATGGTTCTGTCATTGCAAAAAATCTCTGTAGATAAGAGTGCAGAGAATTCCCTCTCTGGGTGTGCTGTGGGCAGAGCCTGGGGTGATGGCAGGAGGAGCCCTTTGGGAAGTTTGTTCTTGGGGAGTGTAGGGAGAGCCCCATCCTTGGAAATAGCCCCAAATTCACATTTGTGAATAACCCCAAACAGATTTTGTGTTAATGCCCCACTCCAGCTGCTCAACCCAAATCCACAGTGTCCATGTGCTGGTGAAGACTGGGAGCAGGAGTAACTTCCCACAGCTGTGTCTCCTGTGGGATATGTGGAATATTCTGATTTTTTCTCTTCTTTTTTCCTCTCTTGGATGCTGCCAAGCAGGCAAAGATGAGGGGAATGGAGAAGCACTCCTGATTTATTCCTTGTCTAATCTCTCTTTGCTAAATTCAGTGAATATTTTCATATGTATTTTTTTTTAAGTTTTTCCAACCTGATTAGTTTTGGGATCACATCATTCCAGGTTTGGCTCCAATGATATCAACACCAAAATTCCCACCTTCCCCAGAAGCTCAGGTCTAGCCACTCTCCTTGGGAATATTCCCCAGTTTTGGCTGCAATCAGTTGTGTTTTGTTTTCCCTGTTGTAGCAGTGTTTGCAAAGGTGTATGTGTGGTACCAACCTCTGCCAGAGGAACTTTTGGGAAAACTCTTTAAGGGCAGCCAAGATGAGCCCAGCCTCTCTGGAATAATTGTTTGTGTGTTTTGCTTTGGGTTTGCTTTGTTTTTCTAACTCTGCTGCCAACACAAAGAACCAGGGGAAATAATTCCGAGTAAAATTTCAATTTTCTTTATTTTTCTCTCTCCTTGACAAATTAAAAAAGAGAAATATTTCATTTCACCAAAGCCCTGAAGTATTTCATTTTGGGTCATTAGGAAAAGCAAGGGAAATGAAGGGTTAGACTTCAAAGGAAGTGCCTGGGGGCAGCTCCCATTCATCCAGAGTGGAAGAGACCCTGCTCCAGCTTTTTCCTCTGCTGGAGAGGAGTTGAAAACTCTTGTCCTGCTTCCCAGGAAGGTTTGCTAGGAAGAGGCTGTTCTGGGGTGAGGATGGGACTGGGTGAAAAATGAACTGGAGGGTAGATGCAAAAATAAAAATAAGCAGTGCTATAAAAACTCTTTATTTGCTTTCAAGCTGCGACTTGGAAAATGAACTGGGATGTTTGTAAGGTTCCTGAACTTTATATAGACATAGGAGATAAGTTTACATAAAAGACACCTATGTTGATTTTGTCCCAATGAAAATTCATCTATCTGTGTTTACATTTGAAGATGTAACACCTTCCCAAGCACAGCAGAGATGTTTGTGCAAACCCTGCTTGTTTAGGACACGTGTCAGTGTTTAAGGAGTTCCACTGATTGTTGTGTTCTTACTGCCTGTAGCTTTTGTCTCTGCTTTCTAATCAACCATAAAACAGTGAAGAAAAAATTGGAAAATCCAGATATCCAAAAGTAAATCCAGAGCAGAGCTGTTGTATGAAACAAATATTATTTGTTGTGGGTGCTTCATGCAGTGCCTAAAGGGGCTTCAGGAGAGCTGGAGAGGGATTTGGTGCAGGGATGGAGGGACAGGACACAGGGAATGGCTTCAGACTAAAAGAGGGTGGGGTTAGATGGGATATTGGGAAGGAATTGTTCCCTGGGTGGGACTGGGATGGAATTCCCAGAGCATCCCTGGAAGCGTCCCAGGCCAGGCTGGACATTTGGAGCAGCCTGGGACAGTGGAAGGTGTCCCTGCCATGGCAGAGGTGGCACTGGGTGAGCTTTAAGATCCCTCCTAACCCAAAGCAGGCTGGAATGTGTGAAATCATTCCATGATGTTATTGCTGCTGGAGGGAAATCCTCGGCCTGAAGACGAGTGGCAGTGACCTGGCAGTGCCAGGGGTTGGTGCCAGTGCCAGGCTCACAGCCCTGCTGTGTCCCTGTGCCATTCCCAGGCTCACAGCCCTGCTGTGTCCCTGTGCCAATCCCAGGCTCACAGCCCTGCTGTGTCCCTGTGCCAGTCCCAGGCTCACAGCCCTGCTGTGTCCCTGTGCCAGTGCCAGGCTCACAGCCCTGCTGTGTCCCTGTGCCAGTGCCAGGCTCACAGCCCTGTGTCCCTGTGCCATTCCCAGGCTCACAGCCCCGCTGTGTCCCGGTGCCAATCCCAGGCTCACAGCCCTGCCGTGTCCCTGTGCCAGTGCCAGGCTCACAGCCCTGCT
>JANRGV010000014.1:18594724-18618387 GCA_024734035.1 Alethe castanea
GCAAAATTCTTGAATGAAATGTTATTTTATTTATTTTTTGAAAAAGCATCAGGAACAGAGGACTGGGAAGCACCCCGAGATGTCGGGCGGCGGCGGCAGCAAGACGCACCGGAGAACCTCGCTGCCCTGCATCCCCCGGGAGCAGGTAGGGCAGGGGCAGGGGCAGGGGGACGCGGTCCCGAAGTTGGCGGGGAGCGCCCGGCGCCGCCGCGGAGGAGCCGCGCTCGGTGCGGGCTCGGCGCGGAGAGCCCCGGGCCGGGGGAGCCGGGCTCTCCGGAGCAGCCCCTCTGCGGGCACAGCGCTGCGGTGCGTGTTCTCCTGCGGCTGTGGCTCTCCCTAAAGCCGGCCGAGGAGGCTGGGGCCGTGCCCGCCGGGCTCCCGCAGCCGGGGCGAGCCTGCCCCAGCGCAGCCCGCGGGCGCCCGGCATCACTTGGGAATCGCTCTCTCCTTTCCTAGAAAGGTGCCTCGCTCAGCCTTTTCGAACTGCTTCGGGCTCGGCGGGGGTGTGTGTGCGTGAGCCAGCGGCTCGTTCCCGGCGGGAGAATCCCGTGCCGGGCTCTCGGTGCCCTGTGCCTCGCCGGGGTGCTCCTGCGGGGATGAACAGCCCCGCTCCGCCCGGCTGCGGAGCCGGAGCGCCGCACACGCGGGTTATCGCCGCTCGCTTTCCTCTGGGAGGCTGGGGCTGAGCGAGAACTCCCCTGCCATGCGTTCCTGCCAGCGCACACCTCAAGGAAACTGGGGAAAGAAGCGGCCGAGCGCTGGTATCGTTCCTGCACAGCTGTACGGAGTGCTGACACGGACACGCAGTGGGCTCACTTCTGCGCTTGAAGTGTTTCTCGCTTGTCTTGAGATTTAGTATTGCCCCGCAAAAGGATCGCGTGTAACTAACTGAGCGTCTTCAAAGTCAGTGCAACCCCCGCTGAGCAGTGGGAAGGGAAACCCGGGGGGAAAATAAGCATTAAAAGGCGTTAAGCTTTTTTTTCCAATTAGTACTGAAAATGATTCTGTGCGCCGTGATCAAGTGAAGCGTGTTGTCATACACCAAAGGTGTTCTTTCAGGTGGCTTGCTGGATAAGCAGCGAGGTATTTTCCAAGTAATGGCATCTAACTATATGGTGTGGGGTGGCTGGTTTGTTTCTGGAAATGGTTTGCTTACATCCTTTTGTGGTTGGTTTTGACATTTCTTAGAAGAGGGCCTGACAACCTTATGTATTTGGGACTTGTTTTACAACAAACGTACTTATTTATTTAACAGCTTTGTTTAGGTAAAGTAAATATTTACCACAGACAAATACAGTGTGAAAAAGTACAAAACTGCCCCAGTTCTGGCTTTAACAGGAACTGAGAGGGAATGCTCTAAGAGTAATTTGTAAGTACAATAAGGGACGAAATTAAAATTTGTTTATGCTTACTTGGTGATGCTAGGCATTTCTTGTGGTTCCATACAATAATAATTTGCAAGGTTTTAAACATATTTTCCACTTGCTTTCACACTTCCAATAAATGCATCCTTTTAGTTATCATCTCTAAATGCAGTCATTGGGAGACAGGACTCGGTGACAGTGGTCCTTGTCTCTCTTATGGAGGGACTTAAAATCCCCTGCATATTCCAGCAGGTTAAACTGGTGATGGGTAACAGGGCAGAGTCCTCCTCTCTCCCTGATGCTGCATTACCTTGGGACAGTGCTCAGCTTTGCCCTGAGCAGTTCCCACTTCCAGGCTCTGGAGCTGGGCTGGAGTTAGCTGGCAACTGTACCGTTCACCCGCTGCAGGACTTTGGCAAATTTCTCTTTCTTTTGTTCTCGCTCACTGTTAATCAATAGTGAGATCTGGTATTGCTTGTGACACTGTGTGATTAGAAATGGATGATTACTTCGGAGTTTGGGGAGACTTTCTGTATTTTTGGGGTTTTTTTAGCACAGTGTGGCTGTGTGTACGTCAACTTCTCTCCCTAAAAGCTGTTCTCTTAAATAAATGCTAGCGTGATAGAAAAATGGAAAAGCTGAGACAAAGCTCTTGAAGAAATAATGGGAGAAGTGGGACTCTCTTACAGCAAACAAAGTTTATGTTTATAGCAAAAAATCAGCACCCTGCAGATTTAAAGACAGCACAGGTAAATGTTTTTCTTTTGGACAGTTTTAAAATATAACATGTTAAAAATAGAGATGAGGGATTTGAAAGAGAACCAGGCCCTCTCTTGCCCCCCTGCTTTTGAAAAACATCCTCTGAATATTTCTGGTCTTGTTTGTACATCTGTGAGCTGCCAGTAGTTTTCATCAGGAAAGAGATCCACTTTATTGCTTTGAAACACGTACTCCAATTTAGTGAGTAACATTAGGCAAAGTTTTAGATATCTTTTCCATCACCTCCTGTGTAACCTTTCCTATTGCTGAGCATTTAATCGAGCTCTTATTTTTCCAGAATTTGATTCCCTTCATATATGACTGTTTCTGTTAATATGAGATTCTATGAAATCTGCAATTTTTGAACTTTTCTTTTTTAGTCACACACATCTCAATTACACTCCGAATTCTTCCCAACTAGAATTAGAAGGTGAATCTGTGTGGCACTGTGAGGTAAAGGACAGTACCAGGAATTGCAAATGGTAACATGAGTATTGTATTAGCACAACTTGTGTTAGCTGTCTATCAGTTCCAAAAAGAATTTGAAAATAAAAACTTTAATTAAAAAAAAAGGCCACCATCCAGAATTCAAACGGTACCATGATGCAGCCTTCTGTGGTTGCTAAAAGTCCTCTTTCCCCATTTTTAGTCTAATTCTGTGCTTTTTTAATATGTTTTTTCTCTTTCCCAACTTGGGCAAAGTCTTTGGATTAAATCTTCCAGACTGGTGTGTGTAGATCTCATTGAGAAATGTGTGCCTGATCTTGCTCCCAGCTGAGTGTTGTCTCGCTGATGATTTCATCAAGGCCAGCTGAGGATGATCAGCTCCTTGAGGGCTCACCCACCAAGGTTTGAAAGAGGATGCAGAGTGAAGCTGTGAATGGATGGAGAAGTCAGGAATGAAGAAATATCCTCTTTTTCTTTTGTTTTTCTTTTTTGTTTTGTTTTTTTTTTCCTCCAGTAAATGCTGAAGTGCCACCAGGAAGATGACTTCGGGACCTTTTTGTCCAGGTTTTTATCTCTTTTATTCTCCAACATTTTATCTCTTCCTAAAAGTGCAGAGAGGAGGTTGGTGGGGGTAGGGAGGGGAGCAGAAACGTGGTCTATGTGTTGTGTTTTCCCACTAAAATGTTATAATGTGCCCCTGATCAGTGTGTTAATCTGGACGTGCAGTATTCCAGGGGGATGATTTTGTCGTGGTGGGCAGAATGCTGCACAGGAGATTGCAGCCGGGCAAATTTAAACCGTGCTGGAGACTCCTGCTTTAGCTTTCCAGCTTTGCTTGTTTGTTTTGTTTAGGGGAACAGGAAGCTTTCAGCTACCTTGGATTCATTACTGGTGCCTGTTATTTACAGCTGCTGCATAGTTTGGTTTGCTTTAGTAGGATTGTTTTTTCCCCTAGTCCGGGGTGTAGGGGTGCAGCCCACAGCAGGACTTTGTGGTGCCGCAGCCCTGTGTGACACAGGGCTCTCCTGTCCCTCTGGTGCAGCCGGGCCTCCCGAGGCAGACAGCTTTCCCTCAAGCATTTCTGTTCCGTTCCTTCCCCGCTCTGGCATTTGGGCACTGGGGAGCTCTGTGCCCTTCTCTGCCCACACCGGCTGTGAGGGCCGGTCGCGTGTTTTCGGCTCGGCACTCGGGGGCCGCTCCGCGTCGCCGCGTCCTGCCATGCCTTTCTCCTCGCTCAGAGCTGCTTTTCAGGCCGGTGGCTCTGGTGCCGGGCTCTCCTACCCTCCCTCAGCAGCCGCACTGGGGTTTTTGCTCGAGTGGCTGTTTTTCGGGGGGTTCTGGCGGTGGCTCTGCAGCCTGGGAAAGTTGTGAGCCAGGCCGCGGTTATCGCCGCCTGTCTGGGAGCTGAGGGGACAATACTACATGGCCCAGGATAGCTCTGCAGTGATAAGCGCTGAGAAACCGGGCGGAAAAACAAATACATGTGTCGGTTTTTCTTTTTTTTCCAAGGGAAAATTAAGGCTTTGTCTCTTCTCATTGTTCGGTTGTGAGAGCTTTCTTGGTACCAGGAATATGTTGCTTCTTGCCCTTTGCTGGCTCTTCCTCATTTTGCCTTAAAAAGTAGACAAATGTACCCCTATGTTATTTAAAAAAAAAAAGATCCTGTCCTCTAGCCTGAAAATGGGAGAGATCAGGGTGCAACATAGAGAAATTTAAAATTTTAGAGGGGAGATAGCAGATTGGCAGACAGTTCAGTATATTAATTCAAAGACGTAAGTCTTCTCTTAGACATGGGCGGTTCTATATACCATGTACCCCCTGCCAATAAGGTTTACTGGGCTGTAATTACTCCAGTAAGATTTACTGGCACGGCCATTTAGGTCACTGAAAACTAAGGAATACTGAGGAGTTATGTCATCTGGTGACTTGCTGAAACACAGCAGTGTAAAATATTTAAGTAAGGCTCCAGGAAAAATCACCCAGGGATTCCAGAGGTAATGCTTCATTTTCTTTTGCATGGCTTCATTTACGCAAGCCTGCTCTACGTGGGTTTTAAAATTTTTCTTTCAGTCTGACAGAAATGTTAAAACTGCTGCTGTAACTCCCATGAAGGGCTTAGAATCTATTTTTGTCAGTTGGTTAAATCAAGAAATGTATATTATGGTATATTGGCAAAAAAAGTAAAGTACAGTAGTGACTTTCTGCTCTTTCTGCCTGAAGTGTGAAAATGCAAAGCTGGGGAACTGAAAGAAATCCTGTGTACTCTGGGTTGTCATGTTAATTAAATAAACAGGCAGAACAGTGACCCTGTGTATGAAATGTGTTTTGAGAAGCTCGTTGGGGGCTGGAGGGGAAAAACAGTGACACATGACGTTTCGGACGTTAACTGTGACATTTGTATGAATTTGTCCTAATCTGCTGTTAGTGTTCTCACATCCTAACTGGTTTTTGGGGGAGGCTGAGGGAGGCGTCGCTGTGCACTGTAAACAGAAGGAATATTGCTCGGGCTTTTTTTCTCTAACAAGTAATATAAAAAGTAATCTCAGCCTGGGACTGAGAAGGTTGCTGGGTTCGGATGCCTGCAGACCACAGGCTCGGAGTGGGGGTGAGGTGGCTGCATCCTAAATGATTTGGGAATGAAAAGAGCACTGCTGCAATTAGGGCTTTGAGCCAGTTGCTGTGGTTCCCTTAGGTAATCTGATGGGAGATGTACAGCTTGTAGCATATCCCTTGACAGATGAGGGAAGAAACGTACAGATCCAGATAACAAAGTGGAAGTCGTGTTCTATTTTGTGCATGGATTTTTTATCTTTTCCCTCTGCTTGGTTTTGAAGAAGCTTTTTATGAATTACCAGGCATTTCCTCAAAGTCTGTTCTGTGTTAGTCACTCAGACAAACACCTCTCCTTTGGACCATGTGGTTTTTCAGGTTTTGGGAGGAAGGTGGTGGGGTTGGTTTGCACAGATCATCTCCAGAGGCGCCTTCCACCCCAGCTTTTCTGTGGTTCTGTGTGTGTGCTGATGAGACAAATGATCCCTCGCTGCTGTTGAGCACAGGAGATGCATGGATGGATGGTTCCACCGTTCCACAGTGGCACTGTTAATTTCTGAACCTGTCAAGGAAGGGATTTTGTGTCTGCTGGCACTGCTGGTCACTGAGAAGTTTTTTGTGTCTGTGAGGTTTTATAATGAAATTGGGCCAGTGAAGGCATGGTTTGGAGTGCTGTATCAAGTTTTGGTCAGACATGCAGGACAACTGGGGTTCACAGATAGCCCCAACTTCTGAATCTCATCTAAGAGACTGAAATTCTACCTAAAACCAGATCTAACTGAGGGGCATTGATTGACTGATCTGAGGGGTATATTAAGGTGTTTGCCTAAAAATGAAAGGATATAAAGGAGTTTGGGGGGAAATAAAAGAAGGAAAAAATACACCCTCAACCTCAAAACAAGCTTCCCCCTCACCCCCCAAACCTTTTATTTTTAAGCTGCTGAAAAGAAGTCTTATGGTGGTAGAAATATACATTGATCGTGGAAAATATGTGCATGTCTCAAGGTGTGAATGAAGCTCTTCCAGCACAGACATTTGTATTCATTATTTATTGAGGTGTACAGGTTTCTGATGCCAAACAGGTTGACGATTAGAAAAATGTTTGTTTTTCTTTTTTTAATCTGACACTAGATAGGAAGAAAGTTCCCAGTTGCTCACTCTTGTGCTGTAGTGACTGTACTGCTTTATCTGAAGTGCCTTCTGACTAGGACCTATCACTGAACGACTCTCTGTACTTTTACTGCAATTAACTACTGAAAAAAAAATTGGGGAGAAGGTATTTGTGAACATCAATACAGCTAAGGGCTCTCCTTCTGCCCCTTCACAAGGCTGGAAAATTACAAAACCTCCACATATCAGAAATAGTTCAGAGCATAGCTGAGGCCTCCTTGGCTAACACCCCCAATCCACCAGTGAAATATGTGGGGTTAGAGTGGTTTGCATGACTTCTGTATTTTGTACGTCGCTGAAGTTGGCTTTGTTTCGTAGTGAGATTTATACTTTGGTTTGAATTTTCAAGTAAAATAAAACTGTGTTCTGCGTCACTTTGTTGGGGTTTTTTTTAAATGGGATTTTTGTCTGCCTAGCTCTGTAGGAGTGGTGCTTTTCAAATATCCTCATGATGCTTTTTCTGATGGTTGCTGAAGTCCTGAGGCACACCCTGCTGACGGTTTAAATAAAGCAGCCCTTCCTCTCAGGCTGGTTGGTCCTCTTAGAAGTATCTCAGTTTTGTTAAAAGCTGCATGAAATAGAAATATGATGATGCCTGCTGGAAAACCATAGCTGTGTTTTGAGGATCAAGTCACAGAGGGTTGTTGGGTTTATCTTTTGTTTTAAAAAAGCTTCTTGTTTCTGGTTGTCTTTGAGTAAATCATAGTACTATACGGGAACAGTTATTACTGAACTTCAAAACTGAACATTACTTATTCTGAGCAGCATCCTTCTGACTGATTTGTGAGTAAATTTGTCCATAAGCACGGTTGTGAAATGAATTCTGGACAGGGAGAGAACTGAGTATTTGAGTGGTGAAGGCTAATTATTTTTTGAACTGTGGCACTGCCGGCAGGTTGATGATACTTGCTGGCATCTCTGTGTGCTGGAGGTGCTGCCAGGGCACCAGCATAACCTAAATTGCTCCCTGAGCACAGACTCTGTGAGTCTCCTGCACTTGCTTTGGTGTAGGGTTGTACAGTGAGCCCACCCCTGTCCCCCAGTGCAGCTACCACTGTTCATCTGTTGGTAATGCTGAGTCCTTCCCCCAAAACTCACTTTGGAATGGCAGGAAGCTGCTGGGTGCTGCACTGAACTCTCTGGGGCATTTCTCTTCAGCTGTGCTGATGGTGCTCGCTGTAGGTTACCCTTGCAAAGTCTGATCACTGAATTTTGTGTTGATAAGGAACTTCAGTGGGTTTGGGTGCGTCTATAAATGCAAGATAACTGAGAAGGTATTTTTCACGTGGCTGGAGTTTCAGTAGGAATCTGTCACTGGGATTGTTGCAGGAATACTGTGAAATTTGTGCTGAAACACAGTCTGCCTCTTACTCTTGTGAGACAGTGGATACCTTCACCTTCTCATTCAGTGCCATTTTAAAATTCCTGTTGTATAAGTGAAGGTTTGTTAAAAACACTATTCTTCTTAAATTCTTTTTGTAAAGGTTATTAATAACCTCCTCCTGCTTCTGCTGCTTTCTATGGTAATTGAGAGTGCTCAGCCCTCCCAGGATAACAGGGTGATCCTGCCAGTTCAATCTTCAGTGCAGAAGGAACTGTGTTCACATCCTACAATGCTAAAAGAGAGCTTTTGAGTTTATTTTTTTAACAACTGATGATTCTTTTTCTTATTTTAAAGGAAGTAATTCAAAGCTAACATTTGTTGTGCTGCTGAAAATGTGACCTGACACCTTGCAGCATGTTTTTATAGATGTATGCACATACATACAGACATTTATGTATATGTTCATACAGGTATGTTGTATATACACAGATTAGTATTGTGCAGTCAAGAGGGATGGAATTCATTGCTTGACTGACAGCACAGTCAACAAGCCTGGCTTCCATATGACAGGGTTCTTTCTGGATATTAAATCACATGTGCTGATGTTTCCATAGGCAGGCTTGTTTATTAATATGCCAGCTTTAGTAACTATTGCTTGACTTTTGACTCTTTGCAGTTTAAATACTTCCTCTTCTTTCTTGATTTGCAGACGTGTGCCAGATTGTGCCATTATTTGTTAGTTATTTGTAAACCCTTGAGCAGTGATTTTGATCAGTAATGACTCGTGTCTTGCAAATGACACGTTCCAGGGTTAGATTTGGAGACTGGTGCCACAAGTCAGCCCCAGGGGGGCAGAGCCATGCAGGTGATGTCCCTGGTGTCCCTGGTGCCTGGACTGACCTGCTGCTGGCTGTGATGGGATGTGGAGCACGGGACTGGGCAGGAGGAGCTGATAGCTCCCAGTGCAGCCTGCCCTGGAGCCGTTCCTGTGGGCAGAAATACGGGCTTGTTCAGTGTGCTCCTCTGGCAGGGGAGAAGCACGATGAGACCTGTTGAAGTAAATAGGTGGCTTGTATTTTTACAGATAAGGACAATGAGCTTACCTGCTAAAGCTCTGTTGTGTGTAGTGCTTGTGTGTATGTTGCTGTTGCTGCTGTGTACTTGTTGTCTGGGAAGCTGTGGACTGGTTTATATTTGCTACTTTTTAAAGCAGTTGCCTGAAATTCACTGCATTTCCATTGATTCTGAATTCTGTACGAGCTGAAATGTTTCAAGATAATTTGTATGCCATTAGCAAGGTTGTTGTTTTTTTAAGACCAGCTTAGTGTTTCTGCAAGTGCCATTCTTAAATGCAGTCCTAATTGTCTACTGATTACAGAAAACTGCACATGAATAAACATTTTCTGTTTAAGGCTTTAATGCTGTACTTCACGTGTGCCTGTGAGGGATGGAACTGCAAGGATGGTTTGGAAGTTAAAAGGGGGATAAGGGTGGAAAGAGAACCTGAACCTTTCCAGCAGCCTTCTTCTCAAAGCAATCCAACCTTTATTTCAGCTTTCTCTTCTGCTGTGTGTGGTGTATAAATCTCGTCCTAAAACGTGTGATGTTCTTATTCAAGGTTGTTGGATAGTATGAACTCTTGATAATAGTGACTGAGGCATAGTTTCAGTGGTTTTCATTCTAACCTTTTAGCTGCCATCATCCTTGGAACCAGAATTTTCTTTTCCTTTTTTATTATGCATAGATGAACAAGAGGATCCTTAAGATTAACCTTAAGACTTCCTGACTTGGGTGTGATCTGCCACTCGAACAGACTTTTTGAAAACCCAAAATTTTAAATTCTGGATATTGATCATATCGGCATGCCTGGACGTGCTGTCATGTTTAGATCTTTAGATTTTATTTTTCTTTTGGAAACTGAAACTCATCTGTGTTTAGTAAGTGGTAGAATTCTTAGTTGTAATAATATGTGCTTATTTCATGTTCTGATCTGCTTTATATATTGTCTCCTCAAATGAAAGTGGTAACGTGATGCTGAGAAAAACATTGATTTTTAAGCTGAAGTCACTGTGTTGCAAAATTTACTGATGTGCACTGAAAAGATCCCACCCAAAAAGTCCTCAGACAGTGGGAGCAGTGAGGAAACAGCTTCCTTTCAGTGCACTCATGAGAACTTGGCCTGGGGGGCTCTGGGTCTTCTATTTGGTTAAGGTTTTTAGGACTGAGATGAAAGCAACAGATTGTCTTAATCATTTATAATAGCAGGTTAAGGAGATGAGAACTCGAGGGAGAAACTTGATAGCCCAGGGAGTATCTTTGCTGTGATCTTAATGCATCGCTATCTAAAACAGTGAGTCAGTGCTTGTAAGCGTAATTATGTCATACACTATCTTCTGAATGCCTGAATCTGCAATTGCAGATGTTTTTAATGAAATTTTAGATATCTAACTTCTTAGCTGTACGCAGGTTTGTTTTCTTTTTCCATGTGTTTAGTTAATAAAAAGCAAACTTAAATATCATGGTGTTGATGGCCGCATGCTTTGAGTTAGCAGCTTCCTCAGTGCCACTCTTCTGAATGGCCAGATATTCTTTTTTGATCTAGCAAAGCTTACATCGATGAGCTGATTATTCCCTGTCTTGAATGAACCCCCTTTCCCCTCGTGAAAGACAGGCCAACAACTCCAGGATAGGCTTTGGACATTAAGTCCTGCTTCTGCATGTTGGGTTAAGGTGAATTAGATTTGTTTGCTGCTTGTCTGTGAGTGACCACCCAAGAACGGCTGCAGTTTTGTCTGGTGAGATTTTTTTTTTCCTTAGCTCATCTCACGTCTCTCCCTTCAACTAGCATCTGGTGATACATTATTTTGTTTGTTTCTTTGCTTTCGGCTTTGTTTGTTTCAAGGGCGTGTGTGTCTGTTTGTTTGTTGGACCGGAGACATCCACCCATGGGTGGCAATCTGTGAAGATACTACCCCAGATTTTAGGGGGTGATAGAGTTACCTGGCTCTCATGCAAAAATTCACTGATGCCGTGGAGGAAATTTCCATACATCAGAGCCAGGTTTGCTCTGGTCACAGGACGTGAAATGAATATGGGAAGGCAGTTTCAGATGAGCACAGGTAAAATTTCCCAGTAGGGGAAGAATGTGGCAATCCCAGGCTCACAGCCCCGCTGTGTCCCTGTGCCATTCCCAGGCTCACAGCCCTGCTGTGTCCCTGTGCCAGTGCCAGGCTCACAGCCCTGCTGTGTCCCTGTGCCATTCCCAGGCTCACAGCCCTGCTGTGTCCCCGTGCCAATCCCAGGCTCACAGCCCTGCTGTGTCCCTGTGCCATTCCCAGGCTCACAGCCCCCCCGTGTCCCCGTGCAGGTCCCTGGATGGCAGGCTGCAGGTGTCCCACAGGAAGGGGCTGCCCCACGTCATCTACTGCCGGCTGTGGCGCTGGCCCGACCTGCACAGCCACCACGAGCTGCGCGCCATGGAGATGTGCGAGTTCGCCTTCAACATGAAGAAGGACGAAGTGTGCGTCAACCCCTACCACTACCAGAGAGTGGAGACCCCAGGTACCAGCCCAGCCCCTCCTGCAGCAGGAGCCATCGCTGAGGGCATGCACAGGGATCCCTGCCCTGCCCTGCCCTGCCCAGCATCTCCTGCATCTCTGAGAGCATTCCCAGAGATCCCTGCCCAGCCCCTCCTGCATCTCTGAGGGCATTCCCAGGCACAGTCGGTCTGTTACTGGTGATAATCCCTTACTGTATAGATTAGAATAATTTATGAACCTGCACTTGGGGGGAAATATCATGTTGGGGATTGATGAAATCCAAATGAGCAGGTTGCAGGTTCCCAGGGTGGCATTGTGTGCACATAACTCACAGAAGGAACCATAGCAGTGTTCTGTGCCTCCCTCACTGCTGGGGTTAAATGGAGGAGGAACTGTTGAGCTGGGTCTAAGAACAGCTCCCAGTTTCCTGTTCTGGAGTCTCCTCCTGCCTCTGGAGGAGCCTTTGATGTGGAGCTGCAGCAGCTTGTGCTGCATGTCAGCACAGATCTGCAGAGCCTGGCAGGATGTTTATGCTAATCCCACCTGCCTGCTCCATCCTATGGGAAACTCATTCCTTGGGAATCATGGGGTGCACCTCTCTTAAATGGAGTTTGAGGCAGAGCTGAAAGGGAGCACAGAGACCAGATGTGCTCAGATAAGCTCTGCCCCATTCCCAGCTGGGAATAAACAGCATCCTCACCTGCTGCTGTTATTCCAGAGGCCAACATCAAATCCCGAGCCTTAACAAGCCCTCTTTGTGCTCTAAAGCTGTTACTCCAGCTGCTCTGGTGCTGTTCCAGTGCCTTTGTTTGAAGCTGTTGCCTGTTTTGCCTCGGCAGTGCTGCCCCCGGTGCTGGTGCCCCGGCACGCAGAGATCCCAGCAGAATTCCCACCCCTGGATGACTACAGCCACTCCATCCCAGAGAACACTAACTTCCCTGCAGGTATCGAGCCCCAGAGCAACTACATTCCAGGTACCTTGTGTCTTCCATACAGGGAAGGGTCAGGGAGTTCCCCAGGGAGTCCTGCCTGGGGATCCCAAACCGGGAACCTTTCTTTCCATCCTTCCTCTGGAGCTACAGAGTGCAGAAATTGCTGGAAATTGTAAATGTGGGCACTCAGCAGGGCTGTTCGTTGGTTTGTTTTGTTGGTTTTAAACTCACCTCTTCATTCAGTGGTACAACCTCAGTTTATTGTGAAATCTAAACTGGATGTTCCCTTACCAGGTTGAGATTTGAATGAAATTCAGCCATTTTGAGTAAAACTCTCCAAATTTCTGATGAAATTGAGCTCTTCTATTTATGTATCTCTTTTACAAGCAATTTACACCTTATTTGCATGGAAAAGTTATGCAGCTGCATTGCAGGAGAGGAGAAATATGTGGACAGAAAACTGCCTCCATGGCTTAAAGTTTCATGGGACTGAAAATCCGGATTTTTTTGTTTTCCCCCTCCTCTGTTATTCACAAATATGGATATCACCCTGGCTGTGCTGGCTCCTCCCTCCAGCAGCTTGAGAAAGAAAAGTAATAAAAAAGAATTTGAGCTCCTTGTGGATGACAAAGTGAATGTTTTTGGTGCCTAAAATCCAGACTTTTCAGTTGCACTGACAGTGTGATGCTTTTGTGCCTCCAGAGACCCCTCCTCCAGGCTATTTGAGTGAGGATGGAGAAACCAGTGACCACCAGATGAACCCCAGCATGGATGCAGGTGAGTCACCTTTGGGGTTTTCATTTAGTGGCTGGATCCCAAAGGAAGTTGAATGTCCAGGTTTTCTCTCATTGTCACAAAAAGAAGAAGCCAGGTTTGGAATGAGGGTGTCTAATTTATGTTCAAATAATCTATATATTATGTTCAGATAGACCATATTAATGTTCAGATGTCATGGGCTTTCTTCATTATAGAAAAAAAAAATCAAAGAAACCAGGTCAGAACAATGTGAAAGGAAAAATAAAAATTGGCTGCACCACCTGTCTGCATCCATGGGACACCCAAGTGCAGATATTGAAAATATAGGCCCAGAATTTGTGGCAAATTTACATGATGGAGGATAAAATTCTGACAGCTTTTTGGTCAGATCTGTGTAACATGATCCAATAGTCCATTGTCCCAAACCCAGCAGGACTGGGGATATAAGGTGTTACGGTTTTAATTTTATTTTGTCTGGCAATGTACATCCAAGCTCTTTAATGCTCAGCTAACTGGATTTGTCAGGATGATACCTGAAAGTAAAACAGCCAAGTGTTGCTCAGTTTGGAAAATTAATGGTAAACTTCAGTGAGGGGGCAGCAAGCTGATATTTCTGTGAGGAGTATGAACATCAGAGAAGCTGCAGTGTCAGAAATGAGGCTGCAGTGAGCAGTGGGTTGTCCCTCCAACAAGCCTGGGCAGCACTGCAGATCCTGTGGATGCTTTTCCTGCTGCAGATTCCATAGCAATAATTATCCCTTCTTGATTTTCAGGTTCTCCAAACTTATCACCAAACCCCATGTCTCCAGCACACAACAATCTGGGTAAGCACATGATCCTGGGAGCTGGCTGGAATGACAGCCAAGAGGGTGACATTTGAATGATGCTGCTGAGGTTGTGCACTTTTTACAATATCCAATGGTTTTAAACAGCCAGAGGGCAGCTTTGGATTGGATGTGAGCAGGGAATTGTTCTCTGGGAAGGTGGGGAGGGGCTGGGATGGAATTCCCAGAGAAGCTGTGGCTGCTCCTGGATCCCTGGATGTGTCCAAGGCCAGGTTGGAGCAGCCTGGCATAGTGGAAGGTGTCCCTGGCCATGGCAGGAGGTGGAACTGAATGGGATTTAAGGTTCTTTTTAATCCAACCCATCTTGGAATTCTGTGATTCTGTGAGACTGAGCGTGGTCTGAGCAGAGAGGAGTGGAGAAGATTCCAAATCACCAGGGAGCGTGCAGGAATGTCAGTGAATGGAGAGGTCATGGGCAGCATTCCTGGTGTCAGTGGGTGGGGGAGATGCACAAAGCACAGAGGCAGGGCAGGGTGCTTGTGGCTCCACCACTCACCCAACTCAAGGTACTCTGCACTCTGGGGTTGTTACTCTGCAATGTGGATTTGTTACTCTGCGATCTGGGGTTGTTACTCTGCACTCTGGGGTTGTTACTCTGCAATGTGGATTTGTTACTCTGCACTCTGGGGTTGTTACTCTGCAATGTGGATTTGTTACTCTGCGATCTGGAGTTGTTACTCTGTGATCTGGAGTTGTTACTCTGCACTCTGGGGTTGTTACTCTGGGGTTGTTACTCTGCACTCTGGGGTTGTTACTCTGGAGTTGTTTCTCTGCACTCTGGGGTTGTTACTCTGGAGTTGTTTCTCTGCACCCTGAATTTGTTTCCCCCCCCAGCTCCATCCTGGGAGCAATTCCAGCCCCCAGGCTCTGTCAGACCGTGGCTGGCACTGCCTCATTCTGTGAGAGCAGTCAGGGGAGCCCTGGGGAGAAGGGACAGCAGCTGAACCTCTGAGACACCACGAGAGCTTTTGTGGCTCTCTCTGCACCTCTGTTATCTCAAAAGTTCCACCCTTTATTTTCATTCTGGTCTCCATCACTGAGCTCCTGCCCTGTTTGCAATTGCTCTGCCATAAAAATCCCTCCCAGCTCTGCCTGGCTGCAGGATCAGCTCCCCAACTGTTCATTAAGGCAGCAGACAGAGCCCACTGAGACTGCTCTGGAAGAGCCATGGCCATAAAGTTTACATATGCTTTTAATCCTGGCACACAGGACTTTGACACTGCTCCAGAATTTGTCAGGCATTGGCTGACTTGTGGATATCTTGGGGCTGTTCAACAGAGGATTTCTTTTTTTTTTTTCTCCCCCCATTTTTAAAATATTGCCATGGTGACACAAAAGTTTTATTTCTTTAACTGCTACAGCTCAAGAAGAGAATGCATGACTGAGACATTTTTATTTCATTTTTCCCAGTTTGCTGCCTGGGAGCTGATGAGATTTTTCTTGCAATTTTTCCTTTTTTTTTTTTTTTTAAACCTAAAAATGAAAAGCCAATTCCACGTAACAAACTCAACCTGGCAAGTGGTATCTGCCTTACATAAGGCAGAAAGGAGTTCCTAGGAAAGAGGGCCCCCATATCCTTCCTGACAGGGACACTGGTTGTTAACACATCAGATGTCTCAGGTGCTGTCTGGGGACAAAAAAAAAGGAGCAGGTGAAGCTGGTAAAGCACAAGGAATCTCTTTGTAGTCTGAGGAGCAGACAGCAGAGAAGCAGTTTTAATTTACCAGCATTAAAACATGCCTTTGAATTCTTGCAAACCATATTTATTGCTCTCAGGCAGGAGCTTCCACAAATGAAGAACTTCTTGTTGCTTTTAATTTTACTGGAAATTTTTGCCTTTGAGGAAGCTACGAAATAATAAATGAAAGAGCAGCTGAGCCACACTTAGAAGTGTCCAAGGGCAAAATTGTCATCACATGAGTGTTGTAAATGGCTTATCTGCAGCAAGGAGCTGCTCTGAGGGAAATCAGACCTTCAGCCTGGTGCCACAGCCCAGGAAGGGGCTCTGCTCTCTCCACCTGGAGCTGTTGGTGGCTGCTGCAGCACTCCTGGATAAGCAGAACTCCACTGTCAAGGGCTGGACTTTGCTCTGCAGGAGTCTGATGAGGCTTTCTGTGTGTATTTGTGGAGAAAACGGAACAGAAATCCAAACCCCACTGCAGTGTGCGCAAAGAGGGAGTTTCTCAGCTCTGGAGCAGAGGGAGGGCATTTCCAGCTTTGCCATGAAGAAAACGATGGCCCAGGATTGCCTTGTTTATTTGAGCAGAACTACCTGAAGCTTTTCAGACAGATCCCTTTGTGTAAACTGAACTTTGGACTTAAATCCCATGGCCATATTGCAGGGAGTTCCAGAGGCAATAAAGGTGCATAAGGCAAACCAAGTGTGGCACCAGGGCAGGGCAGGTTTTCCATGTCAGGCTGGAATGTGGGGTGGAAGCAGCTCAGGGAATTTCATCTTCCCATTCCCAGGCACAAAAGCATTGCAAGGTAACATCCTGGGAATTTTTTTTTTTTTTTTTTAATTCTCCTTTCAGTTTGTGTGTTGGAGTTGGAAGTGTTTGAGTTTTGGTTCCAAATCACAGTTGTCAAGTTCTCAGTTGTCAAACATAAGCTTTAAGTGGAAGTCACAGATATCCAAGGATCTCTTCCCTGTTGCTGAAACACGAACTGAGGGAAACACCAGAAACAAAATGAAAGGAGAGTTGCCAGCATTCTGTGGGCTTTGGGAATGAAGTCAGGGAGTTGAGGCTGCCTGAGGAGCAGCCCTGTGGTCACACACACATTGTTGTCCCTTGGAGCACAGGAAATCCATTGTCAGGGATTGCTCCAGAGAAGGACTTGACGCAGGAGCTGTCAGAGGGATGAGCACATGGCCCACAGCCACATCCCTGTCCCCCTGTCCCCCTGTCCCCCTGTCCCAGGGCACAGCCAGCCCTCCCCTGCCTGCAGAGGGAAGGCAGCACTCACCTCTCTGCATCTCCCCCTTTCCAAGGAGGGAGTTGGGGTTGGTAGAGCTGGAAACATCTCCCAGCGAGTTCTGAGCCACACTGTGATCAAACCCATTCCTGAAACGAGGGTAACAACTTCCCTTGTGCTCAGAGAGGGGGAGCAGAGCAGGCAGCAGATTTTTCCCAAGACTTTGATCTGGCAGGGAGGATGCAGGACTGGGAGCATCCCAGTGCCCAGGGGACAGTTCTGACAGCAAAGCTGTTCTGAGTCAAGGCTGAAATTGTGCAGAGATGAATCAGGCAGGATTTGCCTGGGTTTCATGGATCCTGTTTTATTGATTGTGTACCCCCACAGGGTTCTTTGGCTTTAGCAGAGCTGCATTCTCTTCCTTTTCCCCAAACACTGAAGCCATAAATTGAAAATGAATATTTAGGACAGCTCTCACACAAGAGGGAACTTGCCCATCCCACAGCAGCTTAAGCTGAAGTTTAAAACTACAAATCACAGGAGAAAGCAGCATCATTAAAAACTTGGTTGCAGTTTTTAGAGACAAGCTTCTCCTCCAACCAGGATTTGTTGGTTTATGTCTTTCCTCAAGCTGCAGATAAACCAGAAATAAAATTTCTGTACATCCTTCAGTGAGGAATCCACAGTTCCCTTGAGCCCCAGCCAGGTGGAGGTGGTTTCTGAAGGAAAGGACCATAAAAACCATGGAGGGGTTTCAGTGTTTTTATAACTTGAATAGCACCAACCTGAGGATATTACTTAAGGATCAACACAGGTTGATTTTCCTGGAGCTGAGCAGCCTTGTGATTAGAAAAGCATTTGCTGTGGAGTAAGAGCCCAGTCATGTGGAACTGATGTGTTTTCTTTGGTGGGTGGACTCACCTTGGGCCTCTCTCCACTGGGGCCACAGAGCCCAGAGCAGGCCTGAGGTGGCCACAGCTGCTGGGGCTGAAATGAGGCTGCTGCTGGAAAAACTTGCCTGGGAGAACCAAATGTGCCATGCAGGAGAAAAAGGCAGGGACAGCAAGCTTGTGTCACTCCTGGATGTGTGAAATAATCCATCAAGAGAGGGGCTTGCTTTGAGCTGTAAAATGAAAATATGAGGAAGTGGCAGGTAAAAAAAGCTGGGAATGGGTATAAGCTCCAAATTTCATGGATTCTGCTAAGGATTACAGAGTTCCCCAGATGCACTTCTATTCAAATCCTTACTTGCTGTCAGCAAAGCTTGTAACAAAGCAGAAACCAAAGTGATTTTCCTGATCGTTGGCTACTTTGGGAACTCTTCCAGCAGTGGAGAGGAAACCAGTGTGTCTTTGGGCTGCTCCAAGCTGTGCCTGAAGTTATGGAGTAACAGGTACAGGTGAGAAAAGGCTCCCAAACCTCTGCAGAGACCCTGGGCAGAGTGAGAGGAGGCTGGGGTGGTAAAAACCTGTCTTGGATCTTTTTGGAGTTGGTCCCTTAAGCCCCACATTCTCCTAAGCCCTGCAGGAGCAACAGATTGGAAAGCCTATGGAAAAAGCTGGGGTTTGCTGCTTGATGTTAACTCCTTGGCCAGATGGGAGCTCTTCTGTTCTGTCGTTAAGCGCCATTTGGGGGATGAAGTGATAAATTGGGGGGAGGGCTGGAGGGAATTCTTGTCCTGCCCTGGATGTGGGGAGCAGCACTTAGGAGTTGGCTGGGTGTGCTTTGCACGTCCCCTGCTCAGCTTGGCTCTCAGCAGGGCTGGGCACCTCCTTGTGCTGCATTTCCAGGAAATTTCACTTGAGCCTTGCTCTGCTGCAGTCTCCTGGGCTTCAGTGGGAGCAGGGCAATCACTCAGTGCTGTTTGAGTGCCCACCCTGCCTTGCTGAGGCTGCCTCTGCTCCTCAGCTTCAGCCCTTGGCTTCGGTCCACGAGGCAAAGCAGGAGCCCAGGGGAGGAGCTGAGCCTTCACCTGCTGGGAAAATGGATTTTCCTGTGGTGGTTTGAGATCCAGTGCACTGGGAGAAAGTTTTTAAATCACTTTGATGCCTGAGTTAAAGGCAGTTTGGGACGTATTTCAGACTCTACTGGTTTCACCAGAGCCAGAGAGGTCACAGCAGGGTGAGTGAGAAGGAAAGTTGGATTTTCTGGTTGGAGGTGCACAGATTTAGGGTGCAGCACACCTGTGCTATCAACAGCAGCTTTGTGCTTTGTTCTTTCCAAGATTTTCTGCTCCTTCCTTTTCTTTGTCTCTTTAGGGAACTGGTTACCTAAAAGTAATCCCACATTTCATAGTGAAGCTGAGTTTATTTATTTAATTTCCCCCCAGTGAGGCTGCTCAGTGACACCCCACTTGCTACGTGAGTAATGCCTTTGACTATTTGTGATTGCTCCACGTGCCAGAAGCTCCAGGGGTGATGTCACCTCCTTGCTGTGCTCCATTAAAATGAAACTTTGCTTGAAGTGAGCCTGAGGAATGAAGCAGCACGATATCCCAAACCAGCTGGATTTGTTTGTTTTTTTCATCCCCCTTTGCCTTGCTGTGGCTGATGTGGCTTTGCTTTGGTGCAGATCTGCAGCCCGTGACCTACTGCGAGCCGGCCTTCTGGTGCTCCATCTCCTACTACGAGCTCAACCAGAGGGTGGGCGAGACTTTCCACGCCTCGCAGCCCTCCATGACCGTGGATGGCTTCACTGACCCCTCCAACTCGGAGCGCTTCTGCCTGGGGCTGCTCTCCAACGTCAACCGGAACGCGGCCGTGGAGCTGACCAGGCGGCACATCGGTAACCGCAAAAACCCCTCCTCACAGCCCTGGCTGAGGTGTGGGCCCTGGGTGGGAACATCCCTGCATTCCAGCACTCATGTCCTCTGCAGCAGTGCCAATTGTGTTTGGTCACATAGTCCTAATACAAAAATGCACCAAGGAACGCTAAAATTGCTGCATGTCATGGAATTGAAACCATTTCACACACTCCGTGTGTCTGTGGGGATGTCAGGGATAATTTTGTGTGTTCCTTTTCCCTCCTGCACTGTTTTATTTTCTGACTGACCTTTTATAAATGACTTCCTTGATTGTCAGCTCAATTTCCACTCTTCCTGCAAGGTCCCAGCCAATTTGTTTTCAGTTCATCAAAAATGAACCTGATTTTTGTCCTAATTTTGCTCCCCTTTCCTGAGCAATAGGAGAATACTCCCTCTTGCACAGGAGGATCTTCCCTCACTTGTTTTGAAGATTATTCTACTCCAATCCCCCAAACCCACCAAGATTCAGAAATCAGATTTTAAATGCGGCAGACTCCTTCTGCTCTGTGGAAGGATGAAAGCAACACATTCAAACAGGAATGTGAGACCACATCAAATATTTATTTGAGCAACAAAATTTATTCTTCAACTTTGTTCCTTTATTAACTGAGATTTTAATGATTTGTGTAAACACCTATGGGCAACATATGTCCTTGTACACAAAGTCATCTCCAGCAAAAAAAAGGCAAGGATTTGGAAGTGCTGTGGAATTTCATTCTAAATCATGGAGTAAATCCCCAAACAGTTGTGTCCAGCTGGGATGACTTTCAGAAGAAATGACAACTTTAATGTGTTAACTGATAGAACATTCACATGGAAAATCCCGGTGTGCTGGGTTTGGAGGGGCGGGTTTGGAGGGACAGTTCCAGCTGGAGTTGGTGCTCTGCCTCCCTCAGCTCGGCTGCCCATGGAGCAGTTCATTGCAGTGTCCAGTGGGACAGAGTTTCCATCACTGCTGGCTGGGCTGCTGCTTCAGAGCTGCCTCAGGGAACTGCCCCAGCCCCTCCATCAGTTTTTCTCCGTGTTTTTCCCCCTGAGGGATCTATCCCAATCCCTCTGTCAGTTCTTCCCAGTGTTTTTCTCCCCTGAGGAATCTCTCCCAATCCCTGTATCCGTTTTTTCCCCCCTGAGGGATCTCTCCCATCCCCTGTACCACTTTTTCCTGGTGTTTTCCCCCTGAGGGATCTCTCCCATCCCCTGTACCGTTTTTTCCTGGTGTTTTCCCCCTGAGGGATCTGTCCCAACCCCCGGGGCAGATTTTTCCCCTTGAGGGATCCATCCCACCTCCTGTACCGCTTTTCCTGGTGTTTTTCCCCCTGAGGGATCCCTCCCACCCCCCATTCCCCCTCTCCCCGGTGTTTCTCCCCTGAGGAATCCCTCCCGTTCCCCGGTGTTTCCCCGGTGTTTCTCCCCTGAGGAATCCCTCCCACTCCCCGTTCCGCCTCTCCCCGGTGTTTCCCCGGTGTTTCCCCGGTGTTTCCCCGGTGTTTCCCGGTGTTTGCTGACCGCGCTGTGCCGCAGGCCGCGGGGTGAGGCTGTACTACATCGGCGGGGAGGTGTTCGCCGAGTGCCTCAGCGACAGCGCCATCTTCGTGCAGTCCCCGAACTGCAACCAGCGCTACGGCTGGCACCCGGCCACGGTCTGCAAGATCCCGCCAGGTGAGGGACAGCGCTGAGGGACAGCCCGGGGTGAGGGGACGGGGACAGGGACACGGGACAGCCCGGGGTGAGGGGACAGCGACACGGGACAGCCATGGGGTGAGGGGACAGCGACACGGGACAGCCCGGGGTGAGGGGACAGCGACACGGGACAGCCATGGGGTGAGGGGACAGGGACACGGGACAGCCATGAGGTGAGGGGACAGCGACACGGGACAGCTCTGAGTGAGGGGACAGTGACACGGGACAGCCATGGGGTGAGGGGACAGGGACACGGGACAGCCATGGGGTGAGGGGACAGTGACACAGGACAGCTCTGGGGTGAGGGGACAGGGACATGGGACAGCCCCGGGGTGAGGGGACAGTGACACAGGTGTCACATTGTTGTATTGTAATTATCCCATAGATACGTTGATAATTTTGTTTGTGCCTCTAAGTAATGGGAAGAAATTTCTCTTTAATTTAGATTCACCCATAATAGATTAAAATGGTTCATTTTTTTTCTGGTCTCTAGTAAAATCCCCTCCCTCCTCTGTGTGAATTAGTTTGTTCTAAAGAAATCACGTTTGCAGAGACCTCATTGTTCTGGTTAGAGTCTAAAGTTTTTGCTGAATGATTACAAGATAATTTATTTCATCTGTCTGTGAGGAAAAGGCTTTTTTTGTTAGATAAATGCAAAAGCTGGTGAGAGAGGAGATGCTGTTTGAAATGGAATTTGGTTATTTAGCTAAGCTTACACAAGCTGACTTTTTTACAGTTAAAAGCCTGTATATATTTAAAAACTGAACTTCTTTGTTTAGAAATATTTGAATTCTTTTGAGAGGACATCCATACGCTCCAAGCTCTGGCCCATCCTAATGGGTTTCCTTTCTCAGATGCAGCTGCCAGTGCTGCAAATTATGACTTAATTCTGCACCACATCACAGGAGTCCACCCTGGCTGGAGTCAGCATCTGCAGCCACGAGAAGCCCACATTTCCGCTCGGGACCAGCTCAGGCAGTTTTTGGATACCAGCTCTCCCCGCTTTTGCCACAGCCTTTGGCTGCCTCTTCTTCAAATCCTTGCTGGGTTTGAAGCAGTTTCTTCCTTGCCTGGGTTTGAGGCAGTTTCTTCCTTGCCTTGTTGGCAGGATGGAGTCATTCCCTCTTCCCCATGGAGAGCCTGCTCCCAGGTGTTCCAAGGGCCGGATCCAGCCCTGGGATCCTCCTGCAGTTCATTCCTGCTCGCTGAGCTCAGCCTGGCCCTGACACTCACTCCTCACACTCCCTGCAGCCCTTGGCTCTTCCCTGGCTCCGCAGTGGGCACTGCTTCCTGCAGCTGCTGTGGTCACCCTTTGCTCCACACCACAGGAGCCCAGCCCAGGAGAGGAGGCTCACAAGTGATTTTTAGCAAAACATAATTCATCCCACTCCAAATGTTGTTTTTCAGCCCGTGTGTAATCCCAAAGGAGCCTTAGCTGAGTGCCTGGTTTCAGAGTTTAACTTGTTTATGGTTATCTGGGAGAAAGCAAACGTAGCAACACAAAAACCAGAATTCCCAATGCCATCAAGCCAATGCCTTGTCCTTGTGCTTTCCCCCAGGCTGTAACCTGAAGATTTTTAACAACCAGGAGTTTGCTGCCCTGCTGGCGCAGTCGGTGAACCAGGGCTTCGAGGCCGTGTACCAGCTGACCCGCATGTGCACCATCCGCATGAGCTTCGTCAAGGGCTGGGGCGCCGAGTACAGGTGGGGACCTGCAGGGTCTGATCTGGAGGGAATGGTCCTGAACAGCTCTGATCCTGCAGGGTCTGCTCCAGGGGGAATGATCCTGCACAGCTCTGATCCTGCAGGGTCTGCTCCAGGGGGAATGATCCTGCACAGCTCTGATCCTGCAGGGTCTGATCTGGAGGGAATGGTCCTGAACAGCTCTGATCCTGCAGGGTCTGATCTGGAGGGAATGGTCCTGCACAGCTCTGATCCTGCAGGGTCTGCTCCAGAGGGAATGATCCTGCAGGGTCTGATCCTGCAGGGTCTGATCTGGAGGGAATGGTCCTGAACAGCTCTGATCCTGCAGGGTCTGCTCCAGGGGGAATGGTCCTGAACAGCTCTGATCCTGCAGGGTCTGATCTGGAGGGAATGATCCTGCACAGCTCTGATCCTGCAGGGTCTGATACTGCAGGGTCTGCTCCAGGGAGGATTCAAGCCCAGAGTGATGGGGCAGTATTTGACTGTGCACCCTTCAAAGCTGTGGGGCTGCTGCCATTGCAGGGCTGTGCAGGGCAGGGAGATGCCTGATCCCAGCTGGAGCCAGGCCCTGCACGCTGCTCTGCCACTCTCCTCATTTCTCCAGATGTTTGGAGTCCATTTTGTTTTGAAATCCTCCTGAACTGGGGCCAGAGCAGCTCAGGACTGGCTCCCAGCCAGGCCCTAATGAGCTGCAGAGAGCCTGACTTAGGGAAAGTCAGGGGTGGAGACGGATGGAGTCAGGGATGGAGACAGGGACAGAGTCAGGAATAAAGTCAGGGATAGAGGCAGGGATGGAGTCAGGGATAGAGGCAGGGATGGAGGCAGGGATGGAGTCAGGGATAGAGACAGGGATAGAGGCAGGGATAGAGGCAGG
>JANRGV010000014.1:18618423-18653423 GCA_024734035.1 Alethe castanea
GGGATAGAGGCAGGGATGGAGTCAGGGATAGAGGCAGGGATGGAGTCAGGGATAGAGGCAGGGATGGAGTCAGGGATAGAGGCAGGGATGGAGTCAGGGATGGAGTCAGGGATAGAGGCAGGGATGGAGTCAGGGATAGAGGCAGGGATGGAGTCAGGGACAGAGGCAGGGATGGATCCTCGTGGGGCTGGAACCAGCCCTCAGCTATGTCTTGGTTTCCCTTTCCTTCTTCCCTCCCCATCTCTGTGCTTTTATCAGGAGTTGCCTGTGGGGTCTGGGCTCAGGGAGAGTGCAGGAGGGGAGCAGGGATTTGTGCAGGGGAAGGACAGAGCAGGGGACTGGCCCAGCAGGGCCTGTGGATGCAGGAAGGAGTTTTGAGGTGAGCTCTTCCCTGCACTTCCACATTCTATTGAAACTCAAGAGTACAATAAACAGTGAATATCCTTGTCTTGTGCATAGGGAACTGAACATACTTGGTGAACACAGGCCTTGCTGTCTAATAGGAAAGGTCTGCAAGGGAAAAATGGATTTTGCTTAGATCAACACCTTCCTGTCCCTTCGGGGAATCAGCTGCCTGTCCCCAGGAATCTGAGCAGCAAATAGCAAGTTGCTGCTGTGGGGTCATAACAAATGTGAAGGGACAAGGTGGGTTTTTCTGAGAAATCAGCAGCACAGCCAGAGGCTGTTGCAGAGAAGAGACATGCTGTGGCCAGGATGGTTGTGTGGGCAGGAAGGAAGGCTCAGGAGCTGGGGAACCTTTGGCATTTGTGGTTTCTGTGGTGACATGGGTGCTGTGTGCTCTCTCCCCTGGCAGGAGGCAGACTGTGACCAGCACTCCCTGCTGGATCGAGCTGCACCTCAACGGGCCCCTGCAGTGGCTGGACAAGGTCCTGACCCAGATGGGCTCCCCCAGCATCCGCTGCTCCAGCGTCTCCTAAGGACAAACCCCTGGGGCCACGGGCAGCAGAGACTCTGCAGCACCCTTAGCAAAGGCATAGTAACCAACTCCCCAGTTATTCAAGCAATGAGAAAAAAACCTGCTTCAGACACAGAAAAGAAGTGGGTTTTTCTTTGTTTTGTTGTTGTTTTTAAATACCCATTTAAGCCACTTCCACTGAAACTGTCGGCACTTTGGTGGGGATGCTCTGCAGTTGGAATTTGGAGCAGGAGTTGGTGAGGATGAAGAGCTGGACTTGTTTCAGTGGAGAGCAGGCAGTGCCAGCCTGGCTCTGGGCTGTGTGAGCACTCAGGAGCCATCCCAGCTCCCAGGAAACTTCCCCTTCCCTCACACAGCCCCAGGCTCCTGCAGCATCCCAGGAACAGCAGAGCCAGGGGCTCCAGGATGGGAACAGCAGAGCCAGGATGGGAACAGCAGAGACTCCAGGATGGGAGCAGCAGAGCCTGTGGGGCTCCAGGATGGGAACAGCAGAGACTCCAGGATGGGAAGAGCAGACTCCAGGATGGGAACAGCAGAGACTCCAGGATGGGAGCAGCAGACTCCAGGATGGGAGCAGCAGAGACTGCAGGATGGGAAGAGCAGACTGCAGGATGGGAAGAGCAGACTCCAGGATGGCTCCTGCTCGTGCATTCCTTCAGCTGATCCACGGGGGCTCTGCAGCTGCAGGGGGGAAGGAGACTTTTCAAACAGCCAAGAGAAGGAATTCCCCCAGGAGTGTTCCCAGAAGGAAGGGATTTCCCACACTGGGCTCCCAGCAGGAGCAGGGCCTGGTGCCTGAGGGGTGCTGCCCTGCTGGATCAGCCTGGGTTCAGGGGCAGGGCCCAGCTGGGCTCTGCTGGAGCTGCTCCCAGAGGGGGGTGGCTGTCCCTGCCTGCAGCAGCTGGGGCTCTGTCTCTGCAGCTCTGTGTGAGCTCCAGCAGCTCGGGGCTGCCTTTGCCAGGCTCTGCCCCTGCCCTGCCCTGCCCTGGAGGGGATCCTGTGCTGTCCATGCAGCACCAGCACACCTCAGACACAGCCAGCCCTGGGAGAAACTTGTTCCAGCTGATGGAAATGCTCTAAGATGTGTTTTTGCCTGGAGAAATCGGCAGAGTGTGTATTTACTTGTATTATAAAATGTTCATTTTAAACATACATGCTCCAGACTGTTTAATATTTTTTATCCCTGCAGCAACTGTCGTGGCAAACAAATTCCACAACTGGAAAAAAACCCTTAGCACTTGTTTTTATGGTTCACATTTGCCAAATAAGTCTCATAACTTTGTCAGTGCTGTCCAATTATCTGTTTCTTTATATCGGCAGTATCTTATGCATTTGTGCCAAAATATTAGAGGGGGAGGGGAGAAAGTGATAATCAGTTTCCTATGGAAATCTTTTTTTTTTCTTGGTTTTTTTTGTGGCTGTGGGAAGGACTGACTGGGATGGACTTGAGGATGGTTTTGATAAAGCTTTAGTCCTGCAGACCTCTGTGGGAATGCCCTGACTGGATCAAACACCCACCAGCAATTTCCATGCACCTCCTTTTCCAGCTGCTCATTCCTCTGAGAGCTCTGCAGCCTCTCCTGGTTTGCCAAGCCCCAAACTGGAGCTGAGGGGATCAGATGCCACCAGAAGAGATCCCAGAGCCACTGCTGCTGTGTGAAGTGCAGAGCAGGGATGGTTTGGGGAGTTTCCTTCCAGCAACAAGGAATTGCCTTGGCTGAACTCCTGGAATGCAAATGCTTGGGAGGACTCTCAGTGGTGGGTGCTCCTGTGCCACAGGACTTTGGAATATCCTGGCTGAGGCTGGGCTGGAGCTGTTCTGTGCAGGGTGTTTGGTTTGTTAAGTTTTACAGTGTGCCTGATCTGAGTTCCACCTCTGACTGCACTGGGGCAAGAAGAGATCTGTGTAAAAGAGGATTTTGGGGCCATTCACAAAGCAGCTCTGTTGTCACCATGGATTGGTTCAGCATTGCTTCAGGTGCAGGTTTCCAACAGAGCTGCAAAGAAAAATCTGTCCTGAATTCTGTAGAAATATTTCACTTTTGGCTGTTCAAACTCTGCTCTGTAAAATGGCCCTGGGTTTCCTCCATGAGTGTCTTATTTGCTTATTTTGGTGACAAATGTTGTTGTTGTCCTCATAATCACAGGGGAAATTGGACTCTGGTGCCTCCTGCATGAACATAAAAAGGGCATGTGAAACTCCAGAGGCAGGGATTGCAGTGATGGGGTGAGCAGGAGCCCAGCCTGCTCCAGGGCCACGAGTGGGAATTAATCCCAGCTTCAACATGAAATTTGCACATGGAGTCACCTCCTCAGCCAGCCCGGATCTCCTCTGGGAAGCAGAGCCACAGCTCCTTGCTAAAGGATAATTAATTGCTGACCATTATTAATTGAGGCCTTTTGAAACCCAGGATTCAGATGATGCATAAAAACTTTGGTTAATCTCCCCTCATCATCCCTTAAGTAAAATGACTTGCAGTGGCAAACGTGAGCTGGCCCAGCAGTGCAGTGAGATCAAGGGGAGATTTTCTCCACTGCAGCACTCATTTCCTCTGTGCCCTTTGTTTGCTGCTCTCTGGGTTCTCAGCACCCTGGGGAGGGGCTGGGGCTGGGGCTGGGGCTGGCTGGGGAGCCCAGGGCTGTTCTGCCCTGGCTCTGGGTTCAGTTCCTGTGGCACGGGAGGCTTGCTCTGATTGCTCCTGGAGCTTGCTGAAAGCTCTGGTGTGGAGCTCCAGGGTGGGAGCAGCCGTGCCCTGGCTCAGACTGCAGCAGCTCCAGGCTGGAATATCCTCTTGTTTCACCAGGGTTGCACCCATTTTTGTTCTCCAGAGTCAGCAGCAGGAGCTTGACTCTTCCCTTGGTGTGGCTGCTGGCAGAGGACACGCTGTGCTTTCCCAGGCTGTGCTGGTGTTTATTGTTCATGTCTTGAACTGCAGGTTGTATTTTGTGTTAAGCTTGTCTTAGGAGTAATCCAGTGCTGTCCATTTGGTTTAATCTCAGCAATCAGTGCATATGCACAGAGATGGAGAAATCCCGTCATGAGGCATTTCCCTGGAGCTCTGAGTTCCCCTGAGTTCCTCCCAGTTTCCTGCCCCTGGGATCAGCAGGATCCTCGCTGGGTGAGGGACGTTCAGGACTCAGCACAAGTGTGACACCTGTGCCTTGAGCTGCTTCCCAGTGAAAAGCAGGCAGAGCCCAGGGCAGGGGCACTCAGGAGCTCTGCTGTTCTCCAGGCACTGCAGAGGCAGCAGGATGGAATTTGTGGCTGTGCTGAGCTGGGGTGAGAACCAGGCCCAAGCAGTGCTGGAGTTTAATGTTTGTTACTGTGTACCTGCTTTTGTATTTGTGTGTCTTTCTCCAATATTCAGATGAATCCAATATTTAATTTTTAGCAGAACAATTAAAGGCTCAGAGTATTAAACCTCCCATCTGCTCCTTGCTGATGATTGCTGGAAATGAGGAGTTTGTGATGTGAGAGCTGAGCTGAGCACAAAGTCCTGAGCCCTCAGAGCCACGGTCCTGGACGGGGACTTCGTGCTCCTCAGGGTTTGATGAGGCTTGACAAACCAAACCCTGCCCCTTGCAGAGCTGCCTGGGCCATCTCCTGCCCCTTCACCCAGGTGGGTTCCTCTCGCAGTGGCTGCAGCCCCTCGGTCTGTGCTGCACACCCAGCTCTGTCCCTCAGTCTGTGCTGCACACCCAGCTCTGTCCCTGTTTCTGTGCTGCACACCCAGCTCTGCCCCTGTTTCTGTGCTGCACACCCAGCTCTGTCCCTCAGTCTGTGCTGCACACCCAGCTCTGCCCCTCAGTCTGTGCTGCACACCCAGCTCTGTCCCTGTTTCTGTGCTGCACACCCAGCTCTGTCCCTCAGTCTGTGCTGCACACCCAGCTCTGCCCCTCGTGGATCCAGGAGCAGTTTCTGTTCCAGGTTTGCAGTTCCTCTCCCTGGTTCTCCATCCCTGTGCCTGCTCCTGCCTTCCCTGCGCCATTCCTGCGTCTGGTACTCGAGGCTGTCCCTTGTACGCCCTCCCCTTTCCATGTGGAACTGTAAGGTCTGGTTTTGACATTTTAATAAACTTTGATTTGAACATTGAGGCTCGTAAGCAAATCAGGCTGTAGGAGGAATGTATTTAAGGACACAGATTGACAGTTTGGGGTGTTGCCATGGCAGGTAATTGGGACACAGCAGCATCCGGGGGTCCTTCCCAGTAAAGCACACAAGAGCTCAGTGACAGGTGAGACCCTCCTTCTGTTTACAGCTGGGACAGTTTTGTTCAAGAATTTAAAGCCAAATATGCCTTAAAAAAAATTAAAATTGCATTTAGTTCTTTCAACTAATGGGACTCAAGGGTGAGAAGTGGAGTTCTGTGCTCCAAGGATTTACTGTCCCATTGCTGGAGAAGTCAGACACAGCTGAGCATTCACATATTCAAACTGCCACTGGAATTCCACCACAGGGCTGGGAACTGGGGAGCTGTTCCCAGCTCAGGGATTGAACTGGGGAGCTGTTCCCAGCTCAGGGATTGAACTGGGGAGCTGTTCCCAGCTCAGGGATTGGGGAGTGCAGAGGAGCACTCACTGCTCAGCCTGCAGTGTCCTGCCCTGAGCAGAGCCCCGGTTCCTGCCGTGTCTCCACGGAGGAGCTGCAGTTCTGTGCTCAGACACGAGTCCAGCCAGTAGATCCTGGAGAAAACCCGTGAGGAGCAGAGATTGCCCCCTCCCGCCCTGATGAGCCGGTCATGGCTGCTGCGCTGTGCCCATGGTGGAGAAGTTTCCGCGATTCCCGCAGGCTGGAACTGCGGCCGTCACTCCGTGCTGAGCCGCGCTCTCTGCGGGATCGGGGCGGGGCGGGGCAGGGCAGGGCAGGGCAGGGCAGGTGCCATCGCAGGTGCCACCGCAGGGACAGTGACACAGCCCTGGCAGGTGCCATCGCAGGTGCCACCCCAGGGACAGTGACACAGCCCTGGCAGGTGCCATCGCAGGGACAGTGACACAGCCCTGCCGTTCCATGGCCCTCCCTGGCGCAGCCAAGGCGCGCCGCGATCCGCGCTGTGAACTCCTCACGGCCCCCGAGGCTTCCCCGGGCATTCTCTGCTGTTGGGTTGTTCTTCCTGACAGGATTTACGAGAACGCTTTTTCCACTCCGGTTTCCAGCCCTGTGCTATCGAAGGGTCTCGTCCAGGCTCCGTGCTGGGCTTGCCAGACCTCGAGCAGGCTGCAGAGCAGAGCTGGGGCTCTGCACCCGTGCCCCAATCCCCTGCACACGGGAATGGGGGGGATTCAAACTCTGAGCCTCAGCCAAAGCAGAGTGAGCTGGCACTGCTGACCGTGTGGCTCAGGCCAAAGCTGGCCATGGGGCTGGGGCCGGGCAGGAGTCCTTGCCGTGCCAGAGCTGCAGCTGCAGCGGGAACAGTTCCTGGCCGGGACACGGGGAGGGGAGCTGGGAACGCCAGCCCAGGGCTGGGAACGCCGCAGCAGCCACAGCTCTGCTCTGCAGCTCCCACCTGCACTGCAGCCCCCACCTGCACTGCAGCAGCCACAGCTCTGCTCTGCAGCTCCCACCGGCACTGCAGCCCCCACCGGCACTGCAGCAGCCACAGCTCTGCTCTGCAGCTCCCACCGGCACTGCAGCCCCCACCTGCACTGCAGCCCCCACCTGCACTGCAGCTCCCACCGGCACTGCAGCCCCCACCTGCACTGCAGCTCCCACCGGCACTGCAGCAGCCACAGCTCTGCTCTGCAGCTCCCACCTGCGCAGCTGGGGCTGTCCCTTCCAGCCCAAACCACCCCGGGCTCTGCGGAAACCGACCGGGAATTCTTTTGTTGTTGCTACACAAAGAGAAACTGAGTGACAGACCCAGCTTTGCTTTTCCGCTAATGCCCCTTTTATTCATTACTGTAACTTCTTATTTTGTAAAGAAATTCTGTAGCCAAAACCAAAAGGTCTCTTCAGAAAAACCCCAAACAACCCACAAAAAATTAACCACCAGCAAAGTAAACCTCGATTTTAAACCACAACACAACAGCCTCAAAGGATCATTAAATTATTTCCCAGTGTCTCCAGCCACACTTCCTGCCTCCATGATTTATGCCCCTACAAACAAGAGCCATATTTACAATAAATCATGATAGAAAGAGTTCTGAGTATGGGAATGAGCTGCTGCTACCTCATAAAAGGCAGCAAAGCACTGGGTTTTAATTTGTATCATCTAATTACATTTAAAAAGTCACATCTCTATCACATGTCTAAAGAATGGGTTTATGAAGTGTCCAATTTAGGGGACATGGGAGAAGTTAGTTTTGAAATTCCTAGCTGAGGGTGCTTAGCAGGGGGGGTTTTCAGATGGATAAGGAAAAGTTCTTGGGGCCAGACTCTTCCATATGGGAATCTCTTGGATCCTCTTCCCACTGATGAGCCTGCAGCAGAGCAGGAGCCAGGCTGGCACCTCCCTCCCTCCTCTTGCTCCTTAGCAGGCCCCACCTTCCTGCCATGCCCAGAATTCCAGAGGCTCTGAGCCCCGTGCTGCTGTGGGAGTGAGGTGGATTGATGCAGGAGCAGGGAATTGCAGGGGCACCCAGGAGTGTGAGCACCCAGGGGCACCCAGGGGGTGAGGACAGAGCTCCCAGAGCAGCTCTGGGCATCCTGCCAGGCCTGGCAAGGTTTGGGCAGGAATTCCAGGCTGGAGCAGCAGCACAAACCTGGCATTTCACCCCCAGTTCTGTTTCTAGGGGGAATCCAGGGAGTGTGGGCAGCACCTGACATCCCAGGGAAGGCTCCCATCCTGGCACAGGCAAAATCCAAACTGAACCTGAGCCCTTGGAATGGCTCTGGCACTTGGCACTCCCAGCCCTGGCACAGCTCAGCAGCTTCCTCCTCATGGCCCATCCAAATGCAGGCACTGTGAGCTGGAAAAAGCTCCACAAAACCACCCAAGAGCCCCAGAGCTGAAAAAGGGGGTTTGCAATTCAGCAGTCACTTCTCAAGCCCCAGCCCTGAGTGCAGGGAGAACTGGGAGCACATTTATTTAAACCCCAGGGAAGAAATCATAAAAATGTTCATTTGGAAAATGTAAACTCATCACTATTGAAGCACACCCTGTCACCTTCCCAAGCCCTGAGAGAGGAGCAGGGACAGCCAGGCACAGCCCCTGTGCCAGGAGATGCTGTGGAATGTGGAATGTGGGCAATGCTGTCACAGGGGAAGCAGCTACAGCTGGATGGGGTTTTGGCAATGAACACTGATTGAGGGAAGGATCATTCCTGTGGCATTGCTCTGGCACTCCCAGGCACAGAGGAATTCAGCTCTCTTCATCTGAGGAGAGCCCTTCAATCTCATCCCTGTCCCCTCCAATCGCCATCCAGAAGGCTTTGGCCACCTACAAGGGCAGAAAAGGGGGAAAGGCAGAAAATTCCCATCACATGACTCAAGATTTTGTGCTTCCCATGCAAAGAGCAGAAACTGAGCAGCAGCTGAATCTGGCAGCCAGGTGTGTAAGGGCACCACATCCTGCCTGACAGAAGGAATTTCAGCAGCACAGAGGCAATGACTCAGGTCAGGGGAGGCTCCTGTGACACCAAACCTGTGCTGATTAAATTCTCATTAAATCCTCCAGGGGATCCAGACTTTCCCATTGATTGGCCAGCACCCCCAGGGACTGCAGGGCTTTCAGCTCAGAATTCAGAATGGGAAAGTCTATTTTTTATGGCACTGGGGTGGGATGAGATGATCTTTAGGGTCCCTTCCAACCCAAACCATTCCAGCATTTTATGCTTTTCTGGTATTTCAAACTTCCAGGTTATTTAAGTTTTGGGAGATACCTGACAAGTCTTCCCTAGGACTGTGTGGTTTGTTCTCACTACTCTTAATCCAGGAACATTCCAGGAGCAGTAACTGTGGCTTGGAAAGAAAAATCCCCATTTTACTGATTTCCACCCCAGTTCCCAAAGCTCACCTTCTCTGCGTGCAGCTTCCTCTGCTCGTGGGGCAGGGTGGCAGCTCTGTCTGTGGGCATGAGAGGGGGGCATTGAGGGTCAGCAGGGAGCAGGGACAGAAACACCCCTGAACTGGGACTGGGATCCAGAAACACCCCTGAACTGGGACTGGGATCCAGAAACACCCCTGCACTGGGACTGGGATCCAGAAACACCCCTGAACTGGGACTGGGATCCAGAAACACCCCCTGCACTGGGACTGGGATCCAGGAGCAGCCCCTGCACTGGGACTGGGATCCAGGAGCAGCCCCTGCACTGGGACTGGGATCCAGGAGCAGCCCCTGCAGCTGGACTGGGATCCAGGAGCAGCCCCTGCAGCTGGATTTGGGGACTCCCAGGCATCTCTTGCACCTGGATTTGGGAATTCCCAGAGCAACATCTGCTGCTCTCAAGAGCATTATCCAGATGAAGGGCAAACAAATGGAAAGAGCAACTACTTCTAAAGGACTTGAGGCAGAACAGGAATTTCACAGCTTCCCAACTCACTCATGGCTCTCTCTGAGCCCCTCAGGAGGTGCCAGAGCTCAGCTCCATCTCTCCTGCTGGGTTACCTTTCATCTGTTTCAGCTTTGAGAAGAGCCTTTCGAAGTTCTCCAGGTCCCCATCCCTCGTGGTCAGGCTGGCCAGCTCCTGGATGTCCATTTCCAGCACGGGATCTGAAACACAGCTTGGCTGAAATGATTCTGGTTTCTCAGCAGAAAACCAGGATTTTAACAGCTGCAAATCCCATTTGCAAATTCCAGTGTCACAGGAGAGACAGAAACATTTAATGTACTGATTGTTCATACAGACAAACCATGGCATTGGTACAGTGGTGATTAATTTTATGGAAGAAATCCTCCCCTGTGAGGGTGGGCAGGCCCTGGCACAGGCTGCCCCTGGATCCCTGGCAGTGCCCAAGGCCAGGCTGGGCAGGGCTGGGATGGGATTTAAGGTCCTCCTAACCCAAAATACTCCAGATTCCATGATTCTGTGATACATGCCATGTGAGCTCATGCAGTATTTAAGATTTCTTGCTGATTCCAGACTGCTCTGTGCAGAAACAAACCCTGAGCTCTCCCACAGCTGCTGAGGAAGCCCCATGTCCTGCAAGGCTGCAGTGCTGTGAGGACTCTCCCTCCTGTGTGCCCCTTTTCCCTGAGCAGGGCTCAGGGGCTCTGCTCCCAGCAGAGCTGAGCTCACCTGCAGCACTGGCAGGCTCCAGGCTCTTGGTGCCAGCTCCATCCTCTCCCTCTGACTGGGACTCTTCCCTGTCTCCTGGGGATGGGCTGCACTGTCAGGAGACAAAGACAGCTCAGTATCAGTAACTCATGAAAAAACAGCAGCAGCAAATCAGGTGCTTCCTGCTTTTCCTTCCAACCCTTGCACTTTACCTCAAAACCTGGGCCATGCAAAGCCACTTGTGCAGCACTGGAGATTGGTGCTGCATGGTGGGATTCCAGCATGGATTCACTGGGGTTTTTTCACACAAAAGTACAGGTTTTGTTTTGCCCAAAAGGGGCTAATTTGGATATAATCAAAGCCATCCTGAATGGAGTTTTTAGTGCTCTTTGGCTCTGTAGCACAGGGGGAGGGCCCAGGCACCCCCAGGGATGCAGGGAGGGCCTGAGCAGAGCAGGAACAGGAATTTTGGAATCACTGCTTACCTCTGTCTCGGGGGCCTCTTCACAGGCACGGCTCCTGCTGGCTCCTGCCAAGGTGCTGAGCAGACCAAAGCCCTGGCTCCTGTCTGCAAACAAAGCCCAGAAAAGCACACAAAATTACTGCAAGTACTGCCACTGGCCAGCTGGGAGAGGGAGAACTTCACAGCACCATGGAAAACTGGGCCAGTGCACTCAAAAATAGATTTTAAGCAGAAATTTCACATCATCTCTAAGCTTCAAACTGTGTTAGCAGTGTTTGCTGTTAAGCATTCCCCCCAGGGAAGAGATGTGTGCCACAGGAGATGTGGGCTCTCTCCAAAGCTTGTTGGAAGTCTCTGGTCTGGTAAATCCCAAAATGCAGCAGCAGAATTTGCTGCTCCTGCCCAGGTTTCACCTCCATGGGGAGCAGCACTGAGTCTGGGGCTGGATTCAGGAGAGGCAACGAGAGCCTCTGCTCCCATTGTCTGAACAGGCTGAGCACGACAGAGATGGCAAAGACAATGGTAAATATCTAATTCAGAACTCCTGGCTGGGTTCATCCATCAAATCCAGGGTTTCTTCTCACTGCAAGGTGCTCTGGGCTCTCCCACTGCTGGCCTAGGGTGTCTCTCAATGCTGCTTTAAAAGTGATTTCAAACCTAAGCAGTCAGCTAAGATAATAAATGTGGTGCAGTATTTTTAATTTAAACTGGCTGTATTTTTAAACCTGTTTGATATAAAAGTATGTGCATAATGGGTGATATGATGAGGTGTTTTTTATTAAGTCAGGTTTTTCTAAGTCAGTTGACTACTCAATACAAACTGGCCTTGCACTGAGTAGTAAATATTTGCAGTTACACAAGACACTAAGGAGATTTTTCTGCAAACCTTTGTATTTTAGTCAACTAAAACTGAAATAATGTGAACTGATTGTACCAGAAATAATCAGGAAACAACGACTTCTGCCAGAAGAAAGATTTAATATTACTTTTTAAAAGAAGTATGTTCTAAATTATTGCACTCATGACTAAGCTCTAGACTCAACTGCTGAGGTGATGTCATTTGGATGCTCTGTCCAAATTTCCTTGCCGTGTCTCCAGCCTCTCATTCTGAGGGGCTGGATGTGTAACTGAGCCCATCCAGCACTCACATCAACACATCAACACATCTCCATGAGAGAATTCCTGAGCCCCCATTCCCTGCTCCTGAGGCTGGTCTGTTCTGCCCATCCCTGGCAGGTATTTGGGGCCACTGGCTCTGCTGATCCCCTTTTGCTGCTTTGGTCCCTGGCCAAAGGGGTGGGAAGGGGTGAATCACTGGAGCTGAATGAATTCCCTGGAAAATGTTCAGCTGCCCATGAAGCCCATCAGGTGAATGTCAGGAACTGCAGGGTAAGTTTGGGATTTGCAGCCCAAAGCAAAGCAGCTTGCCCAGGTTTCGTGGGGCTGAGCAGAGCTGGCTCTGGGCAAGCTGTGAGGATGGACAGGGAGCCAAGTTGTGAGTCAGCCCCAGCCAGGCTGGCCACTGCAGTGCAGAATGTCCTGACAGAGAACATCCCACACTGGCAAAGGAGTGCAGCAGTGATCTCATCATGGAGCTCACTCCTAGCTGGGATCAGAGCTTGTCCTGTGCACAAAAATGGCACTGGCTCCATATTCCCTTCTCCAACACTGCAGAACCTCAGCCAGCACTATTACAGCTGTCACCCCTGTCTGGAAAAGCTGCAATGTGCAGCAGGGATCTCTGAACAGCAGCCATTTGTGCCTGGATCCATGCTCAGGGAGGAGGCAGACACAACACTTGGTTGCAGGCACACCCTTGAAAAACCCTTCCTATAAACTCCTTTTATTGGATGTAAAAGTTATTTCAGCTTCTGGGTACAATTCAGGAAGTGGGTGATGCCTTACACAGTGTTCTTAAGGCAGCAAAGCCAAAAATGAGCTCATCCCACTCACTGGAGGAGTGAGTGGCTGTGCTGGAGCCCAGAGCAGCTGGGGCTGTCCCTGGAATGGGCACTGGGGCAGGGGAGGTGTCCCTGCAGGGCTGCAGTGGGAGGGGATTTAGGGTCCCTTCCCACCCAAACCATTCCATGGTCCTGTGCTCTGAACATGGATTCAGCATTCCCACACTCCTGTTTCACTGCCTTCACCTGCTATTCCTCCTGTCTCCAGCTGACACATGGTGATCCTTACACAGAAAATTAGAATTAACACATCAAAATTCACAATTTGTTCAAATGGCCTCCCCAAATCAGGTGAACTGGCTGTGATCAGAGGCAGGCTCATTGCTGGCCCCACCTGGGACCACTCAAGCTGGATTTAAGCAGGAAAGAAGGCCAGCAGCCTCTTCCAGAGGGCTGGAAATGGTTTCTCCTCTTGCCCCAGAGGCTCTTGCAGGGACAGAGAAGGCAGCAGCAGTTTGGTGTTTCTGTGGGGAGGGGAATGTGTTACCTGGAGAACCCCTCATGTTCTGCACAAGAAAACTTGCAGAGAGTGAAGGGAGCTGCAAGGCCTGGAGAAGCAGCTCCAAAGGATCTGTTCCTGGGACACTCCCAGGTAAGGTGTGTGGTGTTGAGTGGAGATAATGCTGCTCTGTCTGCTCACAAAGCACCTGGGCTTGCCTACTTGGTGTGACCTTGTGTCTAATTCAACTGTGTTGTATTTAGTAATTCTTTTTATGGATCTCTGGGATTTAATGGTGAGAGAAAAAAATCTGAGTATTTTAATTGACAGATGTGTGAAAAAACCTGCAGCTTGAGAAGAATTGTGTTGGGGCTAAATGTGATGAAATAATATGGGTCTGATGTTTGTGCTTGAAAAAAGTTATTCCTGTTCTGTCTTTAAGTTTAAATTCTCATGAAAACAGGTTTTTGAATTAAGGCTACACCTTGCAGTGCTAGAAGTATTTGCTACTACACATTTAGTACTGGAACTCTCTTAAGGTCTCTGGTAACTCTTCCCTGCATGGTTCTCAACCAGCCAGGAATTGCAGAGCATTCAGGGGAAAAGCTAAAGCTGGATTGCCATGGCAGCCAGTTTCTAGGATCTGGAGGAAGCTGAGAACAAAAGATATGTTACAGGTTGTAAAAAGTTTTATTTTAAGCAAAATGAGCTCAGTGATTTCCCTTTGAAGGCACAGCCAGGCTGCAACACCTTCCAAATATAGCTCACTTCCTGAGGGGGCTGTGGTGGTGCAGAGTGTGTGTGGGGCTGTGGGGAGAGAAAATCTGGATTTTTCAAGGAGTCTGACCTTTGCAGAACACAGCAGTGATGTGCAGGAATTTCCCCCTGTGAAGAACTGAACAGGTGACTAAATTCTGCTGCTCTGTAAGGTGGCATCTGCCAAATGCAGGAAATATGTTGTTAAAAAGCCATTTTTAGCACAAGTGAGATAAGCTGACACCATCTGCCAAGGTCACCTGGTTCTCTGCAATGGTTCCACTGAATCAGAGCCCACCTTCCCCTCAGCTCTGATGGGGAATGAGAAATCCTCAAAAAGCTGCATCAGGAAATGGAGTTTAATCATTCTCACCCTGCTTTTACTGAGTCCCAGCAAGCACCTTGCAGAGACAGAAATGAACAGCAGCCTCTCAGGGCTTTAAATCATTCCAGTTAATTGCTGTAGGAAGGGAAATGGGACATCAGGGAGCAGAGAGGTGTTGGAAGGTTGGTGGTGGGATGAGGCTTTGTGAGTATAACAAATTTCAGGCCAAGCACTCTTTAAGAGTTTCATCTTCCTACATTTTCTGCAGCAGTTTGTGTCATTGGAAAGGTAATTAAGGGTTTTCAAGTAAATGGAAGGATCTACACCTGCAACCACAGCATTTCCTTTTCTGATGAGTCTAAGGCTAAAGTGATTTTTTCAAAATTCTAACTCTACCTGGTAATAAGCTGTCTCAAAAAATTATCTGGGTTGCCCATTTTTTGCACTGTTGTCAAAAAAATTCTGTGGTTTCCCTGTACTCAAGTGGGGTTTTCTGTAGCAAAAACAGTCCTTAAATGTTTGACACAGATTCTTTGCCAAATCTCATCTCTGCACTTGCTATTCTCACCCCTAGTTCAAAAATAAAAATAATAATAAAAAAACCAAAACCTACAACAAATGTGGAATTCACTTCCATGCTGAATCATGTATCAGTCTGATAAAGCTGATAATTACAACCTAATTCCCACTAGAGTTTGGTGGACCAAACTTGGAGTTTTCATTGCAACCTGCAGAATTAATTTAACTCGAATTATTGCATCAGGACACCAAGGGGGATGAAAGCAAAGCCTGAGGCCTCCTGTTCCCTGGGCAGGTCCCAGAGTGCTCCAGCTGTGCCTGTGCTGACCCAGCTGCTCAGCTCTAACCCCTGAGAACCCCCAGGGCACCTACCCCCCTTCATGAGCACGTTGGACCAGACGTTGGCGTTGAGGGCCTGCACAATGCGCTTCACTCCGGTGGACTCGGGGAAATCATCTGCACAGAACAGAGAGCAGCTCTGAAATCTCCCAAGTAACTCTGAAATCTCCCAAAGTAACTCTGAAATCTCCCAAAGTAACTCTGAAATCTCCCAAAGTAACTCTGAAATCTCCAAAGTAACTCTGAAATCTCCCAAAGTAACTCTAAACACCAGGACAGGCCTCCAGAGGTGAGGCTGAAGGCCTGTCCTATCTCCTCACAATCATCAGAAATTCTGCTCCTGGTACACACCACAGAATTTTCACCTTTGATTCATGAGAGGCCAAGGAAATGCAGATTAATGCCTGAGCTTCCAGGGATAATGTACTGTGTGAGCTCAGCATTTTGCAGATATCCGAATTCTTTTTGCTAAATATTTAATAGAGGCCTACATTAAGTAACATCTGAGTAAATTTTATAGTAACAGTCAAGGAACAATAAATGGTTTACCCCAAGAGCTCTTATAATAGAAATACATTGGGAAAGAGAGATTAGAATTACTTTTCTTTCTGGTAGAAAGCAAAGAACTTGAGACAACCATTTTAAAAGGGTGTGATTCCTGTAAAAAATGGAAAGGAATATTGTAAGGCTGTCCCCACAATATCTATCTCTGAAAGTTCCAGTAATCTTGGCAATTATAGGAACTTGAAAGCCCAGGGAAAGCTTTATTCAGATTTTAATTTATTTACTGAATAGATCTGACACCACTTTGGACCAAGTCAGTTTTCCCATTTCCTCAGTTTAGTCAGCTTCCCATGTTTGTGCAGGTTGACAAAGGGAAAAAAACCCAAACAATCCTTTGGATACAAAAATGTGATTGTTTAGAAATCAAACTCAAGTGACTCAGGGACACGTGCAGTAACTGAAACTGCCTTTAGAAATGAACTGAAGGCTGAAATCAGATTTTTTGCCCTCTGTGATTCTGCTGTTTGGTTTGATATCAGAGTCATTATCAAGAGTCTCAGTTTAGAGCTCCTGTCCTGACCGTGCAAACAACTGAGAATGAGTCAAAACAAAAGTTCCAGCTCATTTGAGATGAGCTGCCTGAAATGTCAGCATTTCGAGCAGGGATTGGCCCAGTGTGTTTACAGCATCTGTTGTGCCTTTTGTAACTCACCCAGAATGTTTGTGGGGTAAATAAGTTACTCACTGGAACACAGTTCCTCCTCTGCGTGAGTCACAGTGAATCAACCACCAGATTAAACAGCTAGCAAAGAACATGGATCCCAATATTCCAGGAATTAACATCCTGACTTGTTGTTATTTAAATGGTAAAAAGCCTGTTCTTTACAATTGTTCAACAGAAAAAGAACTTAAAGTTACTATTTTTAAAGCACTTAGTATTTGTTTAGCCTAAGGAGTCTTCACTGCTGATTTTCCCAGTTTCTGTGAATCAAATCTGTGAATCTCCCTCCTTGACTAAAAAAAAAAGGAAACATTTTTAAAGGCATGGTGGGGAGAGGGAGAATTCTCAGCTACTCAAGATCCAATTTTAGTAACCCTTCAAAGGGGGAAAGGGGTGGGATGTGTTCTAGCTGAGGATTTTATAGTGAATTATTTTTGGTGACTGCAGTGTGCTTGCAGAAGCTGAGAGTAAATGTTAGTGACTAACTGCTCTCCAGCCTGCAAAGGCGCTCAGTTATCTCACTTGATTCCAGAGAGGTAAGGTGTAAAGGCTCTCTCTGAAGGGAGGAGATAAGGCTGATGCTGATAAGGCTCTCAGGAAATGCACAGTCACTTTTCAAGAGTGGAACATCACACTTCTGACTCTTCTTGCTGGGTTTTTTATTTTTTTCAAGTTATAAATGTTGGGCAGCCAGTGATTCTGAAACTAGTTTATTTCCTGTGTAACAGCTTGTGTTGCTCTGAAATGTTTTTAACAACCTGCCATTTTCAGCCTATCATGTCACTGTTTGTACCAAGACAGCATAAAATAGTTCTTAAGTCTTCCTAAAAGCAGAGTTTTTCTGCCCTCATGCAGAGAAGTGTTTCTTTAGATCGATTTTCCAAGTGGACTATGAACTCCTGATGTATCAATACAGTCCCAGGCAGTGCCAGAAAAAGGAGCAGATATTATTTTTACGTAGGTGCTGCACAAACAGCAGCTGGCTTTGGGAGGGGACAAATGGAATTTCTCAGAGGAAATAACCTCCTCCTCAGGCTGACCTTTTAGAGCTGACACTAAGCCCCACCAACTGGGAGCATTCCATGCTGTAATCATGTGGCACATCAACAATTGCAGGGGGCATGACTTGACTTAGAAGATATTTTGGGGCACTGTTTCCTTCTCCAAATGGCAGGAGAAGCAGCAGACCTACCATCCTCATCAGGCAGCTCCTCAGGGCTCAGCTCCACCAGCTCAAAGCCGTGCTTGATGCACCATTCTTGAGCTTTCTGTCTGTTCACACCTAAATTGGGAGACAAAACTGGGTATTAGAGGTGCAGATTTGAGATCAGTACCAGCAGATTTATCAGAATATTTAGCTGTGCTTCATTCCCTCAAAGTTTGTTCTGGAGTGTATGGTACAGGGTATAGCAGCTGGCATGGATCCATTCACTGTGGATTCCAAAAATGGGAGTTAAACTCCTCCTTGGAATTGGGGGACAGAATCAAATGGTTTTGCTGAGGCTACAATGTAAGGAGGAATGAAGACTTTTGTTAATTCTGGGTTTGACTGAATTAAGCTGCAGGGACTCATCTGCACCTCCCAGCTTGCTGCTGTCTAGGGCCACAGCAAATGTGTGCTCTGTGCCCAATGTCAAAGAAATGGAATTCAGCAAGCAAGTCCTCCCCATTCCCAGCAGGAATGTCCTTCAGTCCCCTGCAGTGGCAGGACACAGAGCTGACTGTGAGCAATCTGGTGAAATTCTGACTCAGTGTTAACCCCATCCCACTCTGCTCCCCAGCCACCTGGCTGTGCTCCATCAGCTCCTCAGACTGAGGAGCAACTGTTGATGGGGTCAAAAAGTCAGTTATGGTGCAGGTTAATGGCTCTAAGTGAGGATGGGAGCTCTTGGGTCCCCTACCATTCTCAGACACTCTGTCACAAACCAGGATCATCACTTCTGGCAGCCACTCTTCTGTCAGGGGAAGCCATTCAGAGACACCCTCCAGTCCAGTTTTCTACAGGGGAAAAGAAAAGTATTCTTTGGAATAAACCCTACAGTGCTTTAGTTTTTAATAGTATTAGAACTGAATTATATAAAGAAATAGGCTTTTTTTTTGCTTCAGTCTTTCTGGTTTCTGCTAAACCAGTTTTCACTGCTGCTGGTTTAGTAGAAACAATTTTGGGTAAAATGCCCTGAATTTAATTTTGTCTGTCCTAAAGGAGCCTTTAAGAAGCAGCACCAGCTAGGAATGAAGCTGGAGATGGTGAGCTGGATTTTTTCATGGTGGCAAAATGACCCCTGAAGACCCCTCCTGCAGCTGGAGGAGAGCAGTGAGAGAGAAGGGAACTGCTGCCATTGTTAGCAGGGAAATGCAATATTTAGTATTTAATATTGCTCTTCTGCCAATGAACACAACAGCCCGAAGGGGATGGATGGAGAATCTCATTTCTGGCTCTGTGAGAAGGCAGCTACATGAGAGAGGAAGCAGGAGAAGGAAGCAGAAGAGCCTTACTGTTGTGCTGTCAAAGTACACCACAAATGCCTGCACAGCCTCAGCAATGTCTGCAGTCACGTGGAACGTGCTGGGGACCACACAGAGGTGGATATCTGCAGAATAGTATTTGTTATCGATTGTCCAGGGGTAGAAATTCACTCTTCCACTTGTTATTGCACCCACAGTAAGGTCATCTTTTCCTGTGATACCTGCAGGAGAGAAAATGATGGGGAGGAGAAGGTAAAACCAGCATCAAGAAAAGTACAGTGCCAATGCAGATCCATCTTTACTATAATAAACCAGTATATAATTGAGATCTTTAAAAATTCAACTCAATTTGTTACTCTGTCCCAGATTTCATTGCTTAGCTTTCAAAATAGTTTATTTTCTAGTTTTCAATATAAAATATGGCCCAGAAGCTGTAGAAAGCCTTTTGTTTTCCTGGAAATGCCTTTTCAAGTGTTAAGCTTGAACTTAGTAGGATGTATTGAAAGCAAACAGGATGTATGAAGAGAAAACCTAAACTTTATTACAACCCTTGCATGCTCACTGAGATGTAGAGATCTGTTTAACTGTGACCAAAACCTGAAGGTAATGAGAAAATAAACCCAGCTCTTACAATTCAGTTGTAATTCCCATTAAATTCCACGCAGAAGCTCAACCATTAAGATCCAGTGCTCTGCCCTTCAAGGTAGGAACTTTTCCAGGAACATCTCTGGAGCTGCATTAGAGCTGGAAGCAGAGCATCCCATCATTCCTTGAGGGAAGGACCAGGATATCTTGTTCAGGCTGGATGAACCCGTGGACACTTTGGAACACAGGTCAGTCATTTCTAAAATGGACTGAGTCATCCAAAATTGCCTTGGGCAGCAGAGGAGTTAAAGAATAAAGTACATGGCTTTTCAAGGATTTGTATTTTAAGGTACTGAGAGGGAGTTCCTGGAGCTGCTGGAACAGGCTGTTCCCCAAATAGTCTGGAGATGAATTTGAATTTATCTGTATCTTATTAGTAAAAAGACAGGAAAAGCTCCTTGCCAAGGCTGCAGCGATTTTTACAACTGAACTGCAAAGCTGAGAAATAGATCTGGTGAATGAGCACAGGGCACAAGGCAGGGAGCTGGAAACCAGGATTATTTGCAGCCCTGAGGAGGAGACAGAATCTGAGGGAGAAATGTGACCCTGGAAACAGAAACCTGTAACCATTTCCTACTTCAGAGGATGAAACAGGAGTCTCCTCTCTGGGTTTCTTAAAATAAGATGTGCCACATCTAAATGACTTTTCCAGGTTCAAGTTTTATTTTATTTTTTTTTTGGACAGCAGTTATTTTTCAGAGTAATGGATCTTTAATCAGATGATATTCCATGCTAAAATCACCACCAAACCAACCTGGATTCTGAGCTTTGTCTTCTCAGAGGTTTTGTTTTGAATATGACATAAATTTCCCTTTACCAGTGTTTTGACAGTTTAAAATAAGTAACTAAATTGAAATCAGTCTGAGCTAACACAATACAAGTCAATGCCACAAGAGGCTATGAAGAAAAGGGTCCTCAGAAATTACTGAAAAATGAGCAGTAAGACTTAGGGAGGAAAATGGGGTGAAGAAGAAAATCAGCTCTAAAGTCACTTGAGTCAGTCACCCTAACAAGGATACAAAGGGAAAAGAACTTTTATAAAAGGTTTTCAAAAGCTGGAATGAATTTCACATTTGCTTTGTAAGGAATATTTTTTTAGAAGAGTTCCTGGACAAATTTAGGTCTCAAAGCACTGCTAGAATGAGGCCATGTCCCATTTCCTATCACCTGCCACTTGTTCCTGGATTTTAGGGGGTTTTCTTTCATCCCATTGTGCTGCTAATTACCCAGCCTTCATCCTGAGGTTCTGCCAATTCCCTGTGAAATTTCTCTCCCGGTAAAAATGGATGTTGCACACTGAACTCAAAGGGCTTCAGGAACCTGGTGAAAGAATTCAGATTTGTTGTGTCTCAGGCTCTTGTGGGGTTGTAAGAAATCGCTGCACAACTCCCTGATCACTCCTGGCAGGAAACTGAGCAGCTTGTCAGGAGTGCCCTCCCAAAAAAGTCACTTGGAACAATTACAAAAGAAATACACACTGCAACTCAAACTGAGTTCTCATTTGATGCAGGAATTCGTTGTAAGGGTTGTATTTACCACCCCAGCATTCCAGAAATTTCTTTCCAAGACAGTCTGGATTTTAATGAAAGCAGGAAATTCAGCTAGAATAATGTGGTATCTAATTTAGAGAGTATTGATCAGAATAAACTCCTAGAAATGAATATGGCAAAAGGAGGTGGCTTGTCCAGCTGAGCCCTTAGGAGTGAGCTCTGAGTGAGTTTTTAATGTTGTGTCAGAAAACCATCAAACACCAAACAGCCCCTGGCACAGGAGATCAGCTCATGGCTCAGTCCCACAACTGACCCTGGCCCCAGCACTCCCAAACTCCTCTGCAATCCCTGCAGAGGAAAAGGTTTCATCACCTACAGGCACTGCCTGACACTTTTCAGCAAATCCATCAGTTGTGTCCCTTCTTCCCTCACAAGTATTTTGAAATTTGAATAAGCAGACAATAGTTATGACCAATATTTTGGGAATATTTTTTGAGTCTTTGCTCATTTTACTGACTTAAATACCAACTTTTAATTTCCTATTTTATCATACAGACAAGATAAAATTAAATGATGATTTTGGACACAAGAGAGGACGTGGTAATGTAATAAAATCTCACATCCCTGCCCATTTTTAACACTGAATCTTACTAAGTCTTCTGAAAGTACAAATACTTTTGAAAAGGGGGAGTTGAAGACCAGAAATAACTTTTCAGCAGAGTTAAACAATCAGTGTGGCTCTCTTGCAGTAATTTCCCTGTTCTCTCATACCTAAGTGGTATTTAAGCACTTTTAGCACATTATGTGCCTAATAATATTTTTTTTTAATTATTACAACTTCTTTTTGTGGATTTTTCCCCAAAGGGATTAAGGTATTGACCACTCTTCATAGTGTTTTCCAGACTGAATAAATGTTTTAACAACATAATGCCCTAAATGCTCCCAAATCCTCCGAGTTGTCAGGTACACAGAGTAGTTCCCACATTCTGGGCCTTGAGAGCCACCTGGTGGAATAAACCATAAAAAAATACTCCTAAAGTTACACCAAGGAGTAAAGAGAACCCAAATATGCTTTTTTCCAAAAAGAAAAGGAAGAACAATCCCATCAGGCAGTAAGAAAACTGAACCAATCTCATTTGCTGTTCTGCTTATGGTTATTTATTTTAACAAATATTTTTTCAGGGGGATTTTAATGTAACCCAGTCAGAGGACACACAGACAGGACTCCAGTTTTGGTACTGACAGCAATGGAAGCTGAGACATTTCAAAGTGAGTACCAGTATAAAAAATCTGAGTTTAAATTTTAAGACTTTCTAAGATTAAACAGCTTTTTGCTCACCTACCTTTTCTACCTGTTTCATTCCACTATGCAAAATAATCAAAGGAGAAACCTAGAGGAACCTTGAATAATTCCTTCCAATTTGCTTATACCTTCCTCAAAAATAAGCCAATAATAATTTTGTGTGGAATCTTTAAATAATTGAGTGTCATGCAGCTGCTTTGACAGAGGAGCCTGTGACTGCAGATCTTGTACTGTTATTTTTTGTTTCAAAATGTGCTTTAATGAGATGTAGAAAGCCAGTTCCTAGGGGCAGCCCTGTGCTTGGTGAGGTCCTAAGTAAGAATTGCTCAAAATGAGACAAAAGCAAATCCAGAGAAGAGATGAGGGAGTTAAGTTCTACATCTCACACGAATTCCCTGAAAGCCAGGGCTGTCCTAACATGGGGAACCCACCAAATCTGAACAGCTTCTTCCTGGAATCCTCCGATTTTAAAACTACCCAGAATCACACCATGGTTTCTTCTACTATCAGATCTTATTCCTGTGTTCCCGTTTTGAGGCATAAAAATGGCAACTGGTCTCCCAGGAAAGAACTGAATGAACTCTGTGTACTCGGTCTGAAGTGTGATCTGCAACTCTACCAGCTGCAGAACAGACAGAATTTTTAGCTTTCCCTCTTAGTCCTTCCGCATTGAGAAACCGGTGAATTATTTCCTTAAAGCACTAAAGGAGGCTCCTGACACCCTCTGCAAGGGATCGGGGGCAGCCTGGCTGCCCTGAGGGGAGGATTGGGACCCTGAGGGGAGAACTGCGACTTTGACGGGAAAAATGAGAAACCTGAGGGGACAGCTGAGGTCCTGAGGGGGAAATTGGGATCGTGAGGGGATGGCAGCGACCCTGAGGGGGAAATTGGGATCGTGAGGGGAAAACAGAGACCCTGATGGGAGAAATGCGACCCTGAGGTGATGGCAGCGACCCTGAGGGGATGGCAGGGACCATGAGGGGAAAAACCGAGACCCTGAGGGGGAAATTGGCACCGTGAAGGGATGGCAGCGACCCTGAGGGGAGAACTGCGACCTTGATGGGAAAAATGAGAAATCTGAGGGGACGGCAGCGACCCTGAAGGGAAAACTGGGATCGTGAGGGGAAAACTGAGACCCTGGGGGTGAGTGAAACTGGGACCGTGAGGGGATGGCAGCGACCGTGAGGGGAAAACTGCGATCCTGAGGGCATGGCAGCGACCCTGAGGGGAAAACTAGGGACTGTGAGGGGATGGCAGCGACCCTGAGGGGTAAATTGGGACCGTGAGGGGATGGCAGCGACTCTGAGGGGAAAACTCTGATCGTGAGGGGATGGCACCGACCCTGAGTTCACCCTGAGGGGAGAACTGCGATCCTGAAGGGAAAACAAGCCCCTCTGAGGGCCGAGGCTGGAGGGAGTCCCTGCCAGCCCGATTCCCGGGGGGTGCGGGCAGGCCGCAGCCCCTGGTTCCGCCCGCCTGGGCGCCGCGGCGGCCCCGACTCACGTTTGACGAGCTCCTCGGGCGCGAAGCCCACGGCACAGCTGGTGAGCAGCGCCAGCGGCCGCGCTGCCGCCGCCATGGCGCCCGCGCCCCGCCTCTTCCGCCGCGCCGCTACCACCGCCCGCGGGGGGGGAGGAGCCGGGAGGGAGCGGGCGGAGCACGGGCTCGGCCCCCGCTGGGTGCGCTGTCCCCCCCTCTCCGCGGCGGGGCGGATGGTGCGGCCCGGCCGGTGCGTCCCGTTGCCGGGTGAGGCGGCGCCGCCATGGCCGGAGCGGGGCCGGCGCGGGCGGGTGGGTTCGGACAGCGCTGACATCGGCACCTCCCTCCCCGCACCGGCCTCTCCTGGCCCGGCAGAGCAGCCGGGGCACCTCGGTCATCCCTCAACACCTCCGGTTATCCCTCAGCTCCCCGGGTCATCCCTGCTGAGGGGCCGGAGGGTGCGCGGGGGTTCGGCCGTGCCTGAGGGGCTGGTGCGTGTGGGGAGCAGGGCTTGGGCTCTGAATACTGCGGGTTTTGACACCTCGGAGATGTTTAATTAACGCAAATGCACGGTTTTGGCGTGGGCTGGGGTGGTCTCCTCACGGGCTGCCTGGTGTTTTTATCTCTCTGAAGGCTTTTGAGGTTCCCGCCCCGTGCGTGTGGGATGTGTGAGGAAATGCTCTGTAAGCGGAGAATCTCAGTCCTGAAGTTTGTCACTGCTTTGTGAGGTTTGTTTTAAGACTGGGTTTTCCCAGCCTTTCTCCAATCAATAGAATACAGCTTTGTACTGTCTTATTTATAATAGTACAGAAGTATTTTGGAAGTCGCACGGATCCTTTATTTCCTGTATTTAGGAATAATTTAATTTGAATTAGATCCTACCTGATCCCGTGGGGTTTGGTTATTATTTTTGTCCTAACTTGCTTTTTAGAGTCAAGAAGACCTTCAGAAGCTTAAAATGGAAAAAACCAACCCGAAAGGAAATGCAGAAGGCGTGGATATTTGTGATCTCAGAAAAGCCACTGATAGGACTGAACTTGGGCTGAGGGTAAGTAAAATAGAGCAGATCCAGAAAATTGTTCCGTTTTTAGTCTGTTGTAATAATTCACTTGGGCCACTTATTTGTTGTCTTACAAGGTCCACTTCCAACCAGCAACTGATGAGATTTCTCAGACATTACAGTTCAGAATGGTGGCTCCCTTTTTTGGGTCACCAGAATTAATTGGTCTTGTGCCCATCAGCCAAAATCAGATTTTTAGTCTTACAGAGGCACAAAGTTTATCAGCTTTTCAGTCAAGCAAAGACCTGGATTGCTTAATGAACCCAGTTTGATAAAATTAATATCTTTGTAATAGGCTAAACATAATTTTTTCCCCTCTAACAGAAACACGCTGAGAATTATTTAAATGTTATAAATGGCCAAGAGTTAACTCTTTCTTCAGCTGGTAATAAAGAAGTGAATTCCAAAGAGCCCCCTAAGTGGTAAGTGAAACAGATGTTTTATTGCAGCAAGACACAAAAACTGAGGTGACATAATCATGTAAAGCACATGGGAGTATTGACCTAGAAAAAGTTAGTTTAGTCATTTCCTATTTTGATTTTAAGTAAAAAAAAGACAAACGTAAATGCAGTTCTAAGTGGCTCCAGCAGTGCTCTGCTAACTCCTGTGATGTTACTTTTGCTAAATGCAAATTTAAATAAAAATGCTGTGTCTCAGTACAGCCATTTGGATAGAACTGGATGGAAGCAGAGTGGGTTTAACGGGTAAATTTTGGGATCCTCACTGCCTGTTTCTCTCCCAAGCAGGAATTTTCCTTTTGGTGCCTGTCAGGAGCAGCTGGTTCTGCCACGGGTGGAGCCTGTGGGCGTGCAGAGGTGCAGCAGCTCAGCCCCACGGGTGTGCCAGGGCTCCCAGGTCTGCAATCACACCCTGCTTCTTCTGCCAGGGCCCACATTCCATCGGTGCTTGGTGCCTTGTGCATCCCATAATGCTCTGACTGGGTTTGGCAGCACCCCATGACTGAAAGTGCTCAAAAATCCTCAGCTGGCACAGGAACTTCTCCCAGGCCAGGATAACATTCAGGCTGGGAAAGATTCCAGCATCATCCATGCAGGCCTGGAATTGGCACTTCCCACTCAGCCAAAGCCACTTTTATCAGGTGTTTTTTGTTAATAAATTAATAATTTTATTAATAATAAATTATCAATTCTTGTTATCTTATGTGGCACTTTCCCCCCCTGCATTGATCATTTATTTTCCTATCAGCCTGAGTGAGGAGTCTGCATTGGGAATCATCTCCTGTTTTAATTGAAAGGTGCTCAATTCCCACCAATTTTATTTTATTTTTTAATAGCACCAGCAGTTTCCTCCCTGCATAACGGTGTGTTATAGTAATAAAATAAATACCACAAAAGCACTGATGAGGTGAAAATTGAACTTTCTGTCTCTGTGCAGCCATGTGGGTAAAAGAGTAATTGGCTTGGATAATAACTTGTGTTCTTACAACCCCAAATCTAAATGAGCATCTCATTGATACATCTCCTTGTAATTACCATCAAAAGGAGAGAGAATAGATAGTGCAGATAAATAAATTAAAGCATTTTGAGTGCTTTCACAAAGTAACACAGTTGTTTGATACTTCAAGTACACATCTAATGATTCTTGAATTTTTTTATGGCAAATTTTATTTGTACAAACTGGAGTTTCCCTGGATTAATTTTTGCATTTATACAATAGAACATGCACCAAAATATTTTCAACTTAAGAAACTTCTACTGTAATAAAAACATAGGGCATCCCTCTGGGTTTTATAGGTATTTCTTATAGCAAGAAGAAACTTGTAAATCCTTTTTCTGTCCATTGGGATTTAATCATCATGGTTTTTATTAGCAGAATGGTCAAACTCATTCTGTGCAGATCACAGAGTGCATTAAGAACTATGTTTTAATTCTGGTTACTATCAGGGTTTTTTAATTCCTCATTTACTAATAATCAAGAGCTGTGCCTGCATTGAGAATGGAATTAATTGAACAAAGTCTGAAAAAAGTGTCAATTTGGATAAATATTCAATTCCTTACAAAGTTTTCCATCTGAACAAAGGCACCTTGTTGTTTGCCCAGTTCTGTGTGGAGTCAAATAATATTAGTTTTGATCATCATTTCACAAATTTACAACACCTTAACCAGTTTCTGCCTCACTTCAGCCCCAGTGCAGTTATTTTAAGATTATCTCTGTTCTGTATTTCAGCAGCAGGTGGAAATGGATTTTAAAATTATGCTTGATCCAGAGAACACAGATAATAAAGCTGGCTTAAAACATCCCAATGAGGAGACCAGGCTGCCACTTATAACTAAGAAAAAATCTGCTCCTGTAAGTAACTTTTATTATTTTATGGGTGCATTATATGCATTGCTTTGCACTGTTACAGTTAATATTTATCAGTCCTAAATAAAATATTTACATGAAAGTAATTTCCTTATGATTTCCTGCTTTTTGACGTGGGTATTTAAAGATCAAAACGTTTTGAGTGGTAATACTGGGGAAAAGAAATCTGAAATGTAACAGGTTTATGTCCCAAGATCCAAATCCAGCAAAAATATGAATATCTGTGGGATGTGCATGGGCAGTAATCTCAGGAAAATCAGGGAGAGGAGATAAACTGGAGCTTGGGGACTTCTGGATGTGACCCAAAGATGCAGGAAGAATTCAAAGCCCATTCTTCTCTCTGCTCTGGGAATGTTCAAATTAAACCAGATGAAATTTTGATTTTTCCAAATTTCCTTCCTGCAACTGCAAATTTCGGTTCTGCTGCCAATTCTGCAATTGTTCTGCAGCAGTTGAATGTAAAGATGATATTTTTAGCAAAGAATGCTTTCCAAAAAAAAAAAAAAAAGTAGGCACAGCCATCCCTCCAAAAAATCAATTATGTTCACAAATTTAGCACAGCACTGTGGTCCAATGTTCTCACATGGGGATGCTCTTCTACAATTTAATTTATGAATTTATGTGACAGAAGCATCCTGCAGCAAGCCCAGTGCTCTAGGAGAGATTCTGGGGTGTTTGCTTTTAAACAACACGAAGAGAATCTGTGAATGGCACAGTTGTGAGCTGCCACTTATAAAAAATGATTTTTGGAAAGCTGTTGCCCAGACTAAGAGGTGATTTGTCTAACCCTGTGATAATAGAGTTAATTAGAAAAAAGCATCATGGCTAATAGCTTTTTAGAAGCACTCTAAAACACTCACAGAGAGGAATATTATCCGACTGCAGAGAGCCATGTGTTTTACCACTCTCCCTGAAACGTGCACTGAGCACAGAAAACTTACATTACAAGCATTTAATGGGAATTCCTCAGGCTCCCAGATCCATATTTACAGTTGCTGAGGAGCTGACAGCTTGAAAACCAAGCAGGTATTTCCTTTCTAATTTACTATCTTCAAAGTTTTCCAATTTTAGGGCACAATGTGTGATTTGGGATGTTCTGCTGGCTGTAAAATATTTGCAAAATATTGGTATTTGCCAAATCCACTGCTGCGATGTGTTTGTTGGTAAAGGTGGTGTCAAAGGAGGGGTTTTATATGATTATACTGTATATTATTAGCGGTAAAGCCATTGAATCTGTGCAGTTTCAGGTGTAAAATGAGGTTAATTTGGATAAAATCGAGATTATTGGCGGCCGGCAGGGGGCGCTGTCCGTACGCGCACGTCCCTCCGCTGTCCGCGGGGTCAACGAGCGGCTCCCCAAAAATCCCCTTAAAAACCCCCCTCACCCAATTAAATTAAAAACTAATTGCTCCATTCGGGTGTATTCCATGAGCTTGCAACGAGGGCTGGGCGGGTGAAAGCGCGGTGAGGTGAAAAAGTCGGGGTTTGGGGTGACCTGAGGGGTCAAGCACAAATCTACCCGGGCTTTTTATTGTCCTGCCATTCCAAGAGTTGGAAATATTATTCGTCAGGATTTCATTGTTTCACCAAAAATGATGTCTCTTCATGTTCTTTTGGTATTATGAAGTTGCTGATGCTGGATTTTATCATTGAAACTAAGAACAATTAACTGTTGCCCTTTTGGACCTTTTTGGGTCTAATAATAATGCTTCATCCTCTGCTAAGTTCTGTGGTTATTTTAAAATGAGGGCTGTAATTCTGTTTGAAACACACACAGGGCATCACTTTCTTTTGCAGCCTAGATCTGGATAAGAGATGAAAAATGATGAGTGGATAATTATTAAATATGTATACTTCCCATGGAGTATCCAGCCCAAGGAACAGTAATCTGAACTGCAGCAAAAATAATTCTGCAATGGAGGAAAGATTCACAGCTCTGCCTTCTGCTTTCACAGGGCTGCTGTTCTGTTACAGAATTATACTGGCACTTTAGAGTCCTTGTTTTCTTACAAATGTATATTATACTGTAAACTTAGGAACCTTTTCATTTATTCATGAGGTAGAATTTAATATGGTGATGATTTCTAGCCTTTATGAGTTGCATCTTCTCCAGTGTGGCTCTAATGGTGATGGCAGCGATTCTGGGGCTTTTTTTAAGCTCACTTGTTTGAGCACAACCATTCTAATAATATCTTCAATTATTCATTCCTTATTCAGCATTTGCATGCTGCTAATCATTAATGCTTATCCTTGAAAGTGTATTTATTTTCAAAATTATAAAGCAAAGCAGGGAAATTCTTTTCATTTCAAAAGAAGTTGTAGGAGAAAACCAGGTCTGTTGGTGGGCCAAACCTGATTGTGTTTTAAACCCAGGCATGTGGCTCTAATTACAGCCAAAGCAGAGTTTGGCAGTGGTGGCAGGATGAGACTTAAACAAATTGATGTCACACTAATCAAAATAAATCAAAAGAAGCTCCTTGCGTTTGTATTACGGTGTGTAATCATAATAAGCAGCACGGTGATTGAATCAAATCCTCCTGTTAGCAAAACTAAAAAGGAAATAATTGGTGAGAGAGAGTTGAGTTAACAGATGAGTGCAGTCAGCATCCTCTCAACCTGGAAATGGGAATGTGAAGGTCACCCCCATCTCTTCTGACAAACGCAGAGCGTTCTGTTGGTAAACAAATTAATCTTTTCAAAGGTCACCATTTGTTTGAAGTTTTTCTCCAGTTCTTTGTCATCTGGAATTGGAGATGGAGTGTCATTTTGCAAGGCAGGGGTGCAGCCAGCGCTGTTTGTGTGCATCTCAGCATTCCCTGCCCAAACTCCCTGCCTGATTGGGATGCCATGGGCTGCTGCTCTGCAGCTGGCTCTGGCCAGCGAGGGAGGCTCATCCCTGAATTCCAATCAGGAGATCCCACCACTCCTGCCTGCTGGGAGCTGGCCCTGTGCCCACCAGGAAAACATATTGTGCTTCAAGGCAGCAATTCTCTGCCTCTGTCCCTTCTGTGCAGCTCCTGGAGCTGCTTTGCAGAGCAGATGTGGGATTCACCAAAGTTCTCCCTCTGTTCTCTGTCACACCTGTTAGGCAGGGATTCTGATGGACCTGGGTTTCTGTTAGAGAGCAGTAGGTCAGGAAAGGGGCAAAGCTTGATTTGGCCAAATGTGTGGAAAATTGACTGCTCAGAGCCACCTCTGGTTACTTGAGGAGCTTAGAGAAGGTAAGAATAACACCAGATCTGTTGTTAAAGATGCAAGCCCATATTTTTCCAATTAAACTTGCCTTCTCCAAGCCTTTCCTGACAGTCTCCTGAACATACTGAAAAATTATCTTAGTTCATTGATTTTATTTTGCTGTGCTTCCTCTTTCCCTTTATGGGGGGAAGTGCTGTGTCCATCAAATCCTGACAGGAACTTCTTGAGTTTGGAGAAGATAGATGGAATAATAAATTAATCTGTTCTCTCCTTTTTTTTCCCATCACTATCAAACCCTCAGATTTCCTGATATTTATTTACCAAATCTCATCTCTCTATTCCTGGTTTGGTACACTCATCTTTTCTCTGTATTTAATAGCAGTCTCTGTTTTTTACTGGAGGATAAAATACTTACAAAGATATTTACCAAAAAAACAACAAAAAAAAGAGATGTTCTAGTTAAATATTGCTAGGTAAAAAGAAAACAAATAGAGAACTAATCAGAAAAATCCCTGTGGTGTTCCAACAAGTGCCCTATTTAAAATGAAGCAAAAAGAAAAAATAAAGTGGGAGAGGTTTATCCACAGGAGAAAAACACTTTAGAAAGGGTAATAGAATTGTTTTTCTTGTGTCCCAGGTTAATTACACTCAGAAGCACTTGAAATGAAAAAATAGTTTTTTAGCACACTCCAAGCATATTGTAAGGCAAGTCAGCCTTGCTCTACCCTGCAGTTTAAGAGCTCCCGTCCAGCCCTGCAAAACTGAATTTTAAAAGTGCTCATGATGAAGCAGGGATGTTAAAAGTGAACCTTTCTCTTGCAGCACTTAATATTATTTTTTGAGGTCTTATCATAATTGTGTTGGCTTAATTTTAGTGGCAGTGACTCCCAAAATGGTAGCAGTTGGGCAGTTTTGCTTTGGTATCTCCCTGAATTCAAAAAGACTTAAATATCTATCTACAATTAAAAAACAAACAAGCTCCAGGCTACTTTTGAACTCACACACTCCACCTGAACTGCTGTTCCTTGTAGCTTATTACATCTCTATGAACACAATGAAAATAAATACATTTCATGTGCTGTTTATCATAACAAAACCTCATAACTGGGATTTAAATTAGGCTAAAACTGACCAGGAATAAAATCAGTGCTGCTTTACTGCTACACCAGCAACAATCTGGAAAAGAAATCACTGTTTAATTCAATTTCTTGCCTTTTATATATTTGTGTTGTGGCCTCAGCAAAGTGCTGGGGCTGAGGGTGAGCAGGAAAATGTAGTTTATAATTTCCTTTTTTCAGTATCAAGCCACTTAGATGGCAGCTGGCATGAAGTTACCCTTTGGTCCATGGTTATTGCTGTTTTCTTGGAACACCAGGACATGGGGATTCATCCCCCTCCATCCCTTCAAACAGAAAATGCTCCACAATGGCCACAACTAACATGAGGGCTGGAATTCCTCTGAAAGGTTCTCTATTATGATAAAAAAATACAATTTTCTCTCCCTCATCTCCTGTGGGCAGTGTTGTTAGACAAATTGGGAGGAGAGGTTGGAATAGTTCATTTTGATCTGTCTCATTTCACTCTTGAGAGTTCTTTCTCCCTTTCTAGAAAGTTGCTGGGTGCTGTTATTCAATAATTAGGACACAGCAGTTCTCCAAGAGCCCAGTCATGGCCTGGATTGTACTAAAAGCTTGATAATCACTCATTAAAAGCTAATAATTTAAAGTTTTTCCTTCTGATTCATTGCCTGTGTATGCATTTTATATTTTTAACACTGTTCTGTCAAGAAACACTGTATTTACACTACTCTCCTAAAAACTGAGCAAACTTCCTGAGATTCCTTCATTCAATAGTACACAAGACATCAATTAAATTTAATTAACTTTATTTCCAATGACTGAAGTAACACCAGCAGACAATGCAATAAAAGGAGTGGTGAGCTGTTCAATGTTCACGAAGCAGCCCCAGCAGCAGTGCTGTTATTTTTTGCTGCAGGAGCAGAGGGCTGGGTGCCCATCCCAGATTCCCCTGGGCTAAAGGAGGTTCTGTCTCTCCCCAGATGTGCAGGCACAAAGGTCCCACAGCCACCAAGCCCTGCCCTTTGCCTGCCTGTCACTGCCTGGGCTCTCCCTCAGCCCTGGCAGGAGGAGAGATCCCAAAAGGTGAGTGCCAGAGGGCCCCTGTTTGCAGCAGGTATTTGGGAGTTGGATTCCCTGCCAGCTCCAGGCTGCCAGGAGTTGTGATTTCAGGCTTTGCACAGGGTGGGGATGAGCTGTAGGCTGCCTGCTCCAGGTGCAGAGTGTGTCCTGCTGAGCTGGGAGCTCCCAGGGTTCAGAGAGAGAATTCTGTCTGTGGAGGTTCTTGTATAAATACCAGTCAGACTATCATGATTAACAGCTGGTTATTAATTGTTCAGTCTTAACTAGGCTGGGACTGTTTCAGCAATCAGTTTGTAGTCACAATTCCATGATTATATTGTGTTTTACTCATCTATTCTGCATATTAAATTACATTGTACAAGCATTAGAATTACAGATACACAAACATATTTCAGAATTAGCACTGGTGCAATATCTTACATGGATTTGTCAATTTTTATAGGCACAGCTCACCTTCCTTCAAGGTGAAATATTGACAATTGAAAGATAGGAATCTTTCAATTAAAGAAAACTGCTGCTTTTGTAGTGTTCATGTAGAACTTGGGTCTGCCTTTGCTTAATTCTTTATTTGTTGCCAAGAATTCCTTCTCATTCCTAGCTGGAATTGTTCAGGAGTGTCATCTTCTTGCAGGTGCCCTGAGCCTCAGTGGCCAAAGGCTGATCCTTCCAGCAGCAAAGAGAATTCTGCCAGCCCCTCCTGCTGTGTCCAGAGCAGCACCTTGTCCTGAATTCCCCAGGCAGCACAAGGAGCCAGCTGTGGGTGAGCACAAAGCATTGATACCAACCTTCACTGATCTCCAGCTTCACTCCCAGCTTTTATCTGCCCAGAAAAGAGCTCTGTGGTGAGCACTCACCAAATTGTGCAGGGCACAGAGCGCAGGGAAATCCTGTGTCTTGCAGCAGGAATCAGATTTCTTCATCCCTGGGAGGGCTTGGGTCATTTCTGGGATCCTCCTGCCTGCACATTTCAAATTTTGAGCACCCCAGTCTGGAGCTGTGCCCAGTGTTAAGCCAGTGGTGCTGTGAGTTGTGCCCATCACCATCTGATCAGGCCTCTGTTTGCCATGGGATTAAATAAATAACTGATGATAAAGAAATGAAACCTGCAATCCATGTTTTATTTGTACAGGAGAGATCAGTAGCAGGCTGGTCCTTGAGAACACAGACACCATCACCTTCCCAAAGGCAAAGGAAGCAACTTCTGGCACACACTCCTCTGGTAAAGGGAACATTGCACCCCTCCCATCCAGCAATCCCATGGTTTCAACAAGGAAATCAAAGCCAGAGTGGAGATCTCCAGCTCAGCAGCTGGAATCTGAGGGGCACATTCCCTCTCACACACAGGTATTTGATGGAATGATTCTCTCAGTGGGGATAATGAGGTTTTTATTTGTGTTTTTAATACTGTCTTCACCAGAGCTGCTTTGGGAAGTGACTGAAAATCACAGGAGGGCTCGAACCACATCTAGTAAAATAGTAAATATTGAAATAAAATAACAAATGCTTTGTGTATTCCCAATTTCTGCTCTTTCAAGTCTTCTACCTTAATTTTGTCTGGGTTTTTATATTTTTTTTTTCCACAGACTCTTAGAAAATTAGTTTAGAAAGGATGTTAGGAGGTTATCCAGACCTCCAGGCAGAATTACCTGTACCTGTAATATTGCAGACAGCTGTTTTTCTAACCTGTTCTGAAAACTTTGGGTTGATAGCAACTCCACAGCCTCCCTGGGCCATCTGTTCCAGTGCTTAACTAACTATTTTCACTATTATAAAAGAGTTTTTGAATGTTTCATCTCCATTTCCCTCACTGCAGTTAAGCAAATGTGGTGTTTCCCTTTATATTTACAGAAAACTCTGGGGGACTTTGACCTTGACTGCTCAGTGCCTGCTCTTTGTTCTTGATCCCATGGAAAAGGGACATTTCTTTCTTTTATGGATAATTATTGTGTTCTGTGACAAACTCCCTGGAGTTTTGCTTCATCTTTCCAGACTTTTTGACTTTTGTGCCATGAGGAGGTGTGAAAATGAAAGAGAAATTGAGAAATGGAGATCATGGAATGGTTTGGCTCAGGGACACCTCCCACTGTCCCAGGCTGCTCCAAGCCCTGTCCAGCCTGGCCTTGGGATCTTCCAGGGATCCAGGAGCAGCCACAGCTTCTCTGGGAATCTGTGCCAGGGCTCTCCACCCTCCCAGGGAGCAATTCCTTCCCAATTCCCATCTGACCCTGCCCTCTGGGAAGCCATTCCCTGTGTCCTTTCACTTGTAATCCCTTCTCTCCATCTGTTTTACTATCAATGAGATGTTGAAATAAATAAAAATAATTACCTACAAATAGTATGAGGCCCTTAGATTGAAAACAAGGAGTTGCTGGCTGAAGTTGCCAGGAATTAGGGAGTGCTGGAATGTTTCTATTCCAGGCTTTATCCCATTTCCATTTTTATGGTAGGATGTTTCCCATTCTCCTGGGAAAAGTGGAGGCAGTCTCAGTGGAGGAATGCCACTGTAGTTACCTTCTGCTCTTAGTCCAGTGAATCAGTGTAAAGTTTAATTTTTGTATTTGGTAAATCAAGCATTCCTTGGTGCAACTGATGTATTTCCTTAAAATAGTTTTGCATGGCCTTGAAGGTTTTTGTGTGGCAGTGGTTTGATGGTAGAGCTGGGCAGGCTTTGTGGCTCTGATGAGCAGAACCAGGATCAGTGAAATCCAGATGCACAAATCCCCACAATTAAGTCATAAAAAATAACAAAAAAGTGCATTTT
>JANRGV010000014.1:18655923-18659778 GCA_024734035.1 Alethe castanea
TGATTCTGGAACAGGATTTGCACAGCCCTGTGCTGTAAATACAGGAATTTGGGGATGGAGGATTTGAGTGGAATCTCCTCCTTAATGAGGAAGAAAAAAAAAAAGAAAGATAATTTGAGTGCAGGTGTTTTCTTTTTTTTATTAGAAAACCTATCTAAGTAGGTTAAAATATTTTAAAATATAAATTATTCCCTTTAAAAGAGGGGTTTGTGTGCTGTTTGGAAAAGTTATTCCTGTTTGTTTTTATTAAATGCAGATAAATCTGGATATTTCCAGTGTGCCATAGGGATTTTACATGGATTAAATCATTAGAAGCTTATTAAAATATAATGGAAATATTTGGGGTTTTTTTCCTTCTTTTGAAATGTTAAGGTTTAAGCTGATTTTGAGAAACAGCAACAAAAAATTATTAACATTGAGCAATTTTGGTTTGATCTAATTTTAAGAACTGCTGATATTTAAAATTTTCAAAGGTGAAAACATAAAATCCTTACGCCGAAAACCCTTAAAATCTAACAATAAAAATTTTGTATGTTTAATTATTCTACTCCTGCACATTTAATATGTTAAAATTATGATTTATTGAAGTAGACTTGGAGGAAGCTGGAAAATTTAAACAACAAAATTTGTCTCAGTCAAAAAGGATTAAATATGCAAAAAATACCTGCTGATTTCAGCAGTATTTTTATTTTTTACTGCCTTTTGCAACCATAAAAAAAAAATTAAGGTAGAAAACCTGGGACAGAGCAGATAAACAAGAAGACACCAAAGTTTGATGGTACTCAGTGATTTTTCTGTTCAGTTTTGTAAATCAGAAATAAAACCTGAAATTCTGTGCTCAGTGTTCTTGATTTCAGCATTTGGGACAAATCAGAGTCTGATTTTTCTTCCCTTGCAGGTGGAATTCCAATAAATGGTGATAGAGGCAGGAGGGTGAATTTCCCATTTCACAACAGTTTCACATTCATGTCAAGTTTCTGGAAATAATCCAAGAAAAGGGATCGTGAAGGGCTTAAATTGTACTGCTGGGAGGAGCAAATGCTTCCATTTATTTCACCCAAACCCAAAACCTGGAATTTCTAGGATAGCTAAAAATCCAAAGTACATTCCAGTGTTTAAGGATTGTTGTCAGGCAGAGTGAGGAGAAATGAATTTGAACCTTCCAGTCAGATTTATCCCCACAAATGTGTGCCAAATACAGAGAAAAAAAAATCAGTTTTATTTATGGAATAAATATTTATTATTGAGTATTATTTCTTAGAGCTGTGCCAGGTCCTGGGGAGGACAAGGTGAGTGATCCCAGCTTGTTTGATCCTGTCCTGTCCTGTCCTGTCCCCCTCTCTGCTGTTCCTGTCCTCCAAGGAACATTTGAGGATTCTTTGTTGGGAGAAGCCACTTGGAGATGAGCAGAATTTATTAAGGAAATGTCAATTAAAGGGTGTGAGGTCATGGCTGAGGTTGAAAGGGGGATGAATTAATTCCTCTTATTTTAGCACTTCTGTGCCTCTCTCCATTTGGAGTCATTAATGCAAAACCCAATCCCATTCCCAAGTGTTCCTTTGCCCACATCCCAAATTCCAAATTTCTTACCCAGACTGGAGGTTGGATCAAAAACCTGAGCTGATGGCACAGCTGCACTGCACCATGCAGGCTGTGATCACAATACATTGAATTTCTTTGGCTTGACTTTTGTTTAAACTGGAAGAAAATTAATATTAACCCTTCAATCAGCTTTACCAGGTGGAGTGTGGAATGTTCAGGGTGGATCAGGAGGAATGTGCTTCATCCTGACCAGTGGGAGGGCAAGGATTCACCAGCACTGAATATTCCTCATTAAATCTAATGAGGTCATGCCAGTGCATGTTAATATACTGTCATTTAATTTATTTTATTAACCTCCCTGTGAAAGGTACAGTGCTACAATGGATCCACAGAGTCAGAGCAAAATGCAAATTTTAACTTCTTTAATTGCCACTTTGTTATTCCTTCCAAATAATTCCAGGTTTTCCAAGTGATACTTGCATGTTGGTTTTTGGCCCAGTTCTTTAATGGTTTCAAGAGGACAGTTCAGGGTAAGGAAAGCTGCATTCTAAGGCTGACATTGAAATGGTTTGAAAATACTAGGCAGCATTTTTAGTGCCTTAAAATTGGGTGAGAGAACAAAATGAAGCCTTGAGACTAAAGTTTAAATACTCAGAGCAAGATTTTTTCTAGTTACTGTAGCTTAATACTAGAGGAGTTAAAAAAATAAAATCAATATATTTTACTTAGATGAGTTCTCCAAGTGCCTGGTACCACTGTGCTGACTGCATTATGTAAATTTGGTAAGAAATGACCAAAAATTAAACTGGTAATTTTAATTTCTCTGTCTTTTCTCATGTTCTAAGTGCAATTGCCACAGCACCTTAGAATGCTGATCACTTGTAATAATTGCCTTTGTAATTAGCCTGAAATACCCACTTTGCTGTTTTCTACATGAAAGCACTGAGATACTGAGCAGATTTTAGCCAAATGAAGTTTTCCCTGAGTTCCTGATGATTCTCCATGTGCAGATACATGGAAATGCAAGGATCTAGTTCGTGGATCAGTCAGGTTTTTAAGCCAAACACTGAACATTTGGATTAACCCACAGTTAATATCACTGACAGTGGAGCCGTGGCTGTTTGCACAGACACCACAATTCCTTGCCAATGACACCAATTTGAAAATTACAGGCTTCAAAATTATAGTTACAGTGCTGCTGTCATTTCCTGCAGTCTTTTTGAAGGTGAGCAGGGAATCAGCTGGAATGGTGACCTGCAAAGAGATAATCCAGGCTCAGACAGGCTGTCACTCACCTTTCCTCTGCAGCAAAGTGAGCAGGTAGCACTGAGACATCTCCTTAATGAAGTGCCTTTGCTGCCTTTTATCTGTGTGAAGGACAAAATTACCAAGATTCTTGCTTCATGATGGTGTCATTTTTATTTTTTTTTTCTCTCCAGTGTTTAAAAAAAAGAAATAAAAAAATCCAGCAACATGAAAGGCTCCCGACAGAATGGGCTGCGTGGTTAAATTAGAAAACTCTGTAGGGCTGTAACATTCAGGTCTGTATTTAAAATGACAGGAAAACATGAAGTTACATCAGTAATAAAATTAAATTCAGAAAAATGCTGCTATGAGTGCTGTGAGATTTGAAATAAGGGGGTTTTTTCAGCTTTTTTGAATCCAGAAATCTGATTTTTTAAATTTTTTTTTCCCCAAATCTGTACCAGAGGTTTTGTGGTTTTTTTGAGGGGGGCTTTCCTTGTTTTCCAGGATATTCCCAACACATCCGTGAGCACATCCCTGACCTTGCTCTCCAGCAGAACCTGCAGATGGGGAGGCTCTGTGACATCCTGGGTATGTGATCAGCTCCTGCCTTTTGATTATTAAGAAAACAACACAAACCCTTTTTTTTTTTTTTTAATATTAATATTAAATATAGAGCACGGAGAAGCTGAGAAGGAGTTGTGGCATTTCCTAGCCATGATATCCATAAAAATTCCTGCTGCTTCCTTGTACCTGTGTGCTCAGGTAGAGCAGCCTCATCCTGGGACCTGCTGAGTGCTCCAAATGAGGGAGCTCATTGTGCTCACTCAGCCTCACACAGAGAGAAAGATGTGCTGCAAAAGAGCAAGCCTTTATTTAAAGCAATTTTTTTTTCTTTTAAATCAGCAAATGAAGCAAAAGGCATCTATTTAAATATTGTTTTTATTTTTCCTGACAGGCTTCTTTTAAGCAAAGCAAGGAAGGGTGTTATTGAGCAGTGGCCAGCTTCATTGGTTCCCTGAAATGATATATTTTATATGATTCATGTATATTTCAGGATCATGATTA
>JANRGV010000014.1:18659833-18672242 GCA_024734035.1 Alethe castanea
ATCCATAATTAAGATTACCAGAGAGACCTCTGTCATATTCCCAGCATTTACACATCTCCATGGATTTTGTTTTTTTTTTTTCATTTTTCAACATGGATTTTTTTGGCTTTTAAATGATAGAAATTTAAAGGGACAAAGTCACAAAGTAAACAGACTTTTTTTTTTTCTCATATCTGAACATGAAAATTGGTTTTGCTGTAAAATAGACCAAAGTTAGTGAAATATTAACTAAATTATGAGCTCAGGTGTTTTACCTGTGTCTGGCAGAGGAGCACTGAGATTTTCCAGTTTGCTGTGTTTTTTCTTTAGAAAAGCAGAGAATTTCCTTGCTGGTGGTGACCTCCTGTGAGTTAAGCTGTCCCTGGAGCCCCACTGTGTCCTAAGGAGATTTCATCTCTCTTTATAGGGCAGTGCTGCAGCAGTAAAATGTGCTGCAGCTTTTATTCCCCACATTCACTTGAGTTGTCAGTTTTTCACCTGGATATTGAATGGTGAATGGTGCTGAACTCTTTAAAAAAAGTTATTTGGTAAATAATGATATAAAGACCCTGCTTGTGGGCTTTGTGGTACTTTAATGCCTCAGGGGAGTTCTGGCCTCACATTTTTAATGTGAATTACTTCCCTGCAGCTCTGGCAAAACAAAGTCAAGCAATGGGATCTCTTATTCCTTCCCAACATTTGGCTCAGGGTTTCCTCATCCACTCCTTGCTTTGCTGCAGTCATTCCATGGAATTGCAGTTATCCCTGGCACAATAAAACAATGAAAGCTTCCCACTGATTCAGATCAAAATCTTGGAGTGCTCTTTGCCTACTGATGCTTCAAGGCTCATTAATTCATTAGCTCATCTATTAATATTTGAGCAGAACAGAGTGGTTAAAATTTTCCAAAACTGTCTGTACTAGAGCTTTTTCTTCTGTGTGGACACAGCCCTTGAGGCCAAGCTGTTTTCCATGAGGAAAAGCAGATTTGCTGCCCTGCACACTGCCCTGCCCAGCAATGGTTATTAATGATACCCCACCGTGAGCTTTTGTGGGCAGGAGCAGCCCATGGAAAATCCAGGCAGCGTAGCAAATTGCAATTTCCTCAGCTTTCTCAACTGAATGGCTCAGTTTTATAATTTACTGGCATTAATGGGATATATTTTTAAAGCAGTTCAATCGCCATTGATGTTCATGGGAGCGGGGCTCACAAATCCCCCTGCACCACTTCCCAAATCCTGCCCCCAAGATGCTCTGGATTGGATCCCAGGAAGCAGCTCTTCCTTTGGCTTGCTGACCTGTCTTCAGAGAAATGCTGAACCCCAGCAAAAAAAATCACTGAGATTAGGGAATGAAACCTCATTTTTTTCTTCATTGGCAGTAAATTTTCTTCCCTTTTTTTAGGAGAGCTGTTGGTGGGCAGAGGGTGGGGTTGCTGTTGGGGGTGTTGTACCTTTCTCACCGTGCCCCTTTTGTTTCAGATGCCAACGTGGACGTCATCTACATCTGCCCCCTTGCTCTGAGTGAGGAGGTGCTGCAGTATTACAATAAACTCCTGGGTCTGCAGGCAGCTGTTAGATCTGGGAACCCCGAGGACATGGCTGACCTGCAGGACAGGTTCAAAATTCTCACCCCTGAAGCTATAAACAGCTTCCCTGTGAGTTTGTCTTCTAATTACTACAGCTTGAGGGATGCAGTAAAATTAAATTGGAAATTTTATAACTTGCAACGCTCTGGTTCACATCAGTGAAATATTATTGCAAGTTTAAGGGCTTTACTGATTAGACTACTAGTTAGAGCATTGGAAATAAATATCCTGGTTTAGCTTTATAGAATTGCTTGAGATAGTCCTAGATTGGCTATTTGTAGGCTCTTGTCCCTCCTGACTCTGTGCTTGGGACTGGGAACTTGATAGATTTATATCTCTAAGCAAATCACAGCAATAAACCATTCTTATTACTCAAAACTTTATCTCTGGCTAGCCCAGCATTCAATCATTCCTGTGTTTGCAGTGGCTCCTGCAACTAAATCCAGTGCAGAGCTCCTTAAAGAACAAGGCTTAAGCAAAGTTAGGTAATAATAATACAGAAATAGGAGTTTCAGATCAGAATAATACATAAATATTAGCTCCAATAATACAAAAGTGATCGTTCCAGAATAATAATCAATAATAGAGAAATAGTAGTTCCAAACCTGTCAAGTCAGGTTTAAATCCATGTGGTAAAACATGTTCTAATTAATGTACAGTGTGTACAGTGTGTCTGAAAATTCTGCAGTGCAGTGGAGACTTTTCACAGTGAATAATAGCTTTATATTCTAAATATTAAAGCTACAGTATCTTGGCTGAGATTTGATTTTTATCAAACTTTGTGGCACATCTTGGGACTTTGCTTGAAGCCCTGCTGCTGGTTTTGCTGTTTTTTTCTTTTCAAATTGCACTTTGACAACCATAGCAGGTTTTTTCTCTGGATGTTGGGTTATTTTTCCAATAGCAACTCCTATGAGTGTATTGATGCCAAAATCTGTCAGGAGAATGGGCAACACCAGATTTTAGGTGAACCAGGTTGAGGTGACCCATGGCTCTTCAGTGCCATGCACCTGTTAATGTGCAAAATCTACCTTGTTTTCATTGAACATGTGTTCTTTGTCATTAATAATTCATATTTTTAATGAATGTATCCTCTGTGTGGAGAGGAATCTGCTCACAACTGCTCCTGGTCATCCCTTGGCTTCAGTGACAGTTTGGGCTGGGTAAGGGTTTGAGCTTTATAGGTTCTTTTACAGGGTCTTTTTCCTGGCTTATTGAATCAAAAGCTTTTTATTGCACCTAATGGATCGAAATTTATTCCCAATCAATGGAAGTGTGGCTCGAAGGCCACTTCAGAGGGCTCCTTTCAGCAGCTGCAGAAGCACAGCTCAGCCTTGCACGTTCTCCCAGCTCTTTTGGTGGAGCTGGATGGAAGGAAAAGGTGTGGGAAAGGCACAGCTGGCCCTGATGCTGCCCCTGAGCTGTCCCAGCTGGAGACAGCTTTGCACTCCTGGTGATCCTGGTGCCAAGGTCAGAGCTGGGATTGTTGGGAGCTCAAAACAAAACAAAAATCAACAGGTTTGAGAGCCAAGAACTGTGGTTAATCCCATATCCCCTGTTCCTGCTGGAATCCCTCAGTTCTGCTTTTCCTTCACACTTCCATGTATCCTGGCAGCTCAAAAAGCAGGAATGAAGCAGCTTTTACAGCCTGACCTCCTTAATTAACTGGAAAATCCATTCTTGAGGGACACAAAGCACATCTCCTCCCTCCAGCCCCTCCCAGCCCCAGGCTGGGAATTGATCCAGAACTCTGGAGTGGGCCCAGAGCTCAGGAACAGGGAATCCATGGATCAGAACTTCACATGGCTTGGCTTTAAAACTGCTGCAAGGAGAGCTCCAGGTATCTTCTTTGCTGTTCTTTTCATCCTTCAACCTCTGTAATTCTCTTTTTTCTGCTGGAACTTTGCAGTGTCCCATTCCTGCTGTCCTTGCAGGGTGTGCAGCTCCTTTACAGAGAGATTTGGGCACTTTCTGGAGCTGTGTTTGGTGTGAGAAAGCACCAGGGGACTGACAGAAGGGGATTCCTTGTGTTCTTTTCCAGCATCATCCTCCCTATCCAAGCAAGGAAATCAGGATTTCTACTTCAATGAACATCCAGGACTTGGAAGGAAAATATTCTGTGTTCTTCAGTGCTGGAAATCCCTGGCAAATCCAGGGTTTATTTACATTGTCCTGAAAATACAGGGATACTTTCCTGAGGCCTAAATGAGATGAAATCTCAACAGGAAGATGATTTTCTTCTTGTTGGGATTATGGTTTATTCATGACAATTGATTGCAGTGGATTTCTCCATCCCTGTCTGTCTCCCTATCTTCAGCATATTTTTTTGGAAAACAATTGGAATGTTTGCAGGCCATGCATGGGATATGTTGTTTAAAACATTTTTGAGGTTTCACTTGCCATGACTGATATTCCTAATTTAAATTCAGAGCTTCATATATCATGAACTGCTTGTTCAACAATAGATCTTTTTTTTTTTTGGAAGAAATGAGAAATTCCTTCCAAACAGTTGGAACCTTTGTGTTTTAAGCAAAAAAACACTGCTACAGAACTGCTCCCCTCTCCTTCAGTGGTCCTTTGGATCAGCTCCCAGAGCTCCTGTGCAATGGAAATGTGCATCCCCAGTAATTTAATGTGAGCACCCAAAGCTTTTGTAAATCAAAGCGGTTTATTCTCAGAGAATCACTTCAAATACCACTGAACTCTATGTGAAATACATTCCCTGCTATGGGGGGGGGGATTCTTCATTTTTTTTATTGACTTTTAGGAGCTCTGGAGTTAAAGCATGCCAGGAGTGTTGCTGAGATGAATCACTATTATCCAAAGGCCACCAGCCTCTCTGCCGAGTGACAGAAGGATAATTCCACATGGATCAAATAAATACAGATGTGTAGTAATTAGTTCTATTCCCAACGAGGCCATTTCCAACCCACTAAAGATGTGCACGATTATGGAGCCTCACCCCAACAGCTTTTATCAATTTAAACTGCTAAGCTACAGGATAGGTCATAACCCAGCCTGCTATTAATAATGTATTTATTGTGGGCAACATTAGCAATTAGGGGGAGGGGAAAAAAAAAAAAAAACCAAAAACAAAAAACCCAACACTTTTCATAAGAAGAAATGTTCTTTTTTCCAGGAGCATCACATGTGCCTGGCCAGTGTGCTGAGGCACAGCCCCAGGACCCTGCAGAGGCTGCAGGCTCTGCTGCAGGGCAGGGATGCCTACATGGTGGGGGGGGTTCCCCACCTCGACGATTTGGCTGTGGCTGATGAGCTCCAGGTGCCAGTTTTGGGCTCAGAGCCAGCAGTGGCTCAGCTCTACAGCACCAAGTCTGGCAGCAAGAGAATCTTTGCCAGTGCTGGGGTGCCAACCCCTCCTGGAGAGTGGGACATCCACAGCAGGGAGCAGGTGAGCTGCTGGGGGAGGGTTTGTGCCATTCCAGTGACTCTGCAGTGAGCAGCACTTTGGGGTTGTAAATCTGAAACCTCCAGTGCCTGGGCTGAGGTTTGACTTTCATTTAGGGGCTTTGCTTGAAGCCCTGTTGCTGGTTTTGCTATTTTTTTTTTCTTTTTTTTAACTGAATTTTGACAACCATAGGTTGTCAGTATTTTTCTCTGGATGCTAGGTTATTATTTCAACAGTAACTCCCATCTATTTTTCCAATAGTAACTCCCAAACCCTCATGGGTTTGATCAAGCCCTGGGTGAGGTTGGCTCCCTTTTTTGGCTCATTCAATGCACTTTGTGCCCAAGGCAGGAAGGAGCACAGTTGCTCTGGGGTTCCTCATGGGCTTGAGGAGATAAAAGTGTTTGCTCCAATATTTGAGAGAGTTTGTGCTGCTGCCCCATGAAATGAATCCATTTTAGCACTGACTGAACATGCACATTTTCCAAAAATCCTTGTTCTGAGGGGAAGAAATGTCCCCTTCAATCCTGTTCCAGCTGAGGGTCACTGATCATCTTTGCAGTTTTACCTTGTCCCCAGCCTGTCAGTGCTAAATTCATCTCTTGTTGGCATGACCAGTAGGAAAATAACAAAATCCTACTGAACCAAAATTACAAGGCACAAGAGGTTTCTGCACTTTCATTTTACATGTTTATTTTGCAGCCAGTTCCTCAGTATTTTATTCTCTAAGCTGATGTTGCAATTTACAATGATCTAAGTATTTATTTTTTTTAAAAAAAGAACATTTTTATGGTGGTGTTACTTCTCATCCAGGAAAATAATCATTGCTGTAAGGTTTTTTGTAGGTGCTTCTGCTTCTTCAAGAGGCTTTTCACATTGCTTTGGTTTTTATTAATCACCTTTAGCACTGAACAATTTAAGCTACACAAATCCATTGCAACTTCTCCAGTAGATGAAATAAATACATGATCAATGACCTGCAAAACAGCCGTTTGATTTATTTGATTCACGTAAATTATTTAACAATACTTCTGGTTCATCCCACAGGGTTATGGAATTTCTCCTTCTGTTGTTTGCTTGTATGAAATATTGACATTTTAGGTTAAATAATCAAAGTGAGGTGACACCATGGTAAAGCACAATTCAATTTTCACTTAAAGATAGCACATAATTCTTTGTGATTGGTACAGTCCTTACAGGATTATTGATCCTTTTCATTACTGTAGGGGGAGCCCTCAAGAAAAACACATTTATGTGATTCTCAAAAGCCACAAATGGAACACATGTAATTGTATTTTAGGTCAATCTTTAAAAAAAAAAAAAAAAGAAACAAAAATCCTCCAAATTACTCTGTAAAATGTAGAAGGCTCCAGCCAATGCAACAAGATCTGAGAATACTTTTAGCAGGTTCAAAGTCATTTGCAGTTTCTAAGAAGCTAATTGCATCCTGCACCAGCTGGGCAAAAGGCATTTGGAAGCCATTTAAATCTGTGTACATACACAAATAAATAATTAGCATTTTTATAAAGCCTGCCTGGTACCTCCTCCGTGCATTTATAACCACAGAATGCACTCTCCAGTAGGAAAATTTCCCAGCTGTTTTGGCTGGTGTTACCCTGGCACATTTCTGCAAATAGCATCGTCCATCCCACGTTGTTCCCTGTCACAAACGTTTATGGAGCAGTTCTGGTGATCCAAAACCTCAGACAAAAACAAAAAACAAACAAACAAGCAAAAAACCACCTGGGCAGGCAAATTCCTCTCTGCAGAAAGCAGGGATGGGGTCATCAAAGGTTGATTTCAATTCATACCCAAAAAGCTGTAACAGCACCAACAGCTCTGAAAAAATAAAACCATATATAGAAAAAAATAAAACCTCAGACAAAAGAACCCTAAAACTACCTAGGCAGGCAAATTCCTCTCTGCAGAAAACAGGGATGAAGGCCATGGAGTCTTTAAAGGTTTCTTTCAATCCATACCCAAAAAGCTGTAACAGCACCAACAGCTCTATAAAATAAAACCATATTTATAAAAAATAAAACCTCAAACCAAAAAAAACCAAAAAAAAACCAAACAAAAAACAAACAACCAAAAAAAAAAAACAACCAAAACCATATGGGCAGGCAAATTCCTCTCTACAGAAAACAGGTAATGGAGTCTTCAAAGGTTGCTTTGCTTTCAATCCATACCCAAACCTCAGAGGAAATGGAACCATATTTAGAAAAATAAATGTTAAGCCCAAAGATTTGGGGGCTGGCAGTGTGAGGAGCGTTCTGGTGCTGTCCCAGTGGAGGATTTTGGATTTTGTGTCCCTGCCCCGCAGCTGCTCCGTGCTCTCAGCCAGCTCGTCCTGGACAATTTGGAAGTGCAGCGCTGGCTCTTCAAGGTGGACGGTGAGCGGGGCGGAGATGGCACTGCCTTCTGTGACGTCATTTGTCACCTGGAATGCTACCCGTGCATCCAGAGGGAACGTCCCGGCCCGGGCAGGGACAGCCCGGCTCGTGTGAGTAACAAAACTGCATCTCCTGCCTTGTTTTAGCTCTTGGATCTTCCCCTGAGCTCCCTCCTGGCTGTAAATCTCTTCCCCCATTCCTTCCTAAATCTCTTGGTTTGAAGGTAAGTGTTGACATCACAGCCCACAAAGCAATTCAAAATAATTCAAACAAAACAAGGAAATATTGCTAAATACAAAGGAGTGCCTGGCAGCCAGCTGTGGAATGAGTTGTGTAATAATATGCAGCTTTTATACATTTTTTTGTATAAATTTTATAGCTTTTCTTTCGCTGAAGTGAGTACATAGGAAAGTTTATAGGCAGCACTGCCCAATCTCTACATAGAAATTTGGAATTATTGAAACAAAGATTAATTGGTGTTGGAGTCAGTGAGTTAGGGGATTCTTTGAATACCTCAAGGAGGAATCAAGGTGCAGAATTGGGATTGGGATTAAAATAGCTGAACACCACTCATTTGGAATCATACAAATTGATTGCTTTTTCTGCTGGTTTTCTATGGATTGTTTTTCCTGGATGTTTTTGCCTCACTAATAACTTTTAAACCTGTATGAGACAACACTTGAGGTCTTGGTGATCATTAAACTCCTGCAAGTTTCATTACCAGGGGTGTTTAGGTAAAGAGAGCCATCTATAAAAATCTAACTAAGGGAAACATTAGAGCTTGAACTCAGGCACTCCTGGGTTCCCAAGAATCCCCAGGATTGAGAGGCTGGAAATGATACATTTAAACTGCAGAAAAATCCATATGAAACCACACTTCATTATTCTGGCATTTCAAGAACTATTTGTAGTTTAAATATTCATTGGTATTTAAATGTGTTAATTTCAATAAGCATTTGATATTTCTGTATATCTTGCCAAATTCATTCCTAATGTAATGGTTTTGAAGCCAGAAGGAATGTATCCAGAAAAATTGTTTCATTTACATAAACTACTCATTATAGCTCCTCTGATTTTTTTTAATTCAATCAAAATGAGTTTGAAATTTGGGGTTGATTGAATTATATTGTATATTGAAATTTCAAATTGGGCTGATTACAGTTCTGCTGTATCTGACAGATACAAAATAATTGCACATTATAGGAGTTCCTGATATGAAGCTGAAGGGATAATTTCTCTGATCTGCAAGTCAGGCAGGATGAGGCAGAGCCCTGAAAATCCATCCCAGAGCTCAGGATGGATCCAGGTCCTGCTCCCAGCACCTGAGGACAGAATCAGGAGTCACCAGCTCCAGTTCTTTGCTGGTTTAAATCCCTGATATCACTGACATTCCCCATTTGCCTTTCTAATCCTTTCCCTAAGTGCTTCTGCATAAAGGGCACGGTGAGCCCTGACTTGCTTTGGTTTTCCTTTTTACTCCATTGCCCTCTTGGGGAATTGGAGAATTGGGGAATTGGATTCAACCAGTGAGAAACCCTTAAATACAAACACATGTTGGAAGTTGGGAAATAAGCATGGGATAATGGATTTGATGACAAATCCAGGTCAGCACTGAGAGAACTCTGGGTTCCAAGGCCAGGCTGGACAGGGCTTGGAGCAGCCTGGGAAGGTGGAATGGGACGATCCTGAAAACCCCTCCCAATCTCTCCGTGATTGCCAGGTGAGGACCTTGCTGCTGTTCCGAACACCTCGAGCAGTTTGCTGAAATTGCCCTGCCTCCTGCATTTACCCTCCTTTGAAAGAAGGAATTGCAGCCTCCCCGGGCCTCAGCAGAGGATTAAAACGCTCCTTTGTCAGGGAACACCATTGTAACGCTGCACATTTAAACATCAAAGCAGGGCTTGGTGCTTTAATGTCCTGCTGCAGCGTGGGGACCTGCTCTTTGATAATGAAGATGTCGTGGCAGGCGGGGCTGCCACACACAAACGGATGCTGGCAGCTTATTACAAAATCCAGCTTCTTGATGAAAGACTATCCTGCAGGCTAGGAGCACACTGAAAAGCCTCTCCATTCTGGTGGAATTATTAGAAATGAGGCGACATGACTGTAAGCACTAAATTATGGTAATGCTTACAAATAGCATCATTTGCATAGCAGTTTAAGACACGCCACCCAGATTTTCCTCAGTGGCGTGGAGCAGGCAACAGATTAAAAATAATGGACTTGGTGAGTTTGAGCTGTGTAAAAATCTATTCCAGCTAAAAATGAGGCTGGTTTTAGATTCCTCATTGCAGACACAACGTTGGGGCAGACCCAAATGCATGACAGGATTATGGATGGATTTCGCCTTGTTAACTTCACACAGCCTCTGAGTTATCCGAACAATTAATTTGCAACTGCAGGAAGGGTTGAATTCATAAACTGCAAAAATGTCTCCAAGTCCATCAGCCTCCTGTGCACTGCTCAGGTCTGTCAGCAGAGAAATTTCATCCTGAGGCCCAGAATCCAATGGCTCAATATCCAGAGAGCTGCTGTAAATTTGGCACTTGTGGGGTTCTTTGTGGAGACAACTTCCAGTGTGGAAAAGAAATCAGGGTCTGGCCCTAGTTGTGCACAAAAAAAGTGAATAAATACTGAGTCTCCCTATCAGATTAATTGCATCTTGAAGGGTGAATGATGATTGTAGGGAGGAAATAAATTAATTTTTAACATCTGAAGGCTTTGCTAATTCAAGCTTCAGTCAGTCTATTCATAGCAGAAAAAGTGGTTTTGCTGCTGTAAGAATAAGTGATTTTTTTTTATTATCTAGATAAAGATATCCATAATCCTTATTAATAATGGTATAGCTGGGCAGCTCACTCCTGCTCAAAGTCAGCAGCTCAGATTCTAGGAAATCTCAGGCAGACTTTCATGGACCCTTGTTGGGAGACTCAAAATTCATGGAAAATTCTCTTTATTATTCTCCCTGGCTTGTTGGAGGCTGGGAGAGCACCCAAGGAATGGATATGCTCACTCTGTCTTCATATTTTCCTTTCCCTTAGGACTCAAACTCCCAAAACTCTTCCCTTTTAGGGCAAAGAGAACATCACCTTCCTGTTGGCATTGCCTTTTTTTTGTTCTTTTAACAATTCTCTTTTTTATAAATAACAGGACTGCAAGATCCCATCCTCTTGTATAGCTATGGAATTGTAGTAAATCACTAGATTAAATTACTACTGAAATTAATTTTAGAATTATCTTTTATTACCCTGTGACTTAATTAACCACCAGGACCAACAACATGATGTGAGTTTATCCAGCAGCAAGTCTGAAAATAACAAAGATCAGGCTGGAGACAGAAAAAAAAGAGAATAAAGGAGAGCTGAAAATCCAGGGATAGAACAAGACACAGGAAAAAAAGCAGCAAATACTCTCTGAATAAGCCCTTAAAACTGGTGATAGCTACACAACCATTTCAAAACTCTCCATTAAATATCTGTCATAGGGGAAAAATGGGATTTAATGCACTTGGGCAGCCCCTGCTAGAAAAAATGTTTGTGTTTTACTCCTCCAGTTGAGTCAGGGGATTTTGTCTCTGTTTCTTTTCCTTTCAGGCTATAATTCAGTTAATTTATTACAATGAGGAAATTAGAATCTGTTCAAAAGGTGACAAATTTGGACAACTTTTGGTCTGAATCACCTAAAACAAGATTTGGATGCTGCTTGCAGGATTTTGCTTTGATTGCTGTTGGAAAATGGGAATGTAAAATGCTGGATGTTCCTTTAAATGAACCATTTTTTGGTCAGCTTTTCAAAGTCCTGTACTAAGTAACAGATGAATTTTGGGATTAGCTGGAAATCAGGAATAGTGGGGGAGCAGATTGTGCCCTGCTTGGATGAATTCCATGCACTACAGCACACCTGGAGGTTCCACATCTTGTTTCTTTACTGAGCTCAGGAATTCAGAGTAGGATGTGTTTGCAAACAGATCAGGATAAAACCAATCCATCAAAAAAGTAATTTCAGAAACCTGCCACTGCCAGCACCCTCCTTTGTGACCTCCTTTGAACACAGCAGAGCTTCCTAACACTGCTTTTTTCCTGATTTTTGTACTAATTGATCTTGGTGTAACACCTCAGGCCCACGGAGGGGGCTCTTAAGGAGCCAGCTGTGCACGTGGAATTGCAGGTGTGGTATTTTTCCAGCCTGAAGAGGGCCAGAAACTCTGACAGATCCCCAGAAATGCATCTCCAGCATTTTTGCATTTCTTCTACCTGATACCATGTTTAATAGGGAAAGAACATGAACCCAAAGCCTTCAGGAAGAGAAAGGAGTAGTGCTGGAGGTTTCTTAGTGTGAGCGGAACAAATATTCCAAATAATTGAAATATTCATCATCCCTGCAAACAGTCCTTTATTTATTGAGATAATCTGCATGTGATGAGCAAATGTGAGGTGAAATAAAGCGGAATTGTGTCCCTGGGCTTGGTGAAATCCAGGATATAATCGCTGAACCACAAGCAGGGGCTCTGCAAGCTGTTGGGCTGTGTGTCCTATTGATTTAATATGCTCCTAATCAGTACATAAAGCTATAGGCCTGCAGTGTTAATTTTTCATATGCTTACAAAGTACCCTTTGATTTTCTGTCACGCGTTAATTACAGCGTTTTGCCATTAAATAGGAAGCTTTGTGTAAACTAATTACTAGGTAATCATTGTCTACCGCCAGCGTGCTGTTCCTACCTTTTATTTTATTCGAAAAATGCACAGATCTCGCAGTCTGGAACCACTATACCTTCCAGCCATTAGCTCTCACTAATTCATAGCATTATTGTGCTAAGATTGTAGGAGTTGTAATTGTTGTGGTATCAGTGCTGTTAATTACCGGAGTAAACAGTTGAAATGGTGCCAAGGTCTATTGTACAAGGCAGAGGAAAAGGAGGTTTAAATGTTACTTCCACCATCTGGGGACTGGAGGAGAGGCACATATTTCAAGAACATGTGCAGTTTTTCTTTTTCCTCATTCCAGATATTATAATCATGTTCTTCATAAAATAAAATCT
>JANRGV010000014.1:18699067-18709468 GCA_024734035.1 Alethe castanea
TCTTTCCCTTCTCTTTCCCTTCTCTTTCCCTTCTCTTTCCCTTCTCTTTCCCTTCTCTTTCCCTTCTCTTTCCCTTCCCCTTCCCTTCCCCTTCCCTTCCCTTCCCCTTCCCTTCCCTTCTCCCTCGCTTTCCTCCTCACCTTCTCGTCTCCTTCTCTCCTTTCCCCTCTCTCTCCTCCTCACCTTCTCCTCCCTTTCTTAACTCTGTTCCTCTCTTTCTCTCTTTTCCCTCTCTCTCCCCTTTCCCCTCTCTTTCTCTCATTTCCCCTCTCCTCCTTCTCTTCCCCTCTCGCCCTTACTCCTCTCTCCTTTCCCTCTCCCGCTCCCCTTCTCTCCTCATTTCCCTTTCCCTCTTTTCTCCTCTCTCTCCCTGTGCCCGGCAGGAATCCCGGGCAGGGGCAGCGCTGTGAGCGGAGCTGGCGGGGTGGTGTGACCGAGTTCGTGTTTCCCTGGCTGCCTGCGACAGGCACAGATCAGACCTTCGCCATTTAAGTGGCTCACGCCTTTAATTTGGCATTTTGCAGCTGCAAATCCGGGTGCCCTGGATGAACTTTTGTCCTCTAAGCAATTCTGAAGTGAAACTCTGTCAGGCACGGTCTGATGCAGGAATGGTCAGGCTCCTGGGATATAAACCCTTATAACAAAAACATTTTATCAGTGCCTTATTGATATAAAAGTAGATATAATTAAGTTTTGAAGTAATTTGGCTGTAGTTCCAAAGCTCATTTGAATGCTAGTGCCATAACAGTTCACACATTCTTTATTTTCATATATAATTCTTTTAATTTCCTTTTCTTCACAAGTCTTCAGTGACTTTTTTTTTTTTCAAAACTTGCATGCTGGTCTTAATTTTCTGATCTTTCCAGAATGACACAGTGAGAAAATATAATCACAAAGATTTATTTCTTAATAGCACCTTTAAATCTGATTTTCCCCTCCACCAAGTCACACCTTTGTTTTTCTCACAACTACCCTTCATGTTTCACATTTAAATAATTGGAATACATGATTAAAAAGACAATTTATTTTAATCAGTAGAAATCATCTGTACATGGTGATGTTTCACGTCTTTCACGCTGTTCTCCTCCTGTTTTCTTTTCCTAATAATTCCTGCATGTTGCTGCTTCCTGCTCCTGTCAACAGGAAAGGTGTCAAGCACTGATTGCTGCACTTAAATAAAGACAAAATCCTTCCAAGGCAGCTTTTCCAGGAATGCTTTCCCTCTCGTTTCATTTTGGACTCACCTGAGTTTGGATTTCCCTGGCTCACTCTGTGTGTGTAACGTGTTTTTATCTCTCCTCAGGCATCCCAACTTTACTGTATGGAATTGGCTCCTGGTTCTTTGCCCGTGTCACAGAGACTGTTCACACCAGCCACGGCCCAGTCACTATTTATTTCCTAAATAAAGAAGATGAAGGAGCCATGTACTGAACTGAATATCTGGTACAAAATATCTGCTGCCTTTGACTAAAAACAACTCAAAAACTTGGTTTTTCCACTGTGCAATGTGCTGTTTCAGGAAGCTGCGTGGACTTTTTGCTTGTGAGAGAGATTTATTTTTGTAGAGGTCTGTGAAGTTGAAGAATTAGAATTTCTGAGGGTATGGCTGGAAGTCAGGGACTGGTGCTGCCGGACAAACTTGTGAGCATTTAAAGAGATGCATTTATCAGCTGAGAGAACTGAATTGTAGCCTGTGGGCAGGAAAACATTTCAGGATGTCCCTGAAAAGATAAAGCTGCTCAGGTATAGATCCTGTCTAGATATTTCAGAATGAATTAATTCCACAGCTGTAGCTGTGAATGAATGAATCTGTGGCACTGAGTGTCACAATCACCTGGAAGAGCCTTTGGGGAAAAAAAAACAGCCAACTCCACCCTAAAAGAAGTGCAAAATGGCTGTATGGCATTTATTGAAATGATATTTAAATAAAATATCCAAAATATATTTGATGCTTTTATCTTTTGCAATTCTTGAGCTCCACATGTGTGTTACTTTTCTTTTGATTGCTGTATAGGTAAGTAAAAAATCTAAGTGATGTAGAAGATTTTTTCCCCTGTGCTAATTCAAATTGCTGGTGTTTTTAATTAATGAGGAGATTGAGAAGAATACTACAAGAATATTTCAATTTTTGGGTGCAAAATAACTGATTTCTCCAGTAGTGACCAATCACAGCTTCATGCACAATGTCAAAATGACTTCATATCAGCTGGAAACCTGGGCCAAAAAAAAAAAAGAAAGCTTTTGGGGAACTATTTGGGTAGTGGAAATCTGGAATTAATGGAAACAGGAAGATCTGTACAGGATCTATTGCTGGTGCTGGGATTTGGTGCCAGCAATTAAAGCTGTCAGTTCCAAATCCCACAGCTGGAGATGGAAGTTGGTCATTCCAGTTTTCATGAGTCAAAAAATAAATGTAAAATGGGGAGGGGCTGGTTTGAAGGGTAATCACTTTTCCTCAATAAATGATTATCAAGCTATGACTACAGTATAAAGTCATTTAAATAGTTTTTAACTTAATTCCAGATAATAGAAGTGTTTCTCACTTAATGAAGCAACACATGTGGCAGCACTGAACACTTTAATCAGAGAAGTGCTTGCACTGTTAAATTTTGGAGAATATTCTTGCCACAAATGTCTCCAAGATGAAGAGATGGCATTACAAGAACCCTCATTAATAAGAAAAATTGCAGTTAGCATTTTCCTAGAGCTGATTCCCACCGCAGCTCATAAGTTTCAAGTCAAATACTGCTCATTCATTGCCACAGAGCTCATCAATACCTGGCTGTAAAGGTTTAGGCTCAACACAAGGTTGATAAAATGGTTTTTAATTACCAGCCCATAAATAGAGCTCTTCAGTGGGGCTGCAGCTCGTTTGATTTCTGATAATGGGCGCTGCTGACTTTGCTTACCTGTTTTCCAATGAGGCCCCTGTGCCTGCAGTGATGGGCAGGGCTCCTTGGAGAGCATCCCTGACAAACTGCACTATTGATTGCTGCACCTCCCTGCTGCTGCAGCGTTCAGCACAGCCCTCATCTCTTGTTCAATGCTCTCACTGTGTAACAATTAAGCAAATGTAATATTTCCTTGTATTACATGAAAATCAATGGACCTCTTGCTCCTAGGAAGTTGATGGTGCTAAAGGATGAACTGGGAGATGTCTGAGGGCAGAGTGCAAATATGGGATCACTCATTGCTTTCATCGAGCTCTTCAGAGGGAAAATGAGCTCTTTGTGAGGGTAACTTGAGCTATGTTATCATGATGAAATAATTGTCATGTATGAACATAAGCCCAGTTGCTTGTTTTCAAAGGTAAAACATTTCATCTGACTGTCACTTGTTTTGCTGTAAATACCAACTTCTTTGCATCTGTTTTTTACCACTCAAGTTCTGGCCTGAATGCAAGATACTGATGGCCAGGAAGATTTCTACCATCTCAAAAAATTTCTGCAGCTCTCAGGAATAACTGGTCCACAAAACGACCCCTCTGACTTCGGAGAGGTTCGATTTGAAACAAGGTTTAGTTCCCCTTGCAAGCCTCGCCTTAATTATCTCTCCGCTGATGTTTAAATGAGGTCCCAGAGCTTTGTTTCACCTCCCTTAACTACTCCAGAGAAACGAAACCCCGAGGATCGGGTGGCCCCTCCTTGTAGCACCTCTTTAAATATTGATGATTTTGGGGGAGCTGAACTGGAGGAGCTGCTGCTGTCACCCCTGGCCGGGTCAGCGGGCTCGGGTGTCCCAGTTAAACTCTGCTCCTGTCAGTTAATGGGAAATGCAGCTGCTGTGCTGAAAGATCAATGTCCAATAAAGGCTGCACAATCAAATCTTGTTGCAATGATTGAGGTGCTTAATTGCCTTTCAAAGATAAGGTGGTAATCAACACACGTTCAGCTGATCTTTTTTACCGCTTCAATTACACTCTGAGGGCAGAGCCAAGGCAGGATCTTTAACTACTTACACTTATTAAATCTTACGTGGCTTCTGAAAAATTACTTAAGCCACACAGTCGATAAAACCCTGCTCTTAATTACTATATTTCACTTTTAGACCTTTTTGTATGCTTGATAAATGTTTCACCAGAGAGTCCGTGGTGCTAATGAGTCACCCCAAGAAATTCCCTTTTCTGCTGCTGTCTCCTCCAAATTCTGCTTAAACATTGGTGGGTTTGTTTGTTTATTTTCCTGTTTTTTGGGGGGGGGATGGTCATGCAAATGTGGTCCAGGCAGTTCATTTCATTTAAATATTTTTAGATTTAGTATCACTCTTTTTATCACCAGTTGATGAACTACATGTAGGTGGTCGTGGTTCAACACAAAGTTCTTAACTTTTTTCCCCCCATTGTAAATTAATTCTGGACTTAAAGATTGGATTGGAACTCCTAAATATTTATCATTAATACTCTCATATTGTGTGAAAAATCAGTTTTTGTGCTCTTTTCTTGCTCCCCTCTCTTTCCCTGGAGCAACATCCCAAGCTTTTCTCCTGCTGACCTTCCACTGACTTGGGCAGAATTTAAATCTGTCCTCACCTTACCTTGTGTGTTGACCTAAATCTCCTCACAAACCATAATTATAGATCTCCCTGATGTTTGTTATTATTATTGAATGAAATTTAGGTATTTTTAATAGTTGAATGCCCTTAGGCCTCTGGTTTAGAGCAACTTTTCCCGAAACAAAGGGGATTTTGCTTCATCTATTATTTACTGTGGCCATTTAATTTATATTGGCTTTTGCTGTAACCCCTCCATCATGTTCACTACAGAAAAGTGAGTGAATAATTCTGAGAGTTATCTTGATTTCTTTCCCTATTTCTGGAAATAGAAGTCATGGTTTAAATTTTGGGCTGTATTTTTCAGTTTAAATACACCTAAGAAAAAGTGGCAGCTTCAGCATTGCAGCCAGGGAATATAGAATAAAAATTGCCACTAATATATTGCAAGTTTGCTTTAAAAGATTGCTTTTATTTCTAGAAAAGAAAAAGATGCTGGTTTTGCATTTAAGTCCTAAAAACTAAAACAATTTAGAGTGATTTTGAAAGTAATTGCATCACTTTAAGCACAGTTTATGAGCCCTGTTGCAGTTCATTATAAAACCAATTTATTACTTGCAGTGATATTAATAATCCTAATAGAATTAAAAGTGGAAAACGTGATTCAAAGCAATCCTTCAGACAAAAACTCTGATGTAGGGAACTTTCAAGCTTAAAATACAAATATCAGGTTAGAACACTGATTTTTGAACAAGATTACAAAGTCAAACCTGTTTTATTCCTTAAAAGAAGAAATGCCATTAGATATGACTGTTACATGCTCAGTTGATTCATGGGCCTGCTTATGTACTTTGTGAGATATGAATTATTTAGGAAGAAAAATCACAATAATTTTGTCGTTACTCAAGAATTTATAGGTTGACAGGAAAACAATTATGCAGCCCCTGGAGCTGGTCTGAAGGGGTACAGGAGCATCATTAACCACACAGAGCCCAACTGCTGGAGTTACCTTGTCACTGGGCATCATATAATCTGCTTTTTTCAAAATTTATTCAGAACTTAAAGCAAAAACTAAATATTTACTAATTCAGCCGAAATCAAGTTTACTGTTGTTACATCTTCTTTCAGTCCAAGGTGAGTTTACTCTGAAAAAAAGAGCTTTAAGATTTGTTTGAGAGCAGTGAAATGCCCTGTGAACTGAAAAGATGAATTTATTTCCTGATATTTAATTCCCAAACAATCCTTTCTTATTCCAGAGGAACTGCAGAGTGCCTGGGAGGGGCAGTGGGAAGTGTGGTGGAAGTTTTAAAGCCATTTTTAAGGAATCTGGAGCTCTCCATGCTGCACTTGGTGAGTCTTTCCAGGGAAAAATATCTTTAGAAAGCCTAGGCACTGCTGACCTATTTTTCACGAGCCTCAGGGAATTCAGTTTCCTGCATCCACAGGCAACTGAAAGGAAAAAAAAGTGATTTTCACCATGATATGCTATTTATCAACATAGAGAGTTGGGTATTAATATCTTTCCAAAAGGACAAGGAAATATGTGCTCCTGAAACAACCATCAGGTGCCATTTTCTCTAGGAAACTGAAGAGTTTGTCCTTTGTTACTTATAATTCCAGCCTAGAAACTGGTGCAGGGATGATAAATTGAATTTGGTGAGCCAAGGGCTGGCACAGAATCCTGATTCCTCCAGGTGTGTTTTATTTTCAGTGTCTGAATTACAGGTAAGGTGGCTCAGCACTGGTAACACAGTACTCCAAAATATTTGAAGAGTTAAATGGGAATTATTTAGCCTTTTACATAATAAATACACATTATTCCTAGGTCATAGCTGGAAAAATCCTAATAATAATGAGTTTAATGGAGATGAAATCCCAGCATTTCCTGTCTCTATCCTCAGCATCTTTTCTGTGCCTCTTTCCTTTTATCCAAGGGGATGAGTGCAGGACTGGGGGAATTTGGAATCCTAATTCTGGTTTGAATTCACTGCAACCCCTGCTGGGCATTTTCAGCTCCCACCTCCCTCCTCAGGGCAAGGCAAAGCTGAACCCACATCCTGGAACAGGAATATTCCAGAGCAGGGCCAGGGCAGCCAGCTCTTGCTTCCCTCCCTCTTCTTTTTCCAGAGTTCTGGTGGAGGGACCCAAAACTCCATTACAGGATGTTTGTGACAGAGAAAAGAGAAAATTGCTTGTGTTGGGCAACTTCCTTTGCAGTGGGAATTAAACAAGTAATAACTTCTTTCCTCACTTTTGGAGGGCCCTGCAAATTATCCTGCTAAGCAAATCACTGGCAGACAGCATTTTTCCATCCTCACCGAGACTCCTGCGAGATTCTAACGATTCTGCTCCCCTCCTGTGTCAGCATTCTGCTTTTCCCTGGAAATAAACATTTCTTTCCTTGCCTTGGCCAGCTCGGGATGCTCCGAGCCCTCTCCAGCGGCGCTGGAAAGCAGCAGAGAGCAGCAGCACACTGCAAGTGGCAGCTGCTGGGAGCCACCAAGGCTGGTTCCCCCTCAGAAATAAAAAAAAAACAACAAAAAACCAGATTTTAGAGAAGTTGTAGGCTTCACTATCCTGTAATTAAAGCATTGATAAGTTATTCCTCTGCAGATTTGGGGTGGGGAAACAATAACTTTGGAGATGTTGTGTTGTCTGTTTTCAGTGGGGAAAATCAGGCTGCTTTGTTATTTTTTTAATGGGGATTCTGAAATCATTGTACTGGGAACTTGAACTTTGTAAGGGGAGATTCTTGGGCTTCTCAAATGCAGAACTTCAAGAATATTTAATATTAAAAACATCATGGATTGTGTTCTCACAACACCAATTTTCCCCCAACATTAAGGAATAATCTATAGAAATAAATATTGGTGACATCTCACAACAAAACTTCTGCAGGATGATAAAATAAATATCAACAATTTGTTTCAAATGATGTATTTCAACTGAAAATGTCTGATTAAACTTGGGTTTTAAAGAAAACAATGTGGTATCCATAAATAAGTGCTTGATGTGCTGTACTTCTCAAGATATAAAAACCCTTCAAGTTTGATTACACAAATCAGAATGGGGGATTAAGGTTATGATTAGCCCTGGAAAATCAACGTAATATTTATGCAAATTTAGCAAATTGAGTTGGTTTTCCCCATAGTCTCGCAAATGAAGAAGACATTTTAGAAAAATTGCAGGTCTATGGAAATTCCATCATTTTGTGTCCCATTCTTTAAAATGTAATAGAAAATGAATCTGATTGAAATGGAGCTGAGTGAAAGGTACACAGGGACTGCAGGTAAAAGGTTCATTTGAGCAGAAAGATGTCTGTGTGGGCACCACCAGTCCCTGAGATCCCTAGGAGCTGAGGCCCTATTAATTTTTAGTATAGGAACTAAATTATAAAGTTATTGAACAGAGAGAGGATTTATCTCTGTTAATGGCCATTGAATTTTTTTTTTCCTATAGCTCAAACAAAGTAGAATTCGAATATGAAGAAGCTTGAAGACGTTTCAGGAATTAAATATACCTCCCACTTCCCCCCTTTAAATTGATAAAATAACTCAAATAGTCCAGTTTGTCAGAGATGATAATGTGAGAGAGTGTGATAAAATGCACAGATCAATAGCCCACAATTGAGATTAATGTTGCTCTCTGAGAAAGAAGAAGTGGATTGTTTGATGCTGCAGAGCTGTGTGGAGCAGAGCGCTTTCCCCGTGACTTGTAGCAGTGAAAAGCTTCTTTTAAAAGCTGAATTTGGTGTTTTGTGACTGCAGAGCTGTCAAAACACGTTCTTTGGTGCTGAGGTGGACAGGGATTCTCTTTCTTCAGAAAGAAGGATCCTGGTTTGGAGCACACTGTGATTTCAGTTGTGTCACTGAAATATGGGGGGACATCAGTGATGCCAGAACTGTACCTGGACACCAAATCTGGAGATGCCAGTGTGGAGGGACGGTGAAGTGAGAGCCAGCTGCTGGCACGAGAGCTCCCAGCACTCCCTTCTCCTGTGCCTGCAGCTCTTGGGTGTCCAGAGACCATTCCCAGAGCCCATTCCCAGTGCCTGTCCCCTGTGCCCATTCCCAGAGCCCATTCCCAGTGTCCATTCCCAGTGCCCATTCCCAGTGCCTGTCCCCTGTGCCCATTCCCAGAGCCCATTCCCAGAGCCCATTCCCAGTGTCCATTCCCAGAGCCCATTCCCAGAGCCTGTCCCCTGTGCCCATTCCCAGAGCCCATTCCCAGAGCCCATTCCCAGCACACATTCCCAGTACCAATTCCCAGTTCCCACTCCCAGTTCCCATAACCAGCACCCATTCCCAGTACCATTCCCAGTTCCCACTCCCAGTTCCCATTCCCAGTGCCCATTCCCGGTTTGCTCTGCAGGGACGGGCCCAGCACCACCGAGGCTGGCAGAGACCTTGGGGCTCACCGAGCCCAATCCTCCCCAGCACCCCCAAAAATCCCCCCCGCGTCCCCGAGTGCCACATTCGGACACGGTGGACACTTCAGGGGCAGTGACTGCCCCAGCTCCCCGGGCAGCTCATCCCAGTGCAGCCATTACCGGCCCAGGGACAATCTTAAAGGATTTTTTTGTCTAGCTTCTTCAGGGTCAGCTGGGATTTTTCTCAAGCTAGAGCTCTTTCTCTACTGTAAACATAAAAGAATTATAACAAAAGATAAACGCTTGCTGGATCCGTGGGAAAGCCTGGAATAAGAGGTGTCTCCTCTGACCAATTAACTATATTTTGTTTTTCACGAACTCTTATTTAAAGCCATGGCTTCCCACACTAAACTGTTTCTTCTTGCACCACGCAAGAGAGTGCCACGTTACTGTGTCCCATATACCGTAACACGCAGCCGGCACGGTCCGTGTGTTTGTGTTCTGTGATTGTTATTTGTGTTTGTGTTTGTTTGTGCTGGATAACCCGGACCGAACCCCGCGAGCAGCCCCAGCCCGTCCCGCCGGGGACCCTGCCCCGCTCCCACCGGGAATCCCGGCTGCTTTTCCCTGCCACAACACTCGGCACAAAGTGAAAAACACAACCAACCGCGGACAGCCGGCGCAGCCCGAGCCGCCTCCTCCCCTTCCTCCCCTTCCTCCTCCTCCTCCCGGGGCTCCGTTCTGGTTCCGGGGCAGCGGCTCCTTCCTGCGGAGCCCGGCGCGGCCCGGCCCGGCCCGGCCCGGCCCGGCAGCATGTGAGCCCGCGGGGCGGGGATGCTCTGGCTGCTCTGCGGCCCCGCCGGCGCCATGGACGGCCAGGCGCTCGTCATCCGCATCCACATCCCCGACGGAGCCGCCGTGGACTGGACCGTGCACTCCGCGCCGCAGCTGCTCTTCAGGGATGTGCTGGTGAGCGAGCGCGGCCGGGGAGCGGGCACCGGGACCCCCGGGGGTGGCACCGGGATCCCTCTCCTATCCCTGGGGATGTCACCGAGACCCCCGAGCCAGCCCCGGGGGTGGCACCGGGATCCCTCTCCTATCCCTGGGGATGTCACCCAGACCGCCGAGCCAGCCCTGGGGATGTCACTGAGACCCCCGAGCCAGCCCTGGGGATGTCACTGGGATACCTCTCCTGTCCCTGAGGATGTCACCGGCATCCCTTCCCAGACCTAGGGATGTCACTGAGAACCCCGAGCCAGCCCGGGGGATGTCACCGAGACCCCCGAGCCAGCCCCGGGGATGTCACTGGGATCCCTCTCCTATCCCTGGGGATGTCATTGAGACCCTCGGGGATGTCACCGGCATCCTCTCCCAGCCCGGGGGATGTCACCGAGATCCCTCTCCTGTCCCTGGGGATGTCACTGAGACCCCCGGGGATGTCACCGAGAGCCCCGAGCCAGCCCGGGGATGTCACCCAGACGCCCGAGCCAGCCTGGAGGTGCCACCTTGCCCTGCTCTGTTCCAAAGGGCTGTCCAGATCCCTC
>JANRGV010000014.1:18795889-18810003 GCA_024734035.1 Alethe castanea
TCCAGACTCCAACAGCATCCCAGACATCCCACCTGTGTCCCTCAGGAAATCAAATTCCACTTCCAAATTCCAAGAGCTGTAGCACTGCTTGTAATTCTGCATTTTCCTTTTGGTGCTTCAGAAATTCTCCAGGTAAAAGGGAAGTGAGGCAGGTCTGCATCTCCAGCTTGGGTTCTGCATCTGCAGAAAAATGTGGGATTGGGTTTTTCAGGAAAATCAGAGCTCTGTTCATTGCAGTTTTTGGCATCCCTTGAAGTAGGTTGAGAAGGGACATTATTTCCAAGGCTCTTCCAAACTGTAGGTATTTGTATTTATTTCCCTGTTACCTTGCTGTCAAAATTTGTTAGTAGGAAATCACTGCTGAGAATCATTTAGGTTGGAAAATATCCCTTAAATCATCAAATCCAACCATTTAGTTGCTTCCTCAGCTGTATTCCAGCAGAATTCCTGAAACCTTCTCAAAAAAAAATGCCATTTTTCCTGATCTCTGCTCAGCTCAGCATTCCCTGGGTGGTTGCAGATGGAATCCAAAGATCCCAAAAACCCAGATTCAGGAGATTTGTGGTTTCCAGCTTCCCATCCTTTGGATCCCATGGCTTTAGAGGTTTCTGCTCTGTATCAGGACAAGGCTGGAGGGGCAGAAAGCTGGAATTCATCCTTTAAATATTCCTTAATTCCAGGGAATATTCCTTCATTCCAGGGCTGTTGTGTTTAACCTTTATGTGGTTGGAGTACCCCTCCTGAAAATGCAATTCCTGCCAGCCCCTGGAGCAGTTTGGGCCCAGCTCTGTAGTTAAACATCACCTCTGCTTCCCAACCTTTTCCTCACCTGAGAGAAATTAATCCTGCTTTCAGAGGTGCTGTGGTTTGTCTCAGTGTAATTGTGATTTTAAGCGTTGCTTTTGGTTTCTTTTTTATTTAATTGGATTGGATGAGGGAGGAAAAGAACTCGATTTTTGCCCACCAGTTTTAAATTATTCATCTCAGGGAGGGGAGAATGGCAAGAGCAAAGCCTGGTTTGTACAAACAGGAGGCAGCATTGCAAAACCTGCCTGCTTTAACAAGCCAGGCAGAAATGGAGAAGGGAAATTAATTGGTTGTCCTCATGAATCCTTACCCTGATAGCTCCATGAGTGAGCAGAGAGAAGCTTGCCATGAGTTCCTGGAGCATTTCTGTGAAGTGCCCCCACAGAGATTCTTGGTCTCACAAGACTGCAGTTTAATCTAGCTCAAGGACTTTCCAAACTCCACAAATCAAAGACCTTTTTTTTTCTTTTCTTTTCTTTTTTTTTTTTTTTATTTTTTTTTGTCTCTTTTTAAATCCTTACTCCAGAAACATTGAGGAGCTGGTGGGGTGTTAACGCTGAGCTGTGAAGCATTTCAGTGTCAAGATGTTTTCAGATTTTCCTGTGGAAAAAAAATTAATTTTTAATTCATGTTTTCTGTGTAGTTGTTCCTATTATCCTATTATCTTTTTTTTTTTTTAATGTTGTTAAATGTACTTATTGGAATAGCCTTTAAAAAGTCCAATGGCCTTAAAATAATCTTAAAATAGACTTAAAATAGCTTTTAAAATTCCCAGCTTGATCAAATAACCTGAGGAAGGTTCCTGAATTCCTTCACCTTATGAACCCATGCTGCATTTTGCTCTTGCTATAAATGCAGTGAAAAACTCCAAAAGACTCAGAATGAAACTTTTTTTTTTTTCTTTAGGAATTTCTCTTTAGATTCTCAGGCCTTGATTTAAATGTGGGGAAACCTGGAAATTTCTGGAGTTTTGAAGATTTCCATTGGTTACACACCCATGTGTGTGTGTTTACCCAAAGCTACAATAAATTTATTTTGTGAATGAGCTGGTTTGGGGAATAATTTTATGGGGACAGAAACTGTGACCTTACCAATGTCTGAGATTCAGGGACTTCTACAGGAACAAGGTAAAACCACAGGTAGGAATTGCTGAATAATTACCTTTAGACCAACCTGAGCAAGAACCTTCCCAGGAGAACAAGCTCATTTAATGGTTCCTAAAACTCAATCTTGTGGATGTCAATGGTCATGCTTGATTATTTGCAGCGGTGTTTTTATGAAAAAGCAATAAAAATGCATCAGGAGGGTGCAGAGGAGGAGAGGGAACAACAAATGGGTTGAGTTTTTTTGTGTTTTGTGCCCAACCCTGCCGTGCTCTGCTGCCTGATGAGCGACAGGAGAGGCAGGAATTCCTGGCTTGTTGGAGAGAAAAAAGCAATTTACACTTCTGGTGGAAGGATTAACCTGTTTTTTTTGCAGAGGTACAGAGCTTTTTTTTTTGGGACTACCTAAAAGCAGAGGCCAGACAAAATTAAGGGAATAAAAATAATTTGTGTTTATTAAAGGGTTTTCAGGTGCATTTGGGGCATTCCTACATCCAAAAAATGAACCGTGGATTTTCATGCTTTCATAACTTTGGTCCATTTGCATTTTGGGGGTTAATTTTCCAATTAGAGCTCTGGGTAATGAAGTCATTCACCCCAAATTTGCTGCCCCCAATTCACTTTTGTTTCCATTTCTCAGGGCCTGAGGCAGTGAGGTGTCCTTGATTCCCATCCCGGAGAGGAATTGTTGTGTCTGCCCAAAATGGGGGAGCAGCAGCTCCCACTGAACATGGAGTTCAGAGCTACCAACCAAAGAATTTCAGGGTTACAAATACATAAAAACCACAAAATCTAAAACCCTAAGGCATCATGGCAAGGGGAGGAGGAATGTCCCACATTCTGCATTATTCCTGCTCTTAATCTTTCCTTTCCTCCCTTTTTTGGGGGGCTCTGAAAAATATCCCCCAGTAGCTCCAACCAAATAATCCAAATATTGGTTATTTCACCAGGAGCCCCCCAACAGAGGGAAGTGCCTGATATTCCCAGGAATTGGAGGAGCTGGAAGAGGAGCTGCTCCTCAGCAGCTTTGAGGTTTTGGGGATGAAAAAAAAAAATAAAATTGGCTTTTCAACCCCAGCTCTGCAAATAAACGAGTTTCCTGCACACAGAAAACTTCACAGCCAGGTGCCCCCACGGATAATTTGTCACTTTTGGCAGCTGCTGCTAAGAAAAAGAGCAAGAGGTGCAGAGATGTAATCATCCTTCACCTTCCTGCCCAGGGTGGCAGCAGAGCAGGAACAATCCAGGAATTCTTTCAAGTCTGGGGCTCGGAGCTGCTGCCACCTTGTTACTTGTCAGAAATGCCCTGCATTCGGTTTGTTCAGGCTTTTTGAAGTAGATTGGCTGGAAAGGCAGAAATAGGTTTTTTGTTGTTGTTGTTGTTGTTTTTAGATAGATCTATTGTTTTAGGGATGCTGTGGGAGAAAGTTGTGAGAGTAAATCGAAAGTCACGGCTTTGATTTTGTTTTTATAGAAAAAGTGGGGTTTTTTTAAGGGTGTTGTGGGAGAAAGTTGGTGTGGAAGGCGTCAATCTGAATTGGGAAATGGATTTTATTTATGTATGTACAGGTATCTGTAATTTTTTTGTTGTCCTTGTAGGAGTAAATCTGAGTTTGTACAGTATTGTCATTCACTGCTCTCATTGCCAAAGCCAATTCACTTAGAGTTGGATTTGGTGATCCCTGTGGTTCCCTCCAGCTCAGAATTTTCTGGGAACTACTGTGCATTTATTATTTGTAATTATTTGCACCTGGCAGCATTTCTGGTGCATCTAAACTTATTTTTCTGAAAAAAAAAAAATCTAAAAAAGAAAAAATTTTAAATCCCTATTTGGCCACAAAGCAAAATGCAGCTACTATAGAAAAATACTTTATTTTTTGAAAGAGAGAAGGGTAAAAACTCTTTAATCCTCGAGATGCTGAGGGCTGAAGAGCCAAGGCAGGAAGGATTTGCAGAGCAGAGGCACTGCTGGTGGAATGCTGCCCTTGTGAGGAGGCAGAGCAGGAATTTGTGCCCAGAGGAGCCCTGGTTGCACAGGCAGGGAGCACCAGGGGAGCCCAGAGCAGAGCAGAGCTGAGGTTTGGTTTGCTGGCTTCTGGAAACTTCCCTCCTGTGGCCCTGGAGCCACAGGAGCATGGCAGCTCCTTCTGCACAGCCAGAGCTGAGGGGAAGGAAAAGGAAAATTTAACCCTTGCCGGAGCAGCAGGAATGGAAAAACCCGTTTGGTTTTGGGGAATTGCAGCCAGGGTCACCAGGGTTTTGTAGGATGTGCTGGTGGCAGTGTCCAGCTGGCCCCAAGGGACAGGGAGTGTGGATTTGATCCCAGATTTTCCATCGTCATCCTGCTGGCATCACTCAGAGTTTTCTCCTGTTCCCTCAGTGTGCACAGTTGGTTTGGAGAAATCAGAGAAGTCAGAGAAATCACAGGCTGCTCTTATCTTCTCCTGCAGTTGTGGAAATGTTCCTTGGGTGCTTAGGGAAAACTGTATTTCCTGGTTTTCCACTTAGGGAAGTTGTGGGATTCCTCCTTCAGGAAGAATTTCTCCTTTCTGACACACCTCAAACATTTAAATATGTTCTCAGAAAATATGTGACTTACAAGAAATCGTGTGTTGGGTAAGATCCCTGAAGGTGTGGAAAGCCTGGGGGGTTTTGGTGTTTGTTGCCAGTCAGCAATGATTCCCAAATTTCATTGACATCAGAGTGATTCAAAAAAAGAAAAAAAAAAAAAAAAGGCAGCTCCAAACTGCATCTGAATTTTCTTCTTGAGGTTATCCATGTAAGCCTGCAAACTGGACAGGAACAGGAGGAAGGTGCCTTGTCCATGTTTATTGATGGATTTGCTGGACGTTATTTATTTATTTCCTGAGCCTCAGCAGCATCTCTGCCCCTGCTCTGCTTAGGGAGAGCAAACAGAGCAGAATTTCCAAATAATCACTTGGAGGAGTAGGTGAGGATAATGCTGGGATCTGTAATTCATATTGCAGAGGTTCCAAAGGATTTCTGCTGGACCTGCTCTCAGGTTTCTTTCTCCACTTTCTCAGGATTCTTTCTTCTTTTGTTCAGACCTGTAAGGGGGAAAAAAGGAAAATCCGGATCCAATTGCTGCCTTCAAGGAGAGGGATTTGGGAGGGATTGTTCAGTGTTCTCGTTCTCAGCTCTTCATTTGGATAATGTGGCTTCCCCTGACTCCAGGGAAGTCAATAAGGTTTATACAGAGCCCTGGCACTCTATAAATTAAATATTAGGAGCAGTGTTTGAAGTTTAAAGGCCTCCCTCCTCCTGCAGCTCGGATTTTCTGCCGCTCTGCTTTTGTCTTTCTGCCTGAGCACCTTGCTGACAAGTGCTAATAACAAAATGCCAAGAGAGGGTCCAGTCGGAGTTACCACCCATTAAACATTCTGAACTTGTCCTTTTGCTCATGGATTGTGCATAATTAATAATTAAACGGTTGCAGTTGTAATGGGTTGACCTCCCTGAACTGTTCATTATTCACAAGGCAAAGGCATCACTCAAACTTTTTTTTTCCTCTTGCCCTTCCCTTGGTGTGCACAGTTGGTTTGGAGAAATCAGAGGCTGCTCTTGGCTTCTCCTGCAGCAGATCCCAGTTGTGGAAATGTTATTTGGATCTTTATCCCAGCTGTGGAAATGTTTGGATCTCCTGCTGCAGCAGGTCCCAGTTGTGGAAATACTGCTTGAATTTCCTGCAGCAGATCCCAGTTTTGGAAATGTTGCTTGAATCTTCTGAATCTTAGCTGTGGAAATGTTGTTTGGATCTCCTGCAGCAGATCTCAGTTGTGGAAATATTGCTTGCATCTTCTCCTGCAGATCTCAGTTGTGGAAATGTTGCTTGTATCTTCTCCTGCAGCAGATCCCAGTTGTGGAAATGTTGTTTGCATCTTTTCCAGCAGATCCCAGTTGTGGAAATGTTGCTGGGATCTTTTCCTGCAGCAGATCCCAGCTTGGGAAGCAGCCAGTCCTGGCAATAACATTCCATGGATCCTTAGAACCCTTTGTGTCTTCACTGCCATCCTTTCCCAGTCCAAATTGAAAAGATGTGTTCCTCACTCCTTTAGAATCTTGGATTTCTACTTTCCTTCCCTCTATAGTGTGAATTCATTTTGTAGGTGGGGAGCTCAGGCAGGTCAGGGGTGCAGCAAATGTCACCATATCCATCACTCAGGCTGGGTACAGAAGTGTGGCTTTGCTTTATTTCTCTTTATTCCCTTCTCTTGGGATGTCAGACAACAACTGGGAAACCTCAGGATGCAAAACAAGCTCTGTGTGCACATCCTGGACTTGAGAAGCCTCAAGATTCAGCCTTGATTTGCTTGAGCCTCTCAAAACTTGCATTTTTCAGGCAAATATCTGATAAATCTGTGTCCACTGAAATCCTCAGGATGACTCCATGTCCTTCCCACCCTGAGATCCAGCATGTGTTCCTCTCCACCCTTCCACACAAAATCTCTCCTCAGAGCAAACCAGCCCAGGCATGGCCATGGCCAGCAGGTCAAATACCTGAATTAAACAGTAAAATATGTCCCAAAAAATGGGGGGAAAAAATCAGATTTAACATTTGCTTCCATCCAGGTGAAGTTTTCTTGGGCAGGAGCCCCTGGTGCCCTGGCTGTGCTGCAGGACAGGAGCTGCACATCCAGGTTTTTGTGCTGATGTTGGAACAACTGGATGAGCCCAGAGGGTTTGGAATAACCAGAGTGGGGCTCTGGAGCAGCTCATCAGCTTCTCCTCCCCTCTCATATTGAGCTTTCCCTCGATTATGGCTCAGCCATCTCTTGTGAATGCAGAAATTATCACCTCCCAAATGAGTGTGAAGTGCTGGATGCCCGTGCTGGTCCTGCAGCTCGGCTGGCAGCGAGCCTGGGCTTGGGAAAGCTCCTCGCTGGCGTTTTAGTGAAAAATAAACCCCGGGGCTGGGCTGCTGGGCACAGCCAGTTCCCCAGGGATGGTGTCCCGTGGGTTCTGTGCCCAGAGCGTTTCCTGCCTGTCCCTTTCGGGTCCATCCCATGGATTCTGTCCCTTCCCTTCTGGGTCCATCCCATGGATTCTCTCCCTTTTGGGTCCATCCCATGGATTCTGTCCCTCTTGTGTCCATCCCATAAATTCTGTTCCTTTTGGGTCCATCCTATGAATTCTGTTCCTTTGGGGTCCATCCCATAAATTCTGTTCCTTTTGGGTCCATCCCATGGATTCTCTCCCTTCCCTTTTGGGTCCATCCCATGGATTCTGTGCCTTTTGGGTCCATCCCATGGATTCTGTGCCTTTTGGGTCCATCCCATGGATTCTCTCCCTTCCCTTTTGGGTCCATCCCATGGATTCTCTCCCTTCCCTTTTGGGTCCATCCCATGGATTCTGTCCCTTTCGGGTCCATCCCATGGATTCTGTCCCTCTTGTGTCCATCCCATAAATTCTGTTCCTTTTGGGTCCATCCCATGGATTCTGTTCCTTTTGGGTCCATCCCATGGTTTCTGTCCTTTTTTGGTCCATCCCATGGATTCTGTGCTTGGAGCATTTCCTTTCTGTTCCTTTTGGGTCCATCCCAGTGTCACCCATGGATTCATCTCCGTGTCATCCATGAATTCTGTACTCAGAGCATTTCCTGCCTGTCACTTTTGGGTCCATCCCATGGATTCTGCCCTGAGCATTTCCTTCCTCTCCCTTTTGGCTCCATCCCAGTGACTTCAGGAAGGTTCTGCTGGGCAGGAGAAAAGGATGGGGAGAGGCAATCCCTGGGCAAGGCTGGCATTTCCCTCTGTGTTTTTTGTATTAATACAGATCATTTTGTGGGCAGTGCTTTGAAGTGGAGAAAGTTTAATTGTGCTGCTCATCTCCTTGTGTTCCCTCCACTCTCCAGCAGAAACCTCCCCTGGATTGCTGTCATCCCCAAGTTTGGGAACAATAACCTCTCCCTCACCCTGCCCGAGTTCAAAGAGAATTTGGCCACGTTCTATCAAGCACTCCTTGTATTTAACAGAAGTCTTTGAAAATTGTCGAGCAATTTTGGCTTCTCCTTTTACTCTTCAGCTACTTTTGATTTAATTGTATTTTCCAGCAGTTTCCAATCGTTCAGATCGGAAACAAAGCCTTAATAAGAGTTCTAGTTAATTTTCTCTCTTGTAATTACCGATCTCATTTTTCTGATAATTGGCCACAGCAATTATATGTATATTTACTAATCACACAGGAGGCTCTGCAGTCGTGTCTATCTGCCACCATTGATAATGGCACACACATTGCAGAGGTGCTTTTATCATCTTCTTTTTTCCACTACATCAAAGCTATTTCCCGGTTCCCCATAATGAATACATGCATGCATTTGACACAGTTGTGTGCTAGAGAAATTGTTTGGCTCCCACCAAATGCTGCACGCTCCGAGTTTCTTGCCTGCAGCGCTGGAAGGTTGTATGTAATGATATATTGCTCATCCAAATGGCCAAAGCACTCCAAAGCACAGTGAGATTAAAATAAGTCATTCCTTTGTTAATTTAAATAGGTGCATGTATCATACTTTGCAGGGTACTTTGTGCAGGGATGGCAGGGAGGGAGAAAGACGCCGAAAGGTATTTTTAATAGCAAATGAGAATAGATGAGAATGGAGTCATTTGCAGCTGCGTGTTTTATGTGGCTCTCTTGTTCCAACTGTAGGTCTAATGAGATGACACTGTTCAAGTACTCTGCAGTGTAATTTCATTACATCCTGAGCTGTTACACCATAAACACAGTGGAGCTCTCCGTCATTCCTGGAAAAACTCCTAAATTCGTAAAGCCCTTCTTTGCAAATGGTGCTGTTGTTCGTTCCCCGTTCCTAATCTTTTTTTTTTTTTTTCCCTCCTTTTTTTTTTTCTTCCATAAATACTGGCTGGTTGTTTTCTACCACTAGCCTGGTAAATCTTGCTTTATTTTTTTTTTTTTTGCTTTTTTCTTTTTGCTTTTTAAATTTTTTTCCTTTTTTTTCCTTTTTTTTTGTTTTTTTGCTTTTTTTTAACGGCTTTTAAAAATTCTTTTTTGCCTTTTAAATCGTGAACAGGCAGCATATGAGGACAGCCTGGAAAATGAATAAGTGTAAATAAACATGAGTGTAAATAAATAGCGAATGCAGTGAAAGAAACAAAGGTCAACACAAGAATAATTTCACAGCTCTTTGTTAATTACAAGACCATTTGTGTGTTACTTAAATAATCATTAATTTCTCATTTACACTTTCCCTACCTTCCTTTTTACCCTGTGGCTATCATTGTCCTTTTTTCACCTCCCCTCAGTGTCTTTCCACATGTTTTTACCCATTGTGTAATGCTCATTAGCTGAAATTCAGTGTTTTATAACACATCCTCCAAAGAATTTGTACCTTTCTGTCTCAAACCCCTGCGTGGAAAAAGGGGGCTTGGGGGGTTATTATTCCTCTCTTTTTTTTAAAAAATTTTTTTTGGTGTGTTTTGTTTTGCTGTTATTTTGTTGTTGTTGTTTTGACTTCCACCTAAAAAAAAAAAAAGCTGTTTCCTGCTCCTGACTGCTCCTTGTCTCGCTGCAATCCCAGGAATCGCCGGTGCTTCCAGCCGGGGAGTTCTCGGAGCCATTTGTGCACTTCATCACTCAATGGTGAGCTGGCTCTGCACACAGCCCTGGAAATGATCCGTGCCATTTTCTGCCAGCTCCCCTCCTGCCTCTGCAGCCCTGCCCAGGGCACGGGGCCTTGGGCAGATGGGGCAGCAAAAAGTGTCACAACGATGCTGGAATTATGGAAATGTTATTTACACAAAGGGTCGTAAAAGTGCTTCCATGGGTTGGGGCTTTTTTGTTGTTGTTCCTCTTTTTTATTAATCCTTACCCTGAATGTGGGTGAATTCTCTAAGAATTCATCTGCCAAACTCGTGTGTGGTGTCATTATTTAGGGGTTTTTTTTATAAAAAATATTTTGGGTCAAATTGCCTCGATGTTCAGGAAGGCCTTGATGAATTCATTGGCTTCTCTGTAAGTAATTTTTACTTCATTTAAAATTTTAAACCCAGTAAATAATTTTTACTTTATTTAAAAGCTTACACCACCACTGGGTGTATTTGCTGTCCTTAAAACAGAATGTTCATTGGGAACCTTTTAAATTAAAGGAGAACTGGGGAGAAAAGGAAATTGTAGAATAAAGAACGTGGTCCTGGAGTGAGTAGAGGATACAAATCTGGAGGGTAAGAGATCCTAAAGAACCAAAGCAAAAGGAAAAAAATCTCTTTTTAACTGCCCCACACCCCTCAAAACCCAAAAATAATTGTCAAAAGGGGAGGCATTTATGCACAGCAGAAGAAACAAGCTGGAATTTTGTAAAAATAGGAAGTGATGGAGGAAGAAACTTCCCCTCTTGCAGACCAGGTGGAGCCACCTGAGTGGGAGCAGGAATCCAGGAATTTTTATCCTGGGATTTATCCCCCAAGCCCTCAACCCCACACAGGTTGGGCTTTGCACATTTTGGGGTTTTCTGCCACACTCCAGGATCACCTGGACCAGAAGTGACCCCATAAAAGTGAATTTTGACCAGCTCATCCAGCAGAAAGCATCTCAGAGCTCTGCCATGATCTGTAACAAATACAGACAGCAAAAGCAGGCTGATGAGCAGTTAATTAAAGTAACTAAATAATTAAAGTTTGTGTAACAGAGGCCTCAGTTTTCAGTGGTCTCAGCTTACAAAGACCAAGGGTATTTGGAGGATGCTGCAGCACAACCCTGAGTGTGGAGCTGCAGCTCCAAAATATCCATGACTGGATATTTTTTGAGACTGCTCTCAAAAAAATTTAAAAAAAAAATAAAAATAAAAAAGAGTGGAGGCAGAGGGAGGATAACCCGTGTTAGAATCTCCCCAGATGTCAGGCTGCAGATAAGTGATGGTGGCTAATAGCCTGCTTTTCCCTGGGGATGCAGCTACTTTGGGCTGTCAGATTAGAACTGCAGCCTCACACTGCTTGTGGGACTTGGTTATCTGAGGGGCACGGAGTTATTTGTAGGAGAAGGTAAATTGTGTCCTTAATATCTCCAATTTACAGCACAGCTCATTTGGTATTTAATATCCAGTGGTTTATTGGCTGTGCTTGGCAGTGGGGGGAATTACTGCTTAAAAAATAAAATAAAATAACGAACGAGGAGCAGCTATATCTTATTTAAGCAATCAATTTGGGCTAACAGTGAGAGATGTCAAGTGAGCAGCGTCCCAGACTTTGTGCCAGTCCCTCCATAAAGCCTGGCTGGTTGGATAAAATCCAATTAATCCATGGGCAGCTCCTGATGGTCACCTCTGTGCCACGTTATTGTGTTCCCTCATGCAGCTAAGCCAAGCTAATTGCACCTGTTGCAGGGAAAACTAGGATTGTTTGCATGAGAAACATGATCTTATAACCAGGTTAATGCTGGGTAATGAACTATCACCCTGCAGGGTAATGGAAATAAATGGGGGGAAATGAAGGGAGGAGCTCCAGGGTATTGCATGTTCGGTGTGGAGTTGGATTTCCCACCTGGTTGGAGGATTCTTTGTGTTGAGCTGTGGCAGAATCCCCAGGAAAATGGGAATCAGCTCTCTCTGGGCCCCCTGGTTTTCAGGGGTTTCTGTATTTCCATACCTTTTGTGGTTATAAAAAGTGTAGAGTCCTACATCCCATAAGGGAAGGCTGGGAGGGAGGAAAAAAACCAATTTTTTGGGTTCCCATTATTTGGTTCCCCCAGTATTTGGGGACTGTTAGGAGCCCTGTCTCCCATACACTGAAATTCTTCACTCTGTGATAAAAGGGATAAAATACAATTTTTAAAAAAATGAAAATCAGCTCTTTGTGGCTCCTGGTTTTCAGGGATTTCTGTATTTCCACAATTTTTGTGGTTATAAGAAGTGTGGAATCCTACATCCCATAAGGAAAGGCTGGAAAGGAGGGGGAAAAAAACCATTTTTTGGGTTCCCATTATTTGGTTCCCTCAGTATTTGGGGACTGTTAGGAGCCCTGTCTCCCATACACTGAAATTTTTCATTCTATGATAAAAGGAATAAAATGCAATTGAAAAAATGGGAATCGGCGCTCTCTGGGCCTCCTGGTTTTCAGGGGTTTCTGTATTTCCACACCTTTCATGGTTATAAACAATGTGGAGTCCTGCATCCCATAAGAAAAGGCTGGGAGGGAATTAAAACCCATTAATAATTTGGTTACTGTCTCCCATCAGCACCTGATAAAGTTAAGGAACACACTGGAATTCTTCCCTTTGTGCTAAAAGAGATAAAACACAAGTCAGTATTTCAGCATTTCAAAGGGAACAATTCAATATTTGAGCATTTAAAATGTTAAAAAACCCCCAATATTTAAGCATTTAAAATGAAACAGTTCAGTATTTCAGCATTTCAAATGAAACTTTTGACACAAACATTTTGTTTTCTGGCCCAGCATGAAGAAGCAGCCAAAGGAAAGGCCAGCACCTGAAGATTTAATGGTAAGTGAAGCCTCCCTTTGGATTTCTCAGTGAATGTTTTTTGGCCATTTTCATAAGAAATTTCTCTATTTCTCCCTTCATTTTTCAGTGCTCTCAGTGTATTTCTCTCTGAACTCTTCCTGCTTGTGCAGCAATTCCCTGTTTGCACCCAAAGCAGAGGTGGAATTGTGATTCTGAGGTTGCTGCTGTGGTTTGGGGAGTTAATTCAGGACTTTCACAGCCACTGTTGAGTTTCAACCAAAATAATTTTAATGCTTGATACAAATTTTCTCCCAGTTTGGATGTCCAGGGATTACAGCTGAATGTAGGTCACTCTTTGTCAGCATTTGCCAGCCTCAGCCTTCCCAAATGTGGAGATTGAAAACAGAGAGTGGGGTTAAAATATGATTTTAATGAAATGCAAGAACCACTGTTTTCACTGATGTAAAATTAAATCAGATTGGATTTAAAAGAAAGAGAGAAAATTTGGTGAGGTTTGTCCATGGTTGGAATCTGAGCTCAGAGCCCACTTCTTGTGCTGACAATTATCTTTTTTTTTTTTTTTCAATTATTAATTATTGCTATTCACAGCAATTTATGTCGACTCACCCCTCTGGCTCATGTTTAATTTTTAAATGTTTCCCTACTTTCCTTCATATCCTGTTTGCTATAACCCAAGAGCTTCTCTAAAATCACCCTGATTTATTTGCTGAGCATGAAATCCACAGAGACAATTGGAATACAGGAATTTTGGAGGGGATTTTCACAGGATCAAGACACTGGTGCATCCTCTCATTTCTTGCCTCCACACTGGGAGCTGTGAGGAGAATAAACAAGTTTTTTTACTGGAGGAATTCTCTAGTTAAAGGCTGATCTCTGAAAATACCCAGGAGCAGGTGTCACAATCCAGAGCAGTCTGAACTGAAACTCTGGTTAGGAAAGGATTTACCTGAGAATCTCATTTTAAGGCTATTAACCTTCAAATCTACATTTGAATTTGGGCAAAACTCCTTAAACACCTCACTGAAATTAAACTCTCAAGTTTATCAGAGCCCCTCCACTTTAGGGTTTCTCATCCCAAAGGCTGATTTTTTGGGGGGATTTTTTTTGTGGTTTTTTTTTATTGTTGTTTGTTGGGGGGGTTTTTTGGGTTTGTTTTTTTGGTTTTTTGAGGTTTTTTTTGTCTTTTTTATTAACTTTTGATGGCTGGGAAATTCTTGCAGTTAGTCACATCTGAGCAAACTTGGAGCAGGTTCTGGAGATGCAGCCACATTTACCTGGTGCTCTGTTCTGCCATGGCTGGCTGGCTCAGCTATAAAAACAATGGAATGAGGTTTCATCAAAAACCTCTCTCCCTGCTTGGAAATGCACATTTTGGTGATGCCACTTGATAAATAAAACATCTGCAGATCGCACAGAGCCCCCCAGAAGTGTGGGGGGGGATGTTTGTGAGCAATAACACCACTCCAGGGTGTAGAGCCATAAAAATGAGGCCAAAGGGTGAGTGCCTGCAGTAGCAGGGAAGTGCACAGATTTATCTTTACAACTACATGCCCTGGAGTGTGCTAGTCCCCTTGAAAGGAGGTGTTTTGTGAAATTATTTGGAAATTCTGGAAAAAAAGAAAAAATTAAAAAAGAAGCATTCTTACTTTTTAAATATTTTTAATGCTTTTTTTTCCGCCCTCATTTTAATTCAGTTAGAAATGGACTTGCAACAACAAGTAGTAAAACAGGAGCTGCTCACTCCTTTATATTATT
>JANRGV010000014.1:18810097-18822193 GCA_024734035.1 Alethe castanea
ATAGTATATATTATATAGTATAAATTATATTACTTTATATTACATTCTATTCTATTCTGTTCTATTCTATTCTATTAATTTTATTATATTAATTTTATTATATTATTATTTATATTTATGGGGTCAAACCCTCTACATTTTTGCTTTCCCCCAGTCTTCTCAAGGAGCACTTTGTTTATTAAATTAATATGAGTATATACATTAGCATTATGTGTCTGTGTACACACAGCACATCTGTGCCTAAATATGTGTACGGAAATTAATTTAGAATTGCTGGAAAATGGATCCAGGAAAGAAAAAAAACAACAAAAAAATAATTTTAAATATGACAGAGGTTGGGAAAGCCTTCACCCACCTTGTGACAAGCAGAGCACTGAGTGCCACATTCCTTGAAAACAAAAATCCTGTGAATTCTGGAATTCCTCCCCACTGTACTCTTCTAATTCCCTATTCCTGAAATTGCCACGTGGTTCTGGAAGGGATGGAAGTACCTGTGGATCTGAGGAACTCACAGAGGGATGCACTGAAACTTTGAATCTTCAAGGTCACCTCATCACTGATTTAACCCAGAGCAGGATTTCACTTTGTTCTTTGAATTTTGGGTTGGGTTTTTTTTAATTAAAGCACTGTGCCAGCAATGATGGGAGGTGGCACACAGCACCTGTACTGGAAATCACTGTTTTGTGACCACTTTAGAGTAATTAAAGACTGAAAGCAAAATGAAAGGAGCAGAAGATCAATTTTTTCCCTCCTCTGCTGATAATCAGGTTCTGAATGCATTTAGGAGCTGGCTGACAATACCTGGAGTGCCAGCTTGGCACCTCTGCTGGAATGCCAGGGCTGCAGCAGGAATGGATTTCCCTGCCCATCATGCAAAAAGCTCTTTTTCATAAAACCCAGAATGTCCATTTTGTCAGGAAATAGGGCCAAAGGTGAGGCTGGATGAAATTCCTCTTTAAAATCAGGTTTTCATTACCATAGGTGTCCATGTGCAGGTGGATCAGGCTTTAAATTTTTTAATTTATTATTTATTTTCTCACTGGCCTTTCTTCCATGCAGCCATCCCCAAAACAAAACATCCCATTGTTTTTTGGTGTTTTTTTGTATGTAGATAATCAAACCAACTGATTTATTCCACAGCAGTGAAATAAGGAATAAGGAAATAAGGAAAATTATCCATTCAGAGAAGGGAACAACTTTAGAATTTATTTACTAGTGGTCATCCTGAACTTACTCTAAAGTGCTGCTCTTTTATCTCCAGTTTGTTCTCTCTTAAGGGGGAACAAATATATTGAATGTATTCTTATATTACCACGAGGAAGATTGCACAGCACATTCCTCTCTGTCTCTCTTCTCCCTTTCTAACCTGAAAATCTCTCTACCACTTCTTCTCAAATCAATCTCAAACCAATTCTTCTGTACAGAGGGATTTTTTTCCCTTTTTGCACTGGTGTTTTTTGGGCAGAACCAGGGGGTTTTTCCTGGCTCTGGGGGCAGTGCCTCTTCAGGAGCAGCCCAGGGAAGGTTCCAGCTCTGCTCATGCCCAGAGTCCAGGGAAGCAGGGATGTATTTACGGTGTTTTCCTCCAGCTCTCCATTCTAAGCTCTATTTAATGGAATCTATGCATAGTAAGTAATCAGGTCAGAGAGAAGCAACATCCCCTGTTTGAGATCAATCGCTGGCTAATACTTTATCTAGGCCACTTTATTATCTCATGCTGATTCCATTGCCATTCTCCTCCTCCTTTGTAGCGTGCACTTCAGCTGTGGTAAAAGTAGCATACATATTAAAAACATATACCCATTCTATCTGTATGTAAATGTGGGAGGCACAGCTGGATATTGCAGGAGTTTGATTTACTAATAGTTATTATCTGTTCTAGCTGTTCAGAGGCAGGGAGAGTTGCAGAAAACAAGCTAGCGCAGAAATTGCCTTTATGATATCATTGCCCTGCTTTGGTAATTGTTTAAAATCTCCTCTTTAGCTGCAAGCTCGGCCTTTGCTTCTGCAGAAATTGTTGGTGGGTGGTTTTTTTGGGATTGCTGAGTCTCTTAGTGAGGTTTGTTTTTTGTCTTTTTTTTTAGTGCAGTATTGAACTCATCCGTGCTCTGGTTATTGAAACACCTTTCAGTGTTTATGTAAAGAAATGATATTTGAAGGAGCAAAAGTCAGGAATGGAGCAGTTATTTTGTTGTGGAGGCATCAAAACACGGCCTTTAGGATTCCTCAAGGAAAAATTGGGCAGGGAGAGGATCCAGTCACTTCTGCACTCCATTACTTTTGCACAGATCTCATTATTTTTCTTCAAGTTGTCAAATTTTCAACCCAACCAGGAGCTTTTCTCCTTCCTAAAATTTAAATTACTAACCCTTCTTATGTTGATACTTTATTATTTTAAACACTGCATGATAAATTGTTTAAGCCTGTTCTCCTTTGGTATTTTATTTATTTTTATGCCTAATGCAGTTTTGAAATTTCCCATTCCTATGCATCCAGCTCTCCAGGAATGGCTCTAGACCAGGCACCCTGATTTTATTGGCTATAATGGGTATTTTTTTTCCCAGGTAAACAGTTAGTTTGTGTATTTAAATGTCTTAAGACATGTGTCAAGATGTTAGAGACACTTAAAAATGGATTCTGTTCTCACATCTCCAACAAGTACAAGAAAGAAATTAAAAATGTGAGGCTTTTAAGTAGTTGGATTTTAAGTAGCTGGATTTTATTTTATTTTATTTTATTTATATTTTAGAGGGTCTGCACAGTCACTAAACATATTTGCAGTTCACTGTGTTAAACCCCTGGTTTCAGCTCTCAGGAAACACTTTCATGGTTTAAACAAACAAATGGAGGATCAGCATAATCCTGCCTGGATTTTCATCTAAACCCCCAGAATAAAGCCAATAGAACACTGGTGCTTAGGTTTGTCAATAAAAGGGCTTTTCCCCAGAGGTATCACTGAGTAGCCAGGGCTGGGGTTTGGATGATGATGATTTTTGGGATAGAGCAGAGGGCTCTCAGCACTTTTCCTTTTTTCAGCACAGCCCAGAGATGCTGTGAGAGCAGCTTTGGGCATCCATGGTTGTTGTGTGCACCTGTCCAGGTGTTTGGGCATCATTGCTGAATCACAGGAAATCAAGAATTTTCCTTTTCTGGCTCCTTTTTTTTTATGGCAGGATCTCCCATCAGGGATGATAAAATTGTCTGTGCATGGAGCTGTGATGAGTGGCTTTGTTTGCAGATGTTCAGCCTCTCCTCTGTCACAACCATCCCAGTTATTCACTCCATGACAAGGGGAAGTTCTGACAGACACCAAACACGTGCAGGTGTGAAGGAAAGGGCTCTCTCCTGGAAAAAAAAAAAAAGTACAGAGCCAAGTATTTGAGATGTTGTAAATATAGAATTGTTCAGATTGGGAAAGGTTTTTTAGGATCATCCAGTTCAACCATGAAATAGATGTGACAAATAATAAACTGGATCTTCAGGCTCTTGGTTCAGACATGGAGTTCTGGATCAAATCCTGGATACACTGAAGACAAATCAAAATTTATGTTGAGGCAAGGATTTCACAGCAGGGCTCAGGATGCTCCTGTCCTGGGTGTGCATTATTTTCCTTGCTCAATGTAGCTTAAGGGGGAAAAAATGTGTTTCTTCAGGTGGTAGCATTGCTCTCTGGGCTGAAATTGGGAAAGGTGGGTCAGGGATATTTCCAAAAAAAATGAGAAAAACCATCTCTGTCTTCAGGGGTGTGAGTTCTTTGCCACTTGAGAAATCAGCTCTGGGAATGGAGAAATCCATTCTGTCAGTGCCACTAAACCCAGCAATCACCCAAGAGCAGGATGGTGACAGGGTTAAGGGCTGAGCTCTGGGGTTTGAAGGCTCAAATTCTCTTCCTGCTGCACCCATTGTGGGATCACCCAATCCCTCCAGCAAACAGGAATATCTGACTTCCCCCTCCTGACATGCCCTAGAGCTGCACAGAATCACAAAATCCCAGTGAAATGTGAAAAGGAATAACTCCAGTTGGCTCAAAGAGGTGTTGAAAATCTAAGGAAATTGGACAAAAACAAATTGGCAACAGCTTAGAGGGATCCAGTTCATATTTTTTGGTTACTTGAGTCTCCTGGGCTTTGCAGTTTAATTTGAGCAAATGTTTCATTTGGCACTGCTGGTTGTTCAGTAGTTCTCCAGGCACAGGGACAAATATTTACATCTCACTCGTTTTGGTAGCAGAATTGCAAATCTTTCAATTACTGGATATTGAGAAGTTGTGCATTTGCCTCGTTGATGTTTTATGTCAGCTGTCTTGATTACGTATTCATTTGGAAAAGCTGAGAAAAAGAAATCTGTTAGCAGAGCCATATCTTTAAATCCCAGAATACTCTCCTTTCTATTCATTCCAAATTCATCGAGGAATTTGCTCTAAAAGGCAACTGTTGAAATCCACGTCGGATTTTTTTATTTGTGTGATGAAATTGGCATTTTAAATGTATTCAGGCACTCTGCATAGATTAAAAAAACTGGTGCTTGTGCAGTACCAGCTACATGTGGGTCTCTAGTCCAATTAGCACCTCAGGACACTCCTGCAGTATTAAATAAGAGTTAATAATTGCCTATGAATAAGCAGAGTAGAAAGCAGGAGATGGAGATGCAGCTTCTTAGTGACCTGTGTGCATTATGCCTCAAATCCCTTAATCAGATTTGTGCCGCTCCATTCTTCCATCTGCAGAAATTCAGCTGGAGGAGCAGGGCCTAAAGTAGTAAAAAAAAAATCAATTAATACGACTTTCTAATTTGTGCAGTTGACAAAAAAAAAAAAAAAAAAAAAAAGGAAAAAAAACCCGCATATAAATAGGAGACATTTTTCTCCTGAAGAGGGGCCGCGCTGAAAGATTTTTTAATTGGATTTTCATTGTGATTGACAGCGCTTGATTATGACAGTAACTTTATTTGGCTGGACTGTTGGAGCCCCCTTGTTCACGGTGGTTTTTTTTTTTCCTTTTTTTCCCCTATCAAAGAGCTTTTTTTTCCTCGGTGCCATTCCCGGCGGGGTTTATGAAAGAACCTTTTAGCACCTTTGTTGCCGCCATCCCTGGTGACGATTGGGCCCAGCTGCTTGCGGGCCCAAACCACTCCTCTCAACAAAGCCAAATCTCCCTCGAATCCATAATTTTAAGAGCTCCAGAAACCTGTTGAGGATTAGAAGTAGCTTTAGATGTGAAATGAGTGTTAAGTATTAGGAACCGGGAGATGAGGGCCCCGGGGACAACGGGAGATAAACAACCGCAATTAAGGCAAATCTGCCAGAGTAAACAAAATGGAGCAGAAACAGATGCCCTCACATTTTGGGGGATTGATTGGAGGGCACCGAGGAATCGATTTTTGTCTTGTTTACACTTGCAAACCCCGGTGATAAACCAAGGCTGAATATTTCATAGCGTTCATTTTTTTTTTTTTTAGTTCGTTTTTCCCGGCTCCTCACAGTGGCCAGGCCCGGCCCGCTCAGCCCTCACAGGGAGCAGCTAATTGCCTATGAAGGGCCCCTGTGTTTAAATGGGCTTGACAGGAATTTAAATTTTCTTTCAATCTACCTCTGTGCTCACAGCCTGCTCCAGTTTCTAATTTTTAAATTAAACATGATTTCTTTTTTTATTTATTTTCGGGTTGGGTTTTTTTGGGGGGTTTTTTTGGGTTTTTTTTGAAGCCACGGCCTCCCCTCCGCAGCCGCGCTCCCACACGGGGCAGAGCTGGGAACGCTCGGATTTATTCAGGCTCAAACATCAAAATCCAGCCAGGAAAAAAGTTCCTTGTCCCATAAATGTGGATCTGCTTCTTCTTTTTTGATGGGAGACATTTGGGGAAACACTCAGCTCGGTGTGAATCAGGATGAGCCAGGTTTCCACCAGGAAAAGCTCCCTTAAATTGAGATTAAAATACAGCTCTGAGCGTGGAAATGGTGCTGGTGGCCTCGGTCGTTGTGCAGTGACCTTGGGAGACATTCAAAGGAATTTCTATTTTTTTTCCCCAAGCCAACTAGTGGTGATATATTTTGCCTTCTCCGTGTTTTAAGCAGGGCTCTGTGCTTTTATTCAACATGGTTTCATACCTGAGCTTGCTCTGCTCCTCAGACGAGGGGATTTGGCAGCACCTGCACCTCAATCATTTAATACTTTATTTTTTACTTTATTAGTCCCTTTACAAACACTTTATTTAGTCCCTTTACAAACACAGGGATGTTATTTTGCACTCCGTGCAGGCAGCGCAGAATGGAATGCAGGATGATCATCGTGGTACTTTTAAAAACAACTTGTTCATTTGCAGAAACTTCATCACAAAAATGCTAACGAAGTACGAGCTGTTTCATTCTCCCTTTTTGCTTCCAGCCACATCATTTTCAGGGTTTTTTTTTCCTTTTGTTAATTGTTGTTATTTGTGTGTGTATGCACACAGCATTTTCTTCTCCAAGGTTTGGGTGAAAAACATTTAGGAGATTGTTTCAGTTTACTTCAGCTTAGCAATTTACTTAGCACATTTTTTTTTATTTCCCGGTAGAAAAACTTGGGGAAAACAGTTGTTTTCTTCACCCTTCTCCCCAAGTGTAGAGGAACGCTTAGTCCTCATTTGAAGGAGGTGCTGTAGGGAGCATTTAGTCCTTGTTTGATGGAAATTCTGTATCAGTTTTTAATTCCTGTTTGGTGTCACCGAGCCCATTCCTGTGCTGGAGCTGGGGACACTCCTGCAGGTGCAGTTCAGGTGATTCTGGTGTGAAATCTCTGCTCTTTCCGAGCCCCCACTCTTTCATTCTCATCACAGCCAGGTCTTGAAGCTCAGGCATTGAATCGATTTCAAATGAAAGCCCGGCAGAAGATGAGCTCCAGGCACACACCTAATGAGCTCCAGCCACTAATGGGCACTGAGGCCACAAACCAGAGCAGAGCTGGGCAAAAGTCAAACCTCTGCCATCCCTGAAATGTTGCACCGAGCGTTTCGCTGAGCAGAGCTGCTTCTGTTGTCGACAGCTTGCTAATGTTGACAGACTCCATCAGCCTTGGGCCACTCTCCCCATTCCTCCTCTGCAGCTCTTCCTAACCTCAGCAGCACTTGCAGAAGTAAACTCCAATTAGATTTCGCTTGCTTTAGTTTGTTTTAAGAGTCATAACACGAAAGCTGAAATACCTTTGCTCGTTTGGAGCTGAGCAGTGCCAAGGACAGTTACTGGTTTAACAACAAATATCAAAAGCAAAACTGCTGTGGAAAGAACGATCTGCAGATGGGCAAATAGATTCCTCTGTGCCATAGCCAAACCCTAAACTCTGCAGTAAATTTCAGACCAGTCTTTGCCACAGGAAGGGAACAAATAACAAACCCAGGGTCCTGCAGGAGGAGAGGTTCAGTAGTTTGGAATCAAACATTTATGGAGTGGAGCTGCTCCGATTCCTGCTGATCTGACCTGAAAAATCCCCTCTTGAGCCTTTGTTTGGTGAGGAGTTGTCAGCTTGGACACATCACGAGTGGGGTCTCAGAGATCTGTTTTGGGGGCACCAGCTGTCCAAGCTTGGAAAAATAATTCTTTAATCATAACAAAGAATCTGTATTGCTGTTTAAAAATGGAAATTCGGATGAGGTGTGTAGCCAGTTGCTCTTCAGATTAAGGTGTTGAGGTCAAAATTAAGCTGTTCTTCCTTTTGGTCCATCCATCAGGCCTGGGGACTGTTGTTATTTGAGAACAAATTCTGTAAATTGCAGGAGAGTTCTGGTGCCTCAACAAAACTAAACCAGCTGAAAATCGCTTGCAATGAATTTCGTCGTATAAAAAGGAAAAATGCATTGGTGAAAGTCAATCTACACATAGATAAATAATAGGGGGAAAAAAAGTACTTCTCAAAAAAAAAATATTAGGAAGGAATATAACCCCAAGGCTTCAGTGCTTAGCTGTGTTATCCATTTATCTTTGGTTTGTATCATCTTTTCACTGTCTCACGTATCATCAGAGGGATAAATTCATTAGTGTGCTAATCTAGGTAGTCATAGTTCTAAGGCTGACCTAGGCTAATCTGCCTTTGCAATTTCAAGAACTATGTCTGACTCCTCTGAAAGTAACCTTAAATTGTAGTCTTGTAAGAATTCCAGAGCTGTATCCTTCACTCCTTCTCCTAATGAGGTTATGACCAAATGCTCATTATAATTGCTTTAGACTCCTTTTAATTTTCAAGCTTATTAATCATAAGAAGAGTTATTTAAAATTGCATAAATTAATCTTAGATTAAAAGCCCATCAAAGCCTCGAAACAATTAAGAATAAGTAGGATTTCCCTGGGGCAGCAAGTTTTATTTTAATAGTGTAGTCAGGTGGATATCAGAACATTGAAGTATGGTAGTGATTAATGTATGCAAAATTTAAATGAGAGTTTTTAAATGGCAAATCTAAATCACATATTGACCTAACTGTAGGCTTTAACTGCATTGTCTGTCATATATTTAAACTGTTTAGTAATCAACATTTTAATTACAGTGTATGTTAGGGAGGCCATGCAACAAACAAAAGTCCCCACTTCCCGAGTGGAGCTGCTCAGCAGGCTGGGAAGGAGCAGAAACTCCCAGGAAAAGAATCAGACTTGGTTTTCTGTGTGCATGTGTTGCCTGGAACAGAGACTAGCCAGAGCAAAAGGAATAAAATAGGAATTTATTGAGAGGATGCACCTTGGGCCGTGCAAGAGCCTGGCTGGGGCTGCACCCAAATCAGATCCAAGATGGATCCTGGTCAGGAGTTTTACACTTTTGTAAGTTTTGGTTCATATTGGGGTCGATTATCCAACCACAGCCCCAAGCTATGAAGTATCAGCCCCCCTGTTTGCCCCCTTTCCCTCGCTGTGGTTTCTGCTTTTTGGGTCCTTGATTCTCTAGCCAGGAAAGGATTTTTTGTCTGACTCCCCTGTGAAGAGAACTTACACTTAATATGAAGTTTCAGAGTTAAGCAGCAGAGATTCTGAAAAACATAAAAGCTGAACCCCAAGGCATCAGATGTGTTCTTGTTCCTGCCTCATCTCCAGCCAGAAAACGCCACCAGGAGCGCTCAGAGTTGGGCTTGGAGCAAGCTGGGGTGGTGGGAAGTGTCCCTGCCCAGGCCAGGGGAGGACTGGGTGGGTTTTCAGGTCCTTCCAGCCCATGACTGGGGGATCCCATGGTTCTGTGATCCCAGGATTTCATCCCCTGCTCTGGGGCTTTGGCTTTGCCCTGGGGATGCTGGAGCCTGTCTGGCACAGCGAGCGCAGTCCTTGCCCTCAATAATCTGAGGACAGGAGCAGGGAGACAGAACTGGGCCAGCAAACACTCACTGCCAGATCAGGCACAGCCTTGGCAGTGCCGAGGAGGAGCTGGGATTTTAGGGTTAAGCTCAGTCTGTGATCTGCAGCCCCATTTGGAAGAGGCGAGGAGGCTGAGCTGACCTTGCTGCAGCCTGGGGACACTCTTGGCAGACACACAAACTGAGCCTCGCAGTCCCTGCTCTTCCAAGCACTTCAGGTGCTCACACTTTGCTTAAAAGGCTTAAAAAAAAAAAATCCCAAAATTTTCAAAGGAAAACAAGAGATGGAGCAGCTGGATCGCCCTTGAACAGTGTCTTGCAGGGTCCCTTCACCCGTGGCTGCATTCTGTGTCAGGATTAACTTGTGCTCAGCCTGCAGAGTTTTTTTACCCCACTCAAGCCTCAAAAGCTGCGTGGAGCATCCCCTGAGGATGTCCTGCCACCTTCTGTGCCTGTGAATTAAGGATGTTTGGGGAGTCAGCAGTGAGAGAATTGGCCTGAGGATTCCTCGCTGCTATTCCTGGCTGTGGGAGCCGCAGTTGGATGCTGTGGGTAGCTGGCACAGATAATTAGAGCAGCTTTTAGTGTGGCTTGTCCTTGGAGGCAGCAGCTCGAGATGGAAAATCCTGCACTGGAGGCAGGGATGGAGTGATGAAATCCTGACACGTGCTGAGGTCACTGCAGGGCGACCTGGGGTCACTTCGGGGTGGTTTGGGTTACTCAGCTCCTGGAATTCTGCAAAGCTGTTGGGGTTATTCAGCACTTCATGTTTCCAGGAATTCTGGAAAGCTGTTTGGGTTACTCAGCTCTTGGTGTTTGCAGGACTTGTGGAAAGCTGTTTGAGTTATTCACCTCTGTGTTTTCAGGAGTCCTGGGAAGCTGCTTGGGTTATTCAGGTCTTGGTGTTTGCAGGAATTCTGGAAAGCTGTTTAGGTTTTTCAGCACTTTGTGCTTCCTGGAATTCTGGAAAGCTGTTTGGGTTTTTCAGCACTGTGTGCTTCCTGGAATTTTGGGAAGCTGTTTGAGTTATTCAGCCCTGTGTTTTCAGGAGTCCTGGAAAGCTGTTTGGGTTACTCAGCTCTTTGTGTTTTTAGGAGTCCTGGGAAGCTGTTTGGGTTATTCAGCTCTTGGTGTTTGCAGGAATTTGGGAAAGCTGTTGGGGTTATTCAGCACTTCATGTTTCCAGGAATTCTGGAAAGCTGTTTGGGTTACTCAGCTCTTTGTGTTAGCTGGAATTTTGGTTGCAGCTCCAGAGCTGAGCTTTGTGTTTGTCCTGCTGGAAGTCAGGTTTATCTCCCATCAAACATGAGGATGATTTTCCCTCAAATCCCTGCCCTGAGTTAATTCCAAGAGCTGTGAACAGCACAGACACCTCAGCAGCAATGGGAGAACCAAGTGGGATGTGCTGTTGGACAGCCAAGGTTGGAATTTTTTTGGAGCTGGAAGGGATGAGCTGCCAGCCAGGCTTTCCTGATGTCACATTTGCTTTCCTTTGAGCAGAGTGGAACATCCCACCTGCTCTGGGAGCATCAGGAATTCGGTGGTTTGCTCACATTTCACATGGAATTAGTGCTGGAATTCTGCTCAGGTGGAAAACAGATCCCAGGTGTTCAGCACAGAGACAGCTGGGTCAGAGGATGCTCTTCCCATTCCCAGCTCCTACTGCCAGGCAGGAATTAGGGAATGGCAGGCAAGAGGAGCAGACTTCCAGTTTTATTCTTCCCAAGTGCAGGAAAACCTGCATCTGATTCATTCAGAGCACGCCACCACCACCCAAAAAACCTGCTGCACCTTCCCCACCAACCCTTTAAAAGAATTCCACCAAAAAACTGCCAAGTTAAGCAGGGAGCGAGCTCCCCTGCAAGCAGCCTGCAGCCAGCAGGAATATTTATTTTCTCTATTTGTTTTAAGCCTGGGCAGGCTGTGCTTTCCTGCACACTGTCCTGATGGAGCCCTGCCCAGGCAGCGTGCAATGCCCCCAGCCCTAATGTGCCATTAATGATAGGTTAATGTACAGTAAAATGTTTTTTGGACTCTGGGTTCATTACACTTCTGAGTGCAAGGTCCTTCTGCAGAGCGCCCAAGGTCCCATTGCATTATATCATGCAATAAAAATACCCTTTTCATATCACACACTAATAAACTGTATTTGAAACGCTGGCTGAGGGCACGGCCATTGTCTTCATAGGCTGTGGCTGCAACAGTTGGGATCTTTTTCATTGTGGTTTTTTGTTGTTGTTGAGTGTTGATATTTTTTTTTTATTTTTTATTTTTTTAATGGAATGCATAATTTGTCTGTGCTGCTTGGTAATAAATGGAGCTCAGGTTGGGAGGGGTTCCTGGAAAAAGGGGTGTTAAAAAGGTGGCAGTGCTGCAACCAGTGCAGTGCCACTCATTTCCCAACTTTCCTTGCATAAGCAGGAGGAATTTTCTGATCATTTTTAATTTGCTGCCCTCCCCAGTCAGCCTCTCACTGCCCCAGGAGAAAAAAAAAAAAAACCCAAGGAGATGTTGTTGTGGGTTAGATGTGAGGTACTCCCAGTATTTGGGATTTGGGTTCCTGCCCTGTCCTCATCCCTGCCATGTTCTGTGCCAAAATTCTCATTTGTGGTCATTTCCAAGGAAATTGGTGGCTGGCTGGCATTTCCCACTGGGATTGTGCTTTGTCACCATTCTAGGCTGGTAACTGGGGTTTTTTAGGGTTTTTTCTGGGGTTTTTTGGGGTTTTTTTTGTTTGTTTTTGTGGGTTTTTTTTGTTGGGATTAAATATGGCATTTTTTTGTTTGGATTCAGATT
>JANRGV010000014.1:18857379-18867842 GCA_024734035.1 Alethe castanea
ACTGCTTACCTTGCAGAAATACTACAACAAAACAACAGCAATTATTGATTACTACAAGGAAAACCGTGCTATAAAAACGGAGCTGCAAACCAAGTTCGGTGGAAGCGTGGAGCGGGCGGTGACCCCTCAGCTCTGTCTATAGAAAATAAACCAATCTAAATTTTGCTAAATATCGAGACTTTGTTTCTCATTTGTAACACAGCGTGCTCCATCCTTTAAAACTGATCCTGGGATTTTCTTGGGTGTGCAGGAACAGGTTAAGCTGAGGACTCCATGCATAACCTTCCTCTATTGTTTGCTCTTGGAACAGCTCAGCCCCGATGGTAACAGAAGAGCTTTGAATAGCAACTCAGGATCCAGGGCCTGCTTGGATTTTTTTTAAAGTAGTAAAGTAAAGTAGCATTAAAGGTTTTTTTTTAAAGGAGTTATTGATGCTGGGGGAATCATCAGACTGGATTTTCGTAGTTTCCTTTGACCTGTGCTGTTCTGTTGTTTTTAAACACGTGGAGGTCGTGCCAAGCTGTGTGAAGGGGAAGCAGAGATGTGCTGGAACTTGTTTCCTACCTTCAGTTCACTCAAAAAAGTTTGGTAGAATGTGCCTTTGTTTTTTAGAGGGCAGACACAGTGTGGCAAAAGGGTTGAGCTAATTAATAATTGATGAAACTGCATGGACTCCATTCCTTGGGCCCACATGATGATGTCTTGGTGCCTTTATTTTTATATTTTTATTTTTATTTTTATTTTTATTTTTATTTTTATTTTCTTTTATTTATTTTTTCTAATTTTTCCTTTTGCCCTAGAGGTTGAGCAGTGCTGTGAAGCAATGCAAACATCTTTACCTGGAATTAGGAGCTTTAGGTTGTTACCTGTGTGTGTGTAAAAGGCAGGGGCAGGGTATAAATTCATGAACATGTCAGAATTATTCAGAGGCCGTTAATGAGCTGCAAAAGCCTTGTCTGTATGCAAATTCCTGTTGAGGGTGGGTTTGGGATGAGTGTGCTTAATGAGGTGGGGCAGTGGCTTGGTCAGTCAGGATGGAAAGGAGCAGTGAGGGAGTGGGATGGGCATGGGCAGGAAGGCTTGGAAAAGTGAGGGAATGCTTGAATCAGAAATAATTTTGATTTTTGCTATCGGAGTTTTCTTAGGCAGCTCTTTGGATTCTGGTTTATTCTAGTGGTTGAAGCTTGCACACGTGAGGGAATGTTTGATTCAGAAATAATTTTGATTTTTGCTATCAGAACTTTCTTAGGCAGCTCTCTGGATCCTGGTTTATTCTTGTAGTTGGAGCTTGGAAAAGTGGGGGAATGCTTGAATCAGAAATAATTTTGATTTTTGCTATCACAGTTTTCTTAGCCAGCTCTCTGGATCCTGATTTATTCCGGTGGCTGAAGCTTGGAAAATAAGGGAATGTTTGAATTAGAAACTGCAGCTCTGCCTTTCTCACTTGGTTGGGATTTTGATTTTTGCTATCAGAGTTTTCTCTTTGGATTCTGTTTTATTCTCATGGCTGAAGCTTGAAAAAATGAGGGAATGCTTGAATCGGAAATAATTTTGATTTTTGCTATCAGAGTTTTCTTAGGCAGTTCTTTGGATCCTGGTTTATTCTGGTGGCTGAAGCTTGGAAAAGTGAGGGAGTGTTTGAGTCTAAAACTGCATCCCACTTGGCTGGGATTTTGATTTTTGTTATCAGAGTTTTCTTAGGCAGATCTTTGGATCCTGGTTCATTCTCATGGCTGGACCTTACAAAAGTGAGGGAATGTTTGAATCAGAAATAATTGTGGGTTTTGCTATCAGAGTTTTCTCTTTGGATCCTGGTTTATTCTCATGGCTGAAGCTTAAAAAAATGAGGGAATGTTTGAATCATGAATAAATTTGATTTTTGCTGTCAGGGTTTTCTCTTGGATCCTGGTTTATTCTGGTGGCTGAAGCTTGGAAAAGTGAGGGAATGTTTGAATCAGAAATAATTCTGGGTTTTGCTATCAGGGTTTTCTCTTGGATCCTGGTTTATTCTCACGGCTGAAGCTTGGAAAAGTGAGGGAATGCTTGAATGAGAAATAATTTTGATTTTTGCTATCAGGGTTTTCTCTTGGATCCTGGTTTACTCTCGTGGCTGAAGCCCAGTGCTTGCAGGATCCTATTGGAGTTTACTTGCAGTGGTTTTCATTTATTTGAAATCCAAGGTGTGGCTGAAACTTGGCTTCTAAAAACCCCCTCATTCCATCAGGGGCTTTGTTTCTATGCAGGGCAGGGCTTATTGTGGGAATAAATTAATTGCATTCATTCTGATTGTAAGAAAAAGTGTCTGGAGGATGAGGTGCTGGCTTGGGGGAGTGAAATCTCCCTTTTCCCACCAAACAAGTGTCCTCAGCTGTGCCAGAGTGCTGGGAAAATATTCCTAAAGGCCCTGCTGTGCTCTGTGTGGGCCAGGAAAATATTGCATGCAGAATATAGAGAATTTCCTGGCTCACTGCATGCTTGAGCCCATAGGTAACACTGGTAATGCACAGAAAAATGCACTTTTCTGGCATGGGCAGCTCTGGATGCTGGAAGGATGGAATATCCCAGATTTTGAGGGGTGAAATTGGGATTGTGGGGCTTTGCCAGGAGTTCAGGCCTTGCTTAAGATGCATCTCCTCTCTGACTGCACCTTAATTCAAAACCTTTTTCTTTCTCCTCACTGGAGGCTGAAGAAAAGCAGGAAGATCTGCTTCCTGTGCCATTCTTCTGTCTTTTTTTTTTTTTTTTTTCTGCCTTTTTCCTGAGTGGGAAGCAGCCCTGCCTTGTGGCTGATACGAAAAACTGAACTTCTGCTCTCCCTTTCCCTTTCTTTGTGCCCAGGGCTCTTGGAGCTGCAGCCCCAGGTTATATATTAAATGAAATACATAAAATATAAATAATATAAAAAAATAATATAAAATAAATATAATATAAATAAATAAATAAAAATAGAAAATATAAAATATATGTTAAAATATATTAAATAAAATAAATATATTTTAGCACTTTAGCACTTTAATCTGGGATTAATATTATATTTAATATGGGATGTAAATATAAATTCTCTACAGTAGAACAGATAAATTGCAATTCTGTGAGGAGAGGAGGTTTTCAATGGGAACTGAACTTCTCCCTGCCAGGATTTACCTGGGTTTGAGTTCAGGTCATCATAGCACTCATTTTGCAGATTTCCCTATTTATAAAATATATTTTAGCACTTTAATCTGTGTTAATATGGAATATAAATAGAAATTCTATACCATAGAACAAATAAATAAATTGTAGTTCTGAGGACAGGAGGTTTTAGGAAATACAGAGATGTGGAATAGTTCCTTTTTCTTTTCCCTTTTTCCCTTTTTCCTTTTCCTGTCCCCACTGACCAAGCAGTTCACAAACCTTGGGAATTCATTTCTTGAAAGGAGTTTTGCCTCAGATTCCAAAAGAAAACGTGAATTTCGTCATGTTCCATTTTGGTTTTCATTATTTTTCCCCTTCTGCAGTGTGAATTGGTGAGCTGATCGCTCCAGATTTGCAGTTTTCCCTCTCTTGGGGCATTAACAGAGCCATTGGTTACTTTTCAGGGAAATGAGATTCAATTATGTCCTGCCTTCACCCTGCTGTTCAGCACTTTGCAATTCAGTATCCAAATTTAATATAATTCTTAATTAAAGCTTCTTGAGATAGCAGAATCATAGTCAGGGATGCTGTTGTCTGTCTCCTGTGCTGCATCCTAGAAAATGGGACAAATGAGGAGAGAAAAAGGGGTAATTTGGATATATTTGAGTGATAATCTCATATCTTGAAGTGTTATCTCATTTGGAGCTAATTAATAGCAAAGTTGTAGTGGATAACTAATTTTGCACTTTGGGGCACGTGGGGAATAAATCACTTTGCAAGGTAGAGAAGGAAGATTTTCTTTTCAAATCTTAGAGGAAAATCTGCATCTCTGGGGACAATAATTTGTTTTAATCGAGTTGGAGTTGACAAACACCAGCCAAATAATGATGGAGGAGAGATTTACAAAGTTTTACAAGCAAACAAAAAAAAAAAAAGTGGGAACGTTGCTCTTGGTGTGTGGACATTCATGAAATTCCAGGTGCATTTTTCTCCAGCTTTCCCTTACAAAAGCTCCCTGTGCTGCATGCAGGTATTTGAGATATTTAGGAAGTAACCAGAGCTTTTATCTGCTTGGAAAAGGATGGCTGGGAGGGAGTCTGACAGGAAAATCCTGTCTGCAAACCCCAAACACTCCCAGAGTCGCTGTGACCATTTATCTTGTGTTAATTGTGGATTCTAAAGTGGATGTTTAATTTTATTTAGATCGCTGAAGGAGGGGAAATCAGTTTTTAAATACCAACAGCATTTCAGGTTGTTCTTGAGTGCTCTGACAGTTGTTTTATTTTGATTAGAAGTTGTAAAGTTTTGTGATTCTGAGGGGGCTCTAAGTTTAGGAGGCTTTTTGCACGTCTGGCTGGGGCTGCACTGCACCTCTTCTGTCAGCCAGCAAGGCTTTAGTGAAGAATATTCTTAATAAAAACTCAATTTGTCTGGCAGTGACCCTCTCCCAAATAATTGTCTTCACTCTCAGCCTCAGGTGTGTTTGCAGAGAGGCTCCTGTGTCAGATCCAGGATTTCCTAAACTGGAATTTCTGCCTTGGCTTGGCATGGAAATCATTCCAGCACAGAATTCCCAGCTGTAAAAGGAAAAAACACCAGGGACAATTAAGTTTAAACATGGCTGAAAAAAAAAATCAAACCTGGAGTCTCCAAGAAAATGGAGATTACCACTGTGTCAGCAACCTTATTTAATACTAAAAGTAATAATATCCTTCACCTAGCAGGGAAATTCTCCTGGGACTGGTAAAACTTTCGTTACGGATTAAGATAAAATGGGACTTGCTTTAAATCAAACCTGCTTTAGACATGACTTAAGTCTTGGCAGGCTTCTCCTAACAAATCTCTCTCACAGCTGGAGCAAATCCCTGCCCCAGCAGCTCTGCCTGGCCTGGTTGGGGTGTCCTCATTGTCACCAAAGGAAAAATTCAGAGGTCAAACTCGGAATTTGGGGTGTGTTGGTCACACAGTTTGGCTGGATCTCACAAAAAACCCTACAGGGATCACAGGTCAAACTCTGAATTTGGGGTTCAGTGGTCAAACACTGAATTTGGGGGGCTGTGGTTGCAGAACTTGGCTGGATCTCACAAAAACCCTCAGGATTCATGGTCAAACACTGAATTTTGGGGTCTCCCAGTTTGGCTGGATCTCACAAAAAACCCTCAGGGATCAGAGGTCAAACACTGAATTTGGGGTTCAGTGGTCGAACACTGAATTTGGGGGGCTGTGGTTACAGAACTTGGCTGGATCTCACAAAAACCCTACAGAGGTTAAACACTGAATTTTAGGGTGTGTGATCTCCCAGTTTGGCTGGATCTCACAAAAACCCCATGGGATTCATGGCAAAACATCGAATTTTGGGGCTGTGGTTACAGAATTTGTCTGAATCTCACAAAAAAACCCTCAGGGATCAGAGGTCGAACACTGAATTTGGGGGGCTGTGGTTACAGAATTTGGCTGGATCTCATAAAAACTGTCAGGATTCTGAGGTCAAAAACTGAGTTTAGGCTGTGTGATCTTCCAGTTTGGCTGGATCTCACAAAAGCCTTATGGGGTTCAGAGGTCAAGCACTGAATTTTGGGGTGTGTTGGTCACACAGTTTGGCTGGATCTCACAAAAACCCCACAGGATTCATGGCCAAATACTGAATTTTGGGGCTGTGGTTACAGAGTTTGGCTGGATCTCACAAAAACCCCATGGGGTTCAGAGGTCAAACATTGAATTTGAGGAGCTGTGATCTCCCGGTTTGGCTGAGTCTCACAAAAACCCCATGGGATTCATGATCAAACACTGAATTTTGGGGGGCTGTGGTTACAGAATTTGTCTGAATCTCACAAAAACCCCATGGGGTTCAGAGGTCAAACTCTGAATTTGGGGTTCAGTGGTCAAACACTGAATTTGGGGACTATAGTTGGCTGAATCTCACAAAAACCCCACAAAGGTTAAACACTGAATTTTGGGGTGTGTGGTCTCCCAGTTTGGCTGGATGTCACAAAAACCCCATGGGATTCATGGTCAAACACTGAATTTTGGGGGGATGTGGTTACAGAATTTGGCTGAATCTCACCAAAAAACCCTCAGGGATCAGAGGTCAAACACTGAATTTTGGGGTCTCCCAGTTTGGCTGGATCTCACAAAAACCCATGGGATTCATGGTCAAACACTGAATTTGGCTGAATCTCACAAAAAACCCCTCAGGGGTCAGAGGTCAAACTCTGAATTTTGGGGTCTCCCAGTTTGGCTGCATCTCCCTCCCAGAGGAAAGACCTGTAGGAAAAGGGCACTAATCCCAATTTTAGCTATTTCCCATCTCCAAAATACCCCAAGCATCTGCCAAAAGCACAGCCCAACCTTTAAGATGTGGAGATGAGATTAAAAATTCCAAATTTGCCTTTTGGCAGGGGGCTGGAGCTGCCTCTCTGCTTTTCCAATATCCTGTCACTCACTCTTCACTGAGTTTTGGTACTTTTGTCACCGTGGGTTTTTGGAATCCAGGCAGTGACAGACATCTCAAAGAACTCAGTGACATCACTGGGATTCGATTTTGTGTTAATTGTGGATTGTAAAGTGAGTATTTTATTTATTTAAATCACTGAGGGAAGGGAGATCAAAGAGCTCTGGCTGGAATTTACAGGCTGAAATTTCAATTTATTGGTGAGAATCAGCATCACTGAGCTTCCTGAAATTTCACTGAATTTGGGGAATTATTTGTTTTCCTAGAACTCATTGAATTTGGGGATTTCTTGGTGTTCAGATATGAAACAGCATCACTGAGCTTCCTGAAATTTAACTGAATTTGGGGAATTACTGATGTTTCTAAAACTCACTGATTTTGGAGATTTCTTGGTTTTTAGGTGTGAAACAGCATCATTGAGCTTCCTAAAATTTAAGTGAGTTTAGGAATTTATTTGTGTTCCTAAAACTCATTGAATTTGGGGAATTATTGGTGTTTAGGTATGAAATAGCATCACTGAGCTTCCTAAAATTTAATTTATTTTGGAGATCTCTTGGTGTTTAGGTATGAAACAGCATCACTGAGTTCCTAAAATTTATGTGAATTTAGGGATTTATTTGTGTTCCTAAAACTCATTGAATTTGGGGATTTATTGGTGTTTAGGTATGAAACAACATCACTGAATTCCTAAAATTTAACTGAATTTGGGGATTAATTGGTGTTCAGGTATGAAGCAGCATCATTGAGCTTCCAAAAACTCACTGAATTTGGGGATAGTCAGGTTTTAACATAATAAGTAATAATAAGCTTGCCAGGAGAATATTGCTTGGATTAATTACCTGTGAAATTCCAAATTCAGTGGTTCTGTGCTCCATGGGCTGATAGAGAAGGATTTTGGTGGGAGATCTGAAATGCTGCAGTTTTTTATCATCTCCTCCCTGACAGATTCTTGATGTTAGCACCGAGCTTAAAGTTGTAAAACCTGAGCTTAAAATTGCACAATCACAGAGTGGTTAAGGCTGAAAAAGCTTCATCACTCACATGTTGGGTTAGAGGGTCAGAATATAAATTATTATTATTATAAATTATTATTATTATAAATTATTATTATTTTTTCTATAAATAGCTCTGCAGCCATTTAATTCCCATTAAATCTCCTGTTTGGGAGGCTGCAAAGGTAAATAACACCTGCTGGCTGCTTTCTCAGAAAATCCATTCCTGAGGGAAAATCATGAATGCAATTTAAATTGAAAGAATCCAAATTTCTGGAGGTGGCAGCTGCAGCTCTGCCCAGGCTGATTTTGGCATTGCCATGGTTTTGTTGTTGAGTGATTTTTTTTTTTTTTTTAACTGGTTTCAAGCCTGTTTTTCTTGTTAGTTATTCAGTTTGCTCCTCCAATTACCACCTGGCCTTTTTGAGCACTGATACCTTGTGTAAACAGAACTTGGATGAAGAAATCCTCAATTCTCTGCATGCAACAACAAAAAAAACAACAACAAATCATATTTATTCCTGCTACTGCCTCGTTCTTTTTAATTCTCCCTTCATTCCCAAAACCTTGGAGATCTCACTGCAACCAAAATAATTTTTCCTGATGAAAAACCCTCCTTAAAGCTTGGAGGATGTTGAATATTTATGATTCTTCTGGTTTGAATTACAGGGACTTCAACCTGTGCCTGTTTTGGTTGCTGAGACAAACGCAGGAAGTTCCACTCGAGCTTCCTGGGATTTGTTTCACTCCCTCCTGCAAATTTTTTTGAGGAGAATAAATTCAGTTTTTTATAATTTTAGCCTCGAGACTTTCCTTGGGTGAGCCTTGCAGGGTGGAATTTTAGGTTAAGGAATGGGGTTTATTAAAAGTGAGGGTATTTTTTACCTTCGTGATTGGCCAGTTTCATAAATGTGAAATATTCAAGAAGCCACGAGTGGAGAGAAAATTGTCCAGAAAATTCCTCTCAGGGGTTAAAGAGGCTGCTGCAGGAGCTGTGTTTTTACAGCTGGGGGCTGGAGTTCACTGGGATTAATTCAGAACCATTTCCATACTCACCTAACACTTCCTCGTTGCTTTTATTAGAGAAAAAAAAAAAAATCAATTTGAATTTTATTTTTTTTTACCTAGCTTTTGGAAGTGTTTATGGAATTCTTTTTTTCATAAGGGGGAAATCTCCATTTGTGTTGTCCTTCACCTTTGAAGGAATTTGCTGCAGAGCTTCCTCTCTTCTGCCATAATGACTCTTAATTACTAAAAGATCCCTAAAGCTAATCATTGTTTTTAATAATGAGAAATTCACTGTCACTGCCTGAAATTGCTGTTTATAAATCAATGATCTCTCCTTTTTTTTTACTCACTCTCCTCCATCTTTTCACTGGGGTTTGAGGTGGTTTTTTATTTCATTTATTTCATTATTATTTATCCTGCTGCTGGATTGCTTTAGGCACAGAACGGGGTGTGGGCCCGAGCCAAATGCTTCTTGTTGTGCTGGCAAATAATTTAAATATGTTTTGGAGCTTCTCCCCTGCTTCTACTTATCATAAACATCCAGGAATAACTCCTTGGATTCTCCAGATAGATCCTAGGGCTGATAACTGGAGAAATACCCTTTTTTAAAAAACACAGATCAAACCTGAGTTTGAATACTTTGCTTTGAAGGCTTTTTTTTCTGCTGCTGGATGGGTGAAAAATGCTCAGTCTTGTCCATCACTCTGTGAATTCTGCTCAGTTTATTAAAAATATAAATAAATATTGGTTTTTGCCTCTCAGACAAGTCCCTCCCTTGTAAAAAATGGGGTAAAAATTCCAAGTTCCCAGTCTGTGGTGTTGGATGTCAGCAGATAACCTAGATCTGATGTTTCTGCAGCAGCAGGACCTGCAGCTCCTCCTCCTGCATTTCCAAGCAGAGTTTAAACCTCCCTGTGTTTTCCATGATGTTCCCAGCTTGAATCCACTGCATAATTTTATTTATTTCCCTGAACAATTGTATTTATTTCCCTGAATAATCAGTGCCTGTGAGTCCAGCCACAGGTTACCTAAGGAATTTCTTATCCACAGGCACCAACACTTTGATTTTATTTATTTTTAAGCTTCATTCCCAATTTTCCTAGGTCATGGAGACGAGATGCAGCTCCTGGAAATGCTCTGGGCTGTTAAGTTGTGCTGAGGGTTGGAATTCCCTCAGCTGGGAATTTACCCAGTTTGGGAATCTTTCCTTGGGTTTATCTTGGAAAAGCAAGATTTCATCTCTGCTGTTGCAGAGAAAATCCAAGTAAATTATTTTTACCTTCAACAATTGTAATCTCTACTAGCTTTTTTAAAAAAAGTGATGATTACTTTGGTTTGGATTATTTCTGGATTATTTTGGTAGGTAGAACATCTCTTTGCTATGGATAATCACCAGAGAGAACGAGGGGAGTGACATCAGTGCTGCCCATGGGTTATTCTCATATATTTCAGTTATTTCTTTCCAAATCTGCTTGGTGGGACTATTCCTTATTTCCATGTGGGTTGTTCCAGTGTTTTTTCAACACAGAAATTGGAGATGCATCCCAAATCCTTGGGATGACCCCGCCAGAAAAAACGGCCTAGGTTGAAAACACTGAAAACAGGGAGGTGGGAAAATCAAAATAACCTGGCCTCTTTGATGCTGAGATTTGTTGAAAACCAGTTTGAAGCTGAGTGCCAAAACCTCCACCTTTTTAGAGCTAAATAACATCAATTTTTTGGGCACTGCTGTTTGTAGGAATGAATATTCCCATGAGGAAACACCTGGAATTGCAGCGTGGAGGATTTCTCTGCAGTCAGTCCTTGGGTTGGGAGCTGTGCATATCCTTTTATTTCTCTGCAATTCAGCTTTTAGTTGTTTGGGGTTTTTTTTGTTGTTGTTGGGTTTTTTTGTTTGT
>JANRGV010000014.1:18944139-18967069 GCA_024734035.1 Alethe castanea
GCGGGATGGGATCCCAAACCCAGGGATGTGTCGGGATCGCGGGATGGGATCCCAAACCCAGGGATGTGTCGGGATCGCGGGATGGGATCCCAAACCCAGGGATGTGTCGGGATCGTGGGATGGGATCCCAAACCCAGGAGAGCTCCGGGATCCGGTTCCTGCTCACCGTGAAGGTGCAGTGGAAGGGGGGCCCGATGGGGTTGGATCCATCCAGGGAATTGTTGGATCTGATCTCAAAATAGTCCAGGCTCGATGTCCTGTCAGACAAAGGGTGACAAAGGGGTCTTTAGGATTTTTCCCTTTCCATATAGGATTTTTCCTGTTCTTTCTAAGATTTTCTCTTTTTTTGTAGAATTTCCCCTTTCTTTGTATGATTTTCCCCTCCTTTGCAGGATTTCCCCCTTCCTTTGTAAGATTTCCCCCTTTCTTTGCAGGATTTCCCCCTTTCTTTGCAGGATTTCCCCCTTTCTTTGCAGGATTTTCCCCTTCTCTTTGCAGGATTTTCCCCTTTTCTTTGCAGGATTTCCACTTTCTTTGTAGGATTTTCTCTCCTCTTTAGTAAAGCAGAGCCATCCCAAGCCCTGTCTGAGGTTTGGATGTCACAGGAGATAAATCAATCCCAGCTTTGCAGCTGGAGAGGCGGGAAAAGGGCCAGGAATATCCTGTGGGAACCCCTTCGGGAGCACCTGTGATGGCCCCAAATCCCCACATTCTTTAAAATTCCCTCCCTCCTTTTTCACTCCAAAAATTCCCAAATCTGATCTTTTCTGTGCTCTTCTTTCCCTTCAGGCTTTCCCTTCGTTCTGAACTGGAGAATCCCCTCGCTCCCCATAAATCCTAAATATCAAAGGAATTTCATTTACCCTGTCTTGAGTAAAAAATATAAAATGACCCAAGGGCTGAAAAATCCCCTAAAAATTCCAGCAAGCAGCGCCAGGGAATGTGCTTTGGGATCCCTGATTTTCCCATCAGCAGCTTCCTAAATTATCTCTGCCTTCATCCCTGGCTCTCTCAGACTTGAATTCCCGCTGATTCCACGCTCATCCCACAGCTGAACTTCCCTCCCATGGTTTTGTGGGATGGCCACCGGCCCAGACACTGGGCACACCTGTTATGGCCATTATTACCTCCAAGAATTCCCTTTTTTCCCCCATAAAAACTCACCCTCACACCTCTTTAATAAAATTTATGCCTTTAAACATCGGGAGAATCCAGCTGCCCGCAGCTCGGCAGTTTTATAAAAAACTCTCCCTGATTTTTTTTTTTTTAAATTTTTATGGCTGCTGGTTTTTCAATAAATTCCCAAATTAAACCTCAGTTTGAAGGCTGCTCCCAGCTGTTTTTTTTCCCAAGGGATTTTCCCAATCCATGACCTCCCAGGAACTGCATCCCATCCCAAATCCCTCACCTGGTGAAGAGCAGGTCAGCCTCATATTTGAGCTGGAAGTTGAGGTGGGCAGCGTTGTCCTCCTTGGTGCTCTCCTTCTCCTCGCTGTCACTGGAACAGCAGCAGGGCCAGGGGGTCAGGCAAGAGCCAAATCCCCTCGGGAATTCTTTTTGGGAACGCTGAACTTTTCTGCTTTTTGGTCAGAGCAGGGTTTTATTCCGGGATTTTTGTGAAGAAAGTGATTTGGAGGGAGGTGTCACCACCCAGCAGTTTGAAGCGGTGCAGGGGAATCCTCCTCTGCTCTAATAATTGGTGGCTTTATTTAAAAATAATTATTATTAATTACTCAGTCAATTAATAAATTATTCATTAATAATTTATAAATATTAAATTGATTTAATTTTCCCATTTCTTTGCAGGATTTTCCCTTTCTTTGCAGGATTTTCCCCTTTCCTTGCAGGATTTTCCCGTTTTCTTTGCAGGATTTTCCCCTTTTTCTTTGCAGGATTTTCCCCTTTTCCTTTGCAGGACTTTCCCCTTTTCTTTGCAGGACTTTCCCCTTTCCTTTGCAGGATTTCCCTGTGGGAAATCTTTACCCGTGCAGGAACAGAGAGTAAGGAGAACTTTGCAAAATTATTAGGAAATCTTTTCCTAGGGAAATATTTCTGGAGCATGGATGAAAAAGCAGGAGTGGCTGGAGATCCAGCAGAGCCCAGCAGCTCCCACAGGCACGGAAAAATCATGGATGTAAATCCCCAGATAAATAAAAACAGCCGAGTTTGGGAGCACAGGGTTTGGGAAAACAGCCAGGTTTGGGAACAGCTGGGTCTCCATGGGGTTATTCCATGGAAAACCTCTGGAGGAAGGAATCCCAAGGGAAGCCCAGAGAAGCTGTGGCTGCCCCTGGATCCCTGGAATTGTTCAAAGTTGGACACCCTGGGATCAGGAAAGGGGTGGCACTGGGTGGGCTTTTTTTTTTTTCCAGCCCAAGCCATTCCATGATTCCGTGATTCCAGAGGGAGAAAACATCCCCAGACCTGCTGGCAACCATGTGGACCTCCATGCTCTGCAGGAAGACGGACTTGCTGAATTCAAAATCCAGGCGGAAAGCGACCTGCAGAAAAACCGGGAAAAACATCAGGGGGAGTAAAATCCCGAGTGCTGAGCCCTGCAGGAGAGACAATTCCCAATCCCACCGGGGCTGAGCAGAGCCTCTCCAGGCAGAGAGGATTTGCAGGAATTCTCTCAGCCCCTGCCATGGGAGCAGCATGGCTCCCTCTGGAAGCAGATCCTGCAGGGAAGGGAGGGCAGCAGGAGGGAGCCAACACCAATAAAACGGGATAAATGTGATAAATGTCCCATCTGCAGTGACCTCAAACCGTCTGGGCCGGCACAGCTGACTGGAATATTAAAGCTCCCGCGGCTCCGGAGCCAAAATTCCATTTCCAGCCTGTCTTTGTTTTGGCAGGAGCGGCGCTACCTGACGGCCCAGGGACGCATTCCCGACCCCGTAGGTCATGGGCAGCCAGCTCCTCGTGCAGCCACAGGCATCCCACCGGGATTTTTGGGAGCTTTAAAGCCCAGCCTGGTGCCTGAGGCTCATCCGTCATAATCAAGGAAAGGTTTCAGACGGATTCGGGAGCTGGGGAGATTTTATCTCCAGATCCTGCTTGTGTTGGTCCTTTTTTCCCCACAGGTAGCAGGTGGGATTCCTTGTGGATCTCCCCACTATTCCTTTCCCCCACCTTATCCAGGAATTTGGTGTTTCCCAAGGGTTTATGGATTGTAAAAATGCTAAACTGGAGCTGGGCTCATCCCAAATACTGGGAACACTGGTTTGGAGTGTGCCACCACCCACTGGCTCTGAGCAGGATCCAGAGGAACCTCAGAGCAAGGAAAACCTCTCAGGCCTTGATAATCCATCATAATTAAGGAAAAGTTTCAGATTCATGAGCTGGGGAGGTTTTTTCTCCAGATCCTGCTTGTGTTGGTCCCTTTTCCCACAGGAGGATGGGGTGGGTGAGTGGAATTCTGCATGGATCCCGAGTGGCTGCAGCTCCCTGCTTTTCCTTCCCCTACCTTATCCCGGAATTTGATTTTCCCCAGGGGTTTATAGCTTATAAAAATGATAAACTGGAGCTGGGCTCATCCCAAATACTGGGAACACTGGTTTGGAGGATGCCACCACCCAGGGGGGCTTGGATTGGCTCTGAGCAGGATCCAGAGGCACCTCAGAGCAAGGAAAAGGAGCCTCATTCTGCAGGGAATGACCTCAGGGAAGTTCCCATCCATGGTTTGAAGCCAACATTAAATTTTTCCGAAGGATTGGAAGCGAATTCTGTCACCTGGAGGAGCTGGGTGGATTCTGGGGCTCTCTGAGCACCAGGGCAGGATCCCAACCACCCCAGTTTCCCTAAGACTCCTTTCAAAGTCCAAAAGGGAAGAAACCAAAAGTTTATCTGTACAATCCTGTTGAGGGCAGCCCAGATGTGACCCTGGGGGCGGAAGGTCCGTGTGACAGCGCAGCTGGAAGTTGGGAATGTCCTACCTTGGCCTTGGCACGGAAGAAGGGGTAGCTGACGTTGCACACCCTCCTGGTGGGGTGTCTGTCGTCACCGGCACAGTCGATGCTGATGTCGGCGTCGTCCTGAAATGGGACAGGAGTGTCCAGGACACCGGAATGAGCCCCTGGAACCGGCTCCTCGGGAAACTGGGAACGTCCGAGGGGCTCAAAATGGGCCTTGGCTTTGGGGAAACAACCAACCAACCAATGGCCAACCAGTGATCAACCAATGGCCAACCAACCAAAAACCAACCAATGGCCAACCAGTGATCAGCCAGTGGCCAACCAACCAAAAACCAACCAATGGCCAACCAGTAATCAACCAGTGGCCAACGAACCAAAAACCAACCAATGGCCAACCAGTGATCAACCAATGGCCAACCAACCAAAAACCAACCAATGGCCAACCAGTGATCAACCAGTGGCCAACCAACCAAAAACCAACCAATGGCCAACCAGTGATCAACCAATGGCCAACCAACCAATGACCAACCAAGAACCAACCAACCAGTGGCCAACCAGATGATGACCAACCAACCAATGGCCAACAATGACCTACCAATGACCAATTAATGTCCAACCAACCAATGGCCAATGGCCAATCAACCAATGAGCAACCACCCAAAAACCAACTGACCAATGACAAACCAGCCAATGACTAATCAACCAATCAACGACCAACAACCAAAACCCAACCAACCAACAACAAGAACCAATGACCAACCAACCAAGGACCAGCCAATGAACCAAACAACCAATGACCAAAACCCAACCAACAACCAACAAATGTCCAACAAACTAATGAATGAAGGAAGGATGCAACCTACAACCAACCACAAACCAAAACCCAACCACCAACCAAAACCCAACCAAAGGACCGTTCAACCAACCAGCCAATCCACCAACACACCCTGCTCGCTGCAGCTGGGAATCCTTCCCATGCATGATGTTCCTGGATAGGGGGATCTCTAGCAAGCAACTTCCAGTTTCCTGATTTAAATCCTCTTTATGAATTTAATTACAACAGTGAATTAATTTAACTGTGGTGAATGAATGTACGAACCTGAGCATTCCTAATTTTTCTGCAGTGAGGTGTCCATCCTCGCCGTGACAGGATGGGTTATTCCAGTTTGAGCTGCTGCCTCCAGAAAAGTCTTACCCAGGAGCTGGAAAATCCCAGCACCAACCACCAGCCTGGATCTTCCTCCCACTCATCTGCTGAAGTTACGGACTTTTTGGGGCCGCACCCACTTTTTATTTATAAGACGCAGATATCCATCCCCTCTGGGTGCTCCTTTATAGGGAGGGACAGCCAGGAACTCCTTATCTGTGACTCCTCCATGACGAGCTGCAAATATTCCCAACCACCACTTCTGCCCAGTGCTTTCTGTTCCCCTCCATCCCGGGGATTTTCCCTGCTCCCCTCACGTTGTTTGGAATAATCTCCAAAAAATGCATTTTTCGTATTTTGTGGGCAGCGAGCCCCACAATTTTCCTTTGGCAGGGCTCAGAGAAAAACAAAGGAGATGGGATCTGCGGGCGGGGATGAAGTCATGGGGGGGTGAGGGATGGCTCAGCAGCATCAGCACATTCCCAAATCTCACTGGGAGCAGGGAGGAATTGCACCAAGACTGAGTGAGTGGGGGAGTAAGATTTTTGGGACACTCTGGGATCACCCAGGGAAAGTCATGGAGAGGTGCTGAGCTGTGGCCACATCCCCATGATCAGCTCCTACTTCCAGGAGTTATTTTTCATCTGCAAAAACTCGTTCCTGACGGGAACTTGGCTGTGTGCAGGGAGTATTTTTAAACAACTGCAGGAGAAAAATAGGGGGAAATAATTTCCTCTGTGTTTGACCTTCGCTCAGGCTCTTAAAACTCAAACGATTTTGTATTTCCAAAATAAAGAGCTGGAAGTGCTTAGAAACGGAGCCCATAAACAGCTCTGATTTATGAGGGATGGAGACAGATTTGGGCTCTGCTTTAGGCCCCAGCTCAGCAGCACCTCTGGAAAAGCCTGGATCTCCCCCGGGAGCTCACCTTGGGGATCAAGCTGGCGAACTGGAGGTTCCTGGAGAAGGAGATGTTGAGGACGGTGCTGTAGGCATTTTCCCCGCGGTTTTCCAGTGTCGCTTCCACGGCCACCCTCCTCCTGCTGCTCTCGATGACGAAGACAGAGGCGTCGAAGGAGAGGCTGAAGGACGAGCAGTTCCCCCTCCGCAGCGCCCTCCGGCAGAATTCCCTGCAAGAAGGGGCATTCCCGGGATTTTATGGCCATGGGTAGTGTATGGAAATCCCTGCTTTCCCTCTGTCCTGCTGTGTTAAAAAAGGAATTATGGATTCCTCCCATCGTCCATGATTTCGGGATTTTTGGCCAATGATGCGATGCTTTCTCAAATGTTATCAGGAATGCTCGGCACAGCTCGGATGTAAAACCAGATCCCGTGCCAATAGCAAAGGTGGCTCCAAGCCCCAATGTCCAGCCTGGCCTTGGACATTCCAGGGATCCAGAGGCAGCCACAGCTTCTCTGGGAATTCAATCCCAGCCCTTCGCCACCCTTCCCAATATCCCTTTGATCCCTCTTTTACCTAAAGCCATTCCTTGTGTCCTGTCCCTCCATCCCTAATCCCAAATCCCTCTCCAGCTCTCCTGGAGCCCCTTTGGTCCCTGCAAGGGGCTCTGAGCTCTCCCTGGCTCCTTCCCTTCTCCAGCTGAACATTCCCAGCTCTCCCAGCCTGGCTCCAGAGGGGCTCCAAACCTCGTAGCAGCTCCGGGGCCTCCCGTGGATTCAGGGATAACCTTTAAAAGCTCTGTAACCACAGAGCTGCAGTGAGGAATTATTTCCATGAGTCAGGCCCGTAATTGGCAGGTGGGTAATGCCAGCCTTGCAGTTATTCCCTGGCATTTCCTGATTCGTATCCCTGGAGCTCATCACCATGGCACCAAGCATGAGCTGGTTTGTGGATTCCCCGAAAAACCACGGATTCCTTCCAGCCAGGGAGCAGGGGGAGGCTCAGAAGTGCCAAGGAGCCCCTCATGGAGGGCTTGGATGAGCCTTGTGGTGATGCTGGATGAAGGAGCAGCGATGTCAGGATTTAGAGCACGGCTTGGGGCCGGATTTTGGAGCCTCCCCCAGCTGGTGACACTCTCGGAGGATGCTCTGGGTCACCTACTCACATGGCACTGGGAATGTCACTTCGGGCATCCAGCACCAGGTCGGGGACACAGTGCTCGTCCTCGTTGCAGCCGTTCCAGAAAGGGACCTGAGGGGACAACCAGAGCAGCTCCGTGACAATCCTTTCAGAGATAAATCTGCCCTGGTGCTTTGGCAGGTGACACCTGGGAGGTGACATTTTGGGAGGTGACACTTTGGGAGGTGACACTTTGGGAGGTGACACTTTGGGAGGTGGAGCTTCGGGAAGTGGTGATGCTGTTTAGGGTGGCACTTTGGGAGGTGGCACTTTAGGAGGTGGTGATGCCTTTAGGGTGGCACTTTGTGGGGTGGCACTTTGGGAGGTGACACTTTGGGAGGTGACACTTTGGGAGGTGGCAATGTCTTTAGGATGGCGCTTTAGGAGATGGCACTTTGGGAGGTAGTGATGCCTTTAGGGTGGCACTTTGGGAGGTGGTGATGCTGTTCAGGGTGGCACTTTGGAGGGTGGCATTTTGGGAGGTGACACTTTGGGAGGCAGAGCTTCGGGAGGTGGCACTTTGAGAAGTGGTGATGCCTTTAGGGTGACACTTTGGGAGATGGCACTTTGGGAGGTGGTGATGCCTTTAGGGTGGCACTTTAGGAGGTGGCACTTTGGGAGGTGGCACTTTGGGAGGTGACAGCTGCTACCTACAGAGACCCTGAGCGAGGTGGGCCACCCATCGTCCAGCATGGGGCCGTGCTCGGGGTGCTCCAGCTCGTAGTCGATGGAGAACGTCACCGGCTTCACGTAATCCGCCGTGTCCTGGGGCACACGGAACACGTGGCAGAGGAGCCCAGGGCTGCACCTCGGGGTGTCCCCCAAAGGCCCCAGATCTGTCCTGCAGCCCCAGCCCACGGCTGGGATGTAACAAAAAACCAGATCCCATCTCCAGTGTTGCTCCAAGCCCCATCCAACCCGGCTTTGGACACTTGCAGGGATCCAGGGGCAGCCACAGCTCCTCTGGGAATTCCATCCCAGCCAGGAATTCCTTCCCAATATCCCACCTGCCCTCTGGAAGCTCTGAAGAGCTCCTCCCGTGCCTTGCACTGGGATGCAGAGGGATGCTCTGAAGGGAGAGGTTTTCTGGGCTAAATCATGAGCTCCAGCTCCATCTCCATCTCCAGCCTCAAATTTCCCAAAAGTTCACGGCAGTTCAGGCTGGGGCTTGGGGCTGGGCCAGTCTGGCAGCTCTGGCCTGCCTGGCTTCCATCAGATCCTCCTCATTCCCTGGGAATGTTTGGGTTTGGCCAGCTTTGTGCATCAGCTGTTCCCTGCGAGCGAGGGATCCACCAGCTCCTCACCCTGGGGTGGGACCCTGCTGTGCCAGAGGGGGACACCCCCAAGGACTGGCACGGGGGTGGGAAAAAAGGAAAAATTCCTGATTTTGGAGCAGGGAAAAGCAGCCTGACCCTGGGATGAGGACAGGACTCATGGAGCACGTGGAGGCTGGGATGATGTCACTGCTTGGGGACCCAGCAGCTGCCACGTGCTGGCAGCTCCATCCCCGACCACATCAAAGGAAGGGATGGATCCAGCGGGACGGATCCAGCGGGACGAGGCTCATCCCCACCCAGGCACGCTGAAGGGAACATCCCAGCCTCGTCCTGCCCCACGCTCACCAGGACATGGAAGGGGAGGGTGTGGCAGAGCTCCTGCCCCGCCGGCAGCCGCAGCGCCCTCGGTGCCGTGCGGTCACCGCCCTCGTCCAGGTGTGCCCGCGGCGAGTAGCGGCGCTCGTCGATGGTCGTGTTGTACCTGAGCCCTGCAAGGACAGGCCCAGCTCAGCCCCTTGAGGCCACACACACCCCAAATCCCGGGCGAGGAGCGGCCCCATTCCCTGCTGAGGGAAATCCCAGAGGGTTCTGGGAGAAGCTTCCCCTTCTTCTCCAGATGAGGAGTTTTAGAAATGGATTATGGCAAGACTCTGTGTGAAATCTGTGAGGAGCGGAATTCCTTGGCTCTCAGATGTTTCTGTGCTGGTCTGGAGGAATCAGAGCACATCCCTCACCCGGATGGTTTATGGAGTCCCTTTGCTTCCTGTGCTGCTGTTGGAAAGAAACTGGAGATTCCCAACCAAGCAGGGATTTCACAGAATCTCAGAATGGCTTTTGGGTTGGAAGGGACCTTAAATCTCATCTCATTCCTGCCCCTGCCATGGCAGGGACAACTTCCACTGTCCCAGGGTACTCCAACCTGGCCTTGGACACTCCCAAGGATCCAGCTTCTCTGGGAATTCCATCCCAACCCCTCCCCACCTTCCCAGAGAACAATTCTTTCCCAATATCCCATTTAAATATCTCATCCTTCAGCTTAAAGCCATCCCTGTGTCCTGTCCCTCCATCCCTCCATTGTCCCAAATCCCTCCCCAGCGCTCCTGGAGCCCCTTTAGGCCCTGGAAGGGACTCTGAGGTTTCTCTGGATTCTTCTCTTTTCCTTCTGGACACCCTCATCTCTCCCAGCCTGGCTCCAGAACAGAGGGACTCATCCAGGGCGTGACTCTTCCATGTGGAAATAAAGATAAAAATCAAATAAATAAGGAAATCCCACTTAGATTTTATCAGCAGCAGGGAGTAAAAAAGCTGGATTTGACAGCACAAAACAAAACTCTTGCTCTGAGCGATGGGAGTTTTTCCTTTGGCTTTGGATCCCGATTTTCCTTGGATGGCGCTTGCAGGGGCTGAGGCGCCATCGCTTCCCTGCTGCGCTGACTCCCGGGAATCCGCCGGGGGACTCGGGGTCACGGCCCCATCCAAGGGTTGAGCAGGAGAGCTGGCCAGCTCCACAGATCCCCTGGGATGCTGTGGAAAATGCACATCTGGCCGGCAGATGTGTCCTGCTGCTGTGATGGGAGGGATGGAGGAGCCCCGCGGAACGCGGGCTGGGCACGGCCTCTCCTGTCCCGCTGAGGTGACATTGCTGTCACAGGGAGCAGGGAAAGGCAAATCCCAGCAGAGCTCAGCCCAGGGAATAGCTGGGGGATGAGGTGGGGTTTATCCTGAGAGTGTTCCTTTGGCAGAGCCACCACCAGAACCCGGAGACTCGGCCGGGATAGGGACAAACGTGAGTGACACAGAAGTGGCAGATGGACACATGAGTTCCTCCAAGCTCCTGGATTTCCATCCCAAAAGTTGTGTTTTCCATGGGGCTGGAGACCTGAGCAAGGCAGGAACTGGGATTTTGGCCTTACCCACACTGGCAGCCTGGAAGTGACTAAAATCCGAGTGGGATTTCCTTATTTATTTGATTTTACCTTAATTTCCACATGAAAGAATCACCCCCTGGACAAACCCCTCTGCTCTGGAGCCAGGCTGGGAGAGCTGAGGGTGTCCAGCCAGGAAAAGAGAAGGATCCTGAGCGAGGCAGGAATTGGGATTTTGGCCTTACCCACGCTGGCAGCCTGGAAGTGAGCGGAGAGGAAGAGGGCGGTGAAGCAGACGAAGGCCCTCATGCAGGTGGCCTCCTTCCCGCTGCGCTTGCAGTCCTTGGTGAAGATGTTGATCTTGGGGGGCTCGAAGCGCAGGCTGGCGTTGATCTGGACCACGCTGCGGGACCTGTGGGGTGGGGAGAGGGCACAGGATGGGCTCTGGCTCGGGATGGGATATTCTGGAGTCTCCCACAGCCCCAGGTTTGCCTTTTTCACTCCTTTTTTGCAAAAAATTGGGAAGACCGAAGGTTGTCTCCAAGTAGAGCCCAGGGTGACCCATCTCAGCTGGGCATGGCCGCCCTCCATCCCAACAGCTTCAAGGGGCTCCCCAAACATTAATTAATATTTGAAAATGTTGCTCTAATTAAATCAGGACCCTGCACAAATCCCCACAAATTAATTTGGGACTTCTGGAGAGCTATGGATGAAACTCAACATCAAACCGACTCCAGCACCTTTTTAGGGCCTGAGGGTCCTGAGATCCCACAGCCCTGTCAGAGAGGGGGTGGTTATTCAGGAAAGATGGCTTGGTTTGTCAGGAGATCAGTTTTTTTTCCTGGATTTGGGCAGAGGAAATCGGGAAAGGGCACCAAAGGACCCCTGGCTCACCACAGCAGCACGGCGTTGCCCAGCGAGCCCACGGCCAAGTCCACGAGCCCGTCCTCGTTCAGATCCAGCTGCCCGTGGATGCTGCATCCAAAATACATCAGGCCTGGAGCGAGGTCGGCGGCCGCAATCCTCTGGAAAGGAATGGGAACAGTCCAGGCTGGATTCCAGCAGGAGCATCCCTGCCTGCCAAGGGTTTGCCAGGCCGGCTCCGCCTCGCCGCTGAAAATTCCCCATCCCGGGAGGTTGGGCTGAACATGGTTTTCTAGGGAATTAAAGCAGTTTCTCTTTGGAGGCACCATCCAAAATTTCTACTGGGTTTACCCTATTTAATGTTTATCCAAAATGTAATAAATAAATAAATTTATAATTAATCAATAAATCTACAGCAATCCCTTGCAATGAATGCTAAACACCGCCTCAAATTTCAAGCCTTTTCCCCGCTATTCCATGGAATAATTTAGGTTGGAAAAGCCAGCTGAGATTGTCCAACCATCCCCCTGCCAAGGCCACCACCGATGTCCCCAAGTGCCACACCCACACATCTTAAATCCCATCAGAGGTGGGGACTCCAGCACGGATTGAATTCCGACATTTTGTCTTGGATGCCTCAAAAGAGGGAATATCTGGCCGTAACAATTAATATAACTAAACAACTTACTCAATTTTTATTTAAATATTTAAATAACTTAATCCTGGGCATAGATTTGTCCTGCTGCGTCAGTGCTTAAAATAGCGACAAACGGCATTTATTCCCATGAAGAATGAGGAAAACCAAACGCAGGGAAGCCCCACCTGCTTGTACTTCTTCAGGATGGTCTCCTGGAATCCGAGGAAAACATAAATGGCTCCTTGGTGCTCATCCTCCAGAGGGGCCCCCACCACCAGGTCGTTGTAGGAGTCCTGGTTGAGGTCGGGAACGGCGGCGATGCAGGAGCCGAAACGGGAATTCTGGTAACTCTGGAGGTCCACGAGGGCTCCGCTGGGAACGAAGAGGTTCTGCCAAAGCAAAAAAGGAAGGAGAACAATTCCCAAAGCAGCAGCAGCAGGACTGGAAAGAGGAGAAAACCTTGAGCGAACGGTGCAGTGATGTGGGAGGGATTCTCCAAGGAAGGAGGCTGGAGCATTCCCAGGGGGGTGGGATTTTGGAGCCCTGAGCTCCCAGCCAGCCCCACTTCTGCTTTGCACCCTAAATAAAGAATTCTTCATTATTATTATTACTATTATTATTATTAACAACAATAATAATGATACCATATTAATAAAAAAGTCCATGATAAATATAAATTCCACAATAATAAATATTCCATAATAATAATAGTAGTAATAAAAATAGTAATAATAAAAAACTATTCCTTATCAATGATAGATTCCATAATAAATATAAATTCAATAATAATAAATATCCAATAACAATAACAGTAATAATAATAATATATACTCCATATTAACAATCAATTCTATAATAAACTCCACAACAATAAATATTCCATAATTATAATAGTAGTAATAATAAATATTCCATATTAATAAATTCAATAATAAAATTACACAATAATAATAATAATGATAACGATATAATGATAATGATAATAATAATGATTATAATAATGATTATAATAATGATTATAATAATAATGATAATATTAATTATAATAATAATGATAATAATGATGTCCCTGGGTGCCACTCACCCCCTGCAGGGTGTACACGTAGACCTTGCCCCTCTCCCTGCCCTCGCTGAAGAACATGGGCGCTCCCACCAGCAGGACGTCGGTGACGCCGTCACCGTTCACATCCAGGGAATTGATCTCACTGCCGTAGTAAGAACCAATCTGGAGGAGACAGGATGGGTTGGGAATGATGGAATCATCCCTGGGACATTCCCTGGAATCACCCCTGAGATCCACAGGGACATTCACAACCAGCACGTCCACGGCGCCGCCGAGCCGTTCCAACTTGGGAAACTCAAGGTTGGTTTTTCCATGGGAGAAAAGCATTCCTGGCTGGAAATACCTGCTCTCCCTTGAGGGCCTGGTGGATGGTGAGGTTCCTGTTGCTGTGCATGTTGAACAGGATGACCTTGCCCGTGTGGTTGAACCGCGGCGCTCCCGCCACGTAAATCCGCTCGTGCTTGGTGGAGATGACGGAGGAGACGGTGTAGCCTGGAAAGGGATGGACATGGAGTGAGAATTCCCTGCCTGCTCCCAGGATCTGCTTTCCTGGCTGCTGACACAGCTCTGGACACTTCCCAGAAAGGGAAGATTAAAAACCTGGATTTTAACAAAGATAAAATCACCCAGATGGACGCCAGTGCTGCCATAGCCAGAGCTGTGCCGGGAGTTTTGGCGCTGCCTGATTTGCACTTCCTGTGCAAATCCTTCTTTTGTCAAAGGTGAATCCAATTCCTGCAATTCCTGGACTTCTGAGTGTTTTATTTCATGGATCACATCAAGCTGGACAAACACTCATGAGGTGCTGAGTGTTGGGAAGTTGCAGCTCCCGCTGCTCCAGGAACTCCAGGCAGGAAAAGCTTTGCTGGTTCTTGAAGTCAACATTCCCAGTCCAATAAAAGCCATGAATCCATCAAAACAATTCCTCTTTATGGAAATAACCCTGCCTAAGCCAATGATCCCGAGCAATCCTTTTTTCCTACTGGGATCACCCCCTGGGCCACGGCACTTCCATGGTTGCAGATGGAATTTTGTAGGAAGAGAAAGCTGGGGATGCCAAATCCTGGTTTTTACCCCAAGTCCAGGTTCCCGAACTTTCAGGCTCAGGTTTAAATACCACTTTAAATCAGGTTTAAACTGTGGCTGTCCTATGCCTGGAATATTCCAATCCCAGGCTGGACAGGGCTTGGAGAAACCTGGGATAGGGGAAGGTGGAATGGGATGAGCTTTAAGTTTCTTTCCAACCCAAATAATTCCAGGATTCTGAGATTCAAAACTGAAACTGAATCACATTCCCTGGAATCACATCCAGTTGAATTTTGGTCCCTCTTTCCCTAAAAATGCCCCTCCTGGAGGGATAGTCCTAAACCAAGCATCAGCCCTGAGATACACCAGCATTCCTGAATATTCCCAGGTTTCTCCCTCCAGGCAGTGAGAGAGAGCCCAGCTGAGCTCCCACAGGGATTCCCATGGGACACCCACAGCCATCCCAGCTCCGGGGGACACTCTGCTGTCACCCCACGGATGAACCCCATGTCCACATTCCCAGGGAAGAGCCTGGAGGGGCTGATCCCAGAGAATCCCACAGAATCCCACAGAATCCCAGAGAATCCCACAGAATCCCAGAGAATCCCACAGAATCCCACAGAATCCCACTTCTCTCCCCATCATGGGACAGCCACATCTCCGAGGAGAGCCTGCATTTCACAATTTGCGCTGATATTTTTATTCCAGAACTCCAGTGGCTGCACATGGAATGGATTAACCCAGCAGGTATTTCCTGCCTAGGCATGAAATTCCATCGGCGCTTTGAGACCATTCCAAGAAAAGCTGCGGACGACCCGCAGCTGGCTCGGCTGCTCCTGAATTTAAATCACATTTAAATTTAAATTCGTGCCCCACAGCCGGGCTCTTCCCAGGTGAGGATGCTCCTGTGCTGCATCCCATGAGGAATATCCTGTTTTTAAGGATAAAATCCCGAATTCCCACCCTCTCCCTGTGACAGCCTCGTTCGGCTTTCCCACCTAAATATGCTCCGTGGTTTTTCAGCTCCTCAGGGAATTCCTGCAGGTAGGATTCCCGCAGAGGAATCACTTTCCCGCTGCTGGTTTCCTTCAGGACAGCTCCGTTCCAGTCGTAGGCTCCCACTGCTCCCAGCAGGATCCCGTCCTGTGGGAAAACAGCAGTGGATTGATGGGATTTCTTCCCAAGCGGAGGCGATTCCATCCCTCTGATCCCACACAGACCATTCTTCCAAAAAAACACCTGGAATGCTGGAGGGTTTTAAAAAAGCTGGAATGGACGTTTCCACCCTATTCCTGTTTTCTTTTTTTTTTTTTTTCCAATGGGTTTTTTCTCCCCAAGAAATTCCCAAACACTTTTTCCATGGACATCCCAGCACGTCCTTCCCAAGAGGGAGGAGCTGCTGCAGATCCTAAGGATTGCTCAGGTCTCCCAACACCTCCCTTATCCTTATCCTCATGTTAATGATTTAACTCCATAATTAATAATTTGTCCCAAATCTCAATCTCCCAAAAAGTCCCCGTTTCCTCTCTTACTTCCACAACGTGGGATGAAAATCCAGTCTGGGACATTTCCAGTCCAAAGGAGATCTCGTTCTTGTTGGTTCCTTAAAAAATAAAATTTAAAAAAAAAAAAGAAAAAACAAAGAAAAAAAAAAAAGAAATAAAAAAAGAAATTTGTGTTTAGTGGGTTCCCATCCCATTCCAGCCCTTCCTTGGGCAGGGATACCTTTCCCTATCCCAGGGTGCTCCAAGCCCTATCCAGCCTGGCCTTGGACAATTCCAGGGATCCAGCCACAGCTTCTCTGGGAATCCCAGCCCAGTCCTTCCCCACTCTCCCAGGTGGGAGTTCCTTCCTAATATCCCGTTTAATCTCCACTTTTCTACTAATTCCCTGTGTCCTGTCCCTCCTTCCCTTGTCCCAGTTCATCTCCAGCTGTCCTGGTGCCCCTTCAGGCTCTAATCTCTCCCGGAATCCTTCTCTTTTCCAGGTGAACGTTCCCAGCTCTCCCAGCCTGGACCAGCTCTGGGATCTCCTCTGGTCTTGCTCCAGCAGCTCCAGGTCCCTCTGACGATCCCATTTCTCCCCAAATCCCCCAATTCCACAACCTCGTGCTGTCAGGAGGTGTGGGGGCTCTGCTGGGGTGCAGCTTCTCCCTTTGCAGAGCTCCAAGATCACCCAAAAACGGGGATTGGGAGGTTTTTGCTTCCTAATTCCAACTGGGAGGATTCCTCATCCAGGGCAACTTCCACAGGGAAGAGCCAGGGTGGACAGAGAAAACTGGGAAACTTGTGGGGAGTTTGTGAGCTGGTTTGAGCTAAAACCCCCCAAATTCAAGATGTTTCATTCCCAGTGCGAGCCCTCCATCTTCTGTTCCAGTTGTGCATTCCAGGCTGCATTTTTCCTCTGAAATTCGGATAAATTTAGTTTGGGAGAGCGACAAAGTTGTCACAAGAGCTGACATTTAAGACAGAAATATTTCCTGATATTTCATTTCAGCCAATAAAGCCGAAATCCCAACATTATTCCTGTAATCTCCTGATGTCTGGCACCCCAGGAAGCTCCTGTGTGTGGGTTTTCCTGTTTATAACCCTGGAATTTGATGGATGAGGAGGACACTGACGCCCAAATTCCCCCCATACCAAATCTCCAAGATTTTCTATAAAAAGTAAAAAATCAAAGCCGCCAGAATTCCAGTGGCTGGAACGAGGTGTGTCCTTTGGAAAAGCGATCTCTACTCCCAATATCTGAGGGGTGCAAAAACTCCTAATAAAGACATTTCCTTAAATCTGAAGATACTCCAAGCAGGATTTTAGGCTTTATTGTGGCAGCCACGTCCAAATTCAGAGGGGAAAAAAAGAGCCAGCAGCACATTCCCAGGCTGGGATGTGCCAGGGAGGAGCATCCCTCACCTTCCAGGCTGAAAATCCTTTCTCCCAGGGCATCCACGATGTCCTTGAGCGCCGCCTCGTCGGTGACGTTGAAGAAGTGTTTGTCGTCGGGGTCGCTGGCAATGAATTTGATCTCGTTCAGAAAGGCCTCGGGGTTGATCCCTCTCCTGTTGTAATAACCCAGGACCTGGTTGGGAACAAAACGCCAGAATTCCGCGGAATTAGAATTCCCAGATGGTTTGGGCTGGAAGGGATCTTAAATTGCATGGGCAGGGACAGCTTCCTCCATCCCCTGGTTGCTCCAAGCCCCGTCCAAGATGGCCTGGGACACTTCCAGGGATGGGGTCAGCAGCTCCTTGGGGCCATTTTTCCCAGGATGGATAAAACCATCCCAAAACCCTTTGGGGTATCCATGTGGGAGAAGCCCCATCCTCGGATCCTACACCATTTTGTGGGAGCAAACCGAGGAACTGCTGCAATTCCTCCAGGCTGGACATTGCTCATGGAATTTGGGGCCCTGCCTGTCCCTGGTCCCAGCACCAGCTCCAGCAGCCGAATTCCGAGTGGAGCATCCCAAAAGCAGCACCAGCCACAAGGAGCTCTTGGAATTCTCTAGGAGCAGTGTGGATGGACAGGAGCTCTTGGAATTCTCTAGGAGCAATGGGGATGGACAGGAGCTCTTAGAATGTTCCAGGTGCAGTGAGGATGGGCAGGAACTCTTGGAATTCTCCAGAAGCAGTGAGGATGGAAAACCACAAGGAGCTCAAGGAATTCTCCAGGAGCAATGGGAATGGACAGGAGCTCTTGGAATTCTCCAGGAGCAGTGAGGATGGACGGGACCTCTTGGAATGTTCCAGGAGCAGTGGGAATGGGCTGTCCTGGTACTTTGGCTTTCCTGGAGCACACAAGGAACCCTTGGAATGTTCCAGGAACAGTGAGGATGTACAGGAGTTCTTGGAATGCTCTAGGAGCAATGGGAATGGACAGGAGCCCTTGGAATATTCCAGGAGCAGTGGGAATGGACAGGATTTCTTGGAATGTTCCAGGAGCAGTGAGGATAGACAACAACAAGGAGCTTGTGGAATTCTCCAGGAGCATTGGAAATGGGCTGTCCTGGTACTTTGGCATTCCGGGAGCACACAAGGACCTCTTGGAATGTTCCAGGAGCAGTGAGGACAGACAACCTCAAGAAGCTCTTGGAATGTTCCAGGAGCATTGGGAATGGACAGGACCCCTTGGAATGTTCCAGGAGCAGTGGGAATGGGCTGACTTGGCACTTTGGCATTCCTGGAGCACACAAGGACCCCTTGGAATGTTCCAGGAGCAGCAGGAATGGGCTGTCCTGGCGCTTTGGGATTCCTGGAGCACAGAAGGAACCCTTGGAATGTCCCAGGAGCATTGGGAATGGACAGGACCCCTTGCAATGTTCCAGGAGCAGTGGGAATGGGCTGCCCTGGTGCTTTGGGATTCCTGGAGCACCACCAAGTTCTGCGGGAGCTTCCACACGCCAAGAGTGCCCTCACTCACCGCCACGGCGTATCTGGTGACGTTGTCCCTCTCGCTGTCCTCGATCACCTTCTCCAGGTCTGGGCTGTCGTGGGACTCTCCATCTGTGATGACAATCATTACTCTCTTTGCCCCTTTCCGGCCACCTTTCCGAAACGCTTCCGAGCTGCAAGTGAAGAGATGCCCTGGGCTGCTCAGCCCCGCCGGCTCCGCGGTGGCTCCGCCGCCCCACCGAGCCCGCCCCGAGGCTGCTGCCCCTCAGGAAATGCCTTGGGATGGGGATTCCCTCCCTTTTTTTAGGAAAGAGGCGTTAATTCAGCAAAATTGGGTGAGGGAACGGATCTTGAGTCGGCCAGCGGAGTTTAGGCTGTGAGGTAAAATTTCTTCATCCGGTTCTCCGTCCCTGCCAAAATCCCACTATTTTGACAAAGCATGGTCCCAAATTCCAGAGTATTTATGGAAAAGGGATGCTGAGCAGGGTTGGGGACTCTGTGTGACACAAATCCTTCAGGACTTTGCTTGGATCTGGCCAGGATCCATCTAAAATTTTTCCGAGCTGCCCAAGGCGGTGCTGGAATCATCATTTCTGCGGGGATTTGGAAACCACATGGATGTGGCACTTGGGACACGGTCAGTGGTGGCCTTGGCAGTGCTGGCCTTGGTCTTTGACCTCTTTTCCAACTTAAAATTCCATGATCTGGTTGGGAAAAGTGCAGGAGCAAGGATTTATCCCTGGAAGGGGAGGAAATGGAGCTGTCCTGAGTTCCTGGGGATTTCCAGGAGATTTCCAGGAGAGCTCCAGTTCCTGGGGCTGAATTTGGGGTCTTCAGCGAGAAGACACAATTCCAGAGTCTGCTCCAGCCACAAATGAGGATGGAGCAATTTTGGGAAGCACCGTTGGCTAAATTTCCCACAAACGACATTTTCCTCCGAACCCTGGCGATCCCCCCGTTTTTAAGCAGCAAGGAAAACAAAGGGAGAGGGAAGGAGAGGGGCGGAAAAACACGGATTGGAAGGTTTTCCTGGGAATGGGAGGGGTTTTACCGAGCGAACTCGATGCCGTAGGCGGTCCTGGTCTCGGTGCCCCCTCGCTGCTCGATGTGGCTGGCGGCCGCCACCACGTCCTGCACGGACCTGTAGTCGTTCAGATGGAACTCATGGACCACGTCCTCTCCATACTGGACAACTCCCACCTGGGAATGACGGGAATGTCACCAAAAACGCCGATAAAACAAGGTCTCGTTTTATGGAACCGCCAGACACCGTTAAAATTCCATCGCTCGCTCGTTCCCAGTTTTCCCTCCGTGGGATTATTCATAATTCCCAATTTTGGGGCTCTGTCCCCTGCTCTGCTCCCAAGTTTTGGGGTGATCCAGGTGTGCCGTGCCCCAATGTGCCAGCTTGGATCCACAGCGTCTCCAGGTGGGATCAAACTGGGTTATTGGAGAAAATTTGGGATTTTCCTGCTCAAATCCTGGTCCAAATTCTTGCCTAAATCAACCCGTGATTACTCGGAGCAAGAGCACGGAGAGCTCCTTTCCGTGGGGTTTCACACTCCCTGTTCCTTTGGGATGTACCTTAGGGACACAGGAGCACTTTTTTCCCCATGGGATGAGTTAAAAATCCCAATATTTTGACAAATTCCAGCAGCTTGACAGAAAAGGAACATTGAGAATATCCCTGGGATGACACAAATGGTTCAGGGCCTCACCTGGATCTGGCCAGGACCGATGTAAAACTTTTTCAGGATGTTTATCAGGAAGTGCTGGACTTCAACCCACGGATAAATGCTGTTGGATCCATCCAGAACGATGATGATGTCCATGTAGGTCTGGCATCCTGTGGAAAATCCAGGGATTTATTAAAAGTTCTCTTGCAAAGGGGCAGATTTATGGCTTCACTTCCAGCCAGGTACTTCCTCTTAGGATTTCTCAGCGGAAAAAAAAGTTGGATTTCAATCATTTGGGAAAGAACCTGGGGCTCCAGCAAGGTGGGGAGAAGCCACAGGAATCCTCTCTGCCGAGAAAAGATGGGATCACTTCCTAGGAATAATACCCAGTGGCATAATTTGGGATTCAGCTTTGGAATTTGATCCCTAATATCATTCCACACTTCAAAGAGGAGCAGGATCCGGCTCCGTTCCTCCCGCAGAGCCATTCCTGCTCCCTGAGTCACTCCCAGCCCTGCCATGGAACACAAGGCGGGCATTTCCTCCCTTCCCATGAAATCCTCGGCTCCAAGGCAGCCAAAAACCCCGGCGGGGACCCCAGGGCTCGGCTCCGCAGCCGGAGCAGGAAGGATTTAAGGATTTTTTCCAGAGGGGAAAATTGCTCAGGATCATCTCAACCCTGCTGATGCTTCACGGCGTTCCTTGGAAAAGGATGATCCAGGATTTCGGAGATTTATCGGCTGTAGGTTTTTATGGGAATCCATGGATTGGAGTCACTCATGGATCACTGGGATCCTCTGTGTGCCTCCATCCCCATCCCAGGAATCAGGGAGAGGAGCCGACCCTGCCTCCCACTAAATAAACACTTCCTAAAACTCCTGAAAATCCCAATTATCCTTGGCAGTGAGGGCTGGAACATAATGAGGAAAGTGACACTGGGAATTTGATGATACCTTTCCTGCCTTGATCCCCCTCAAATCCCGTTTTTCCCAGTCCGTCTCTCTGCCCTGAGGGGTTCTGGAGTTGGGGAATCACATCCCATGGGATGAGGAGCTCCCAGGAGCAGGACAGGCTTCTGGGAATCCTTCCCAGCTCCAGGAAAGCCAGGAAATCTCATTTAAACCCTCCAAAATAAAATCCTGGCTCAAAATTCCCAAATTCCAACATATTTAACTCCTGGTCAGTGAGGGCTTTGTTTTTTGCAGCCAAACTGGGATTGGAGCTGGGATTGGAACAGGGATCAGAGCTGGGATTGGAGCAGGGATTGGAGCCGGGATCAGATCAAGGATCAGAGCTGGGATTGGAGCTGGGATCAGAGCAGGGACTGGAGCTGGGATCGGAGCCGGGATTGGAGCCGAAATCAGAGCAAGGATTGGATCAAGGATCAGAGTAGGGATTGGATCAAGGATTGGAGCTGGGATTGGATCAAGGATTGGAACAGGGATGGGAGCTGGGATCAGAGACAGGATCAGAGCCAGGATTGGATCAGGGGTCAGAGCAGGGATCAGAGCTGGGATTGGAGCAGAGATCAGAGCCGGGATTGGAGCAGGGATTGGAGCAGGATCGGAACAGGGATCGGAGCAGGATTGGATCAGGGATCGGAGCCAGGATTAGAGCAGGGATCTGAGCCAGGATTGGAGCAGGGATCTGAGCCAAAATCAGAGCAAGGATTGGATCAGGGATCAGAGCTGGGATCAGAGGCACAGCTGGATCAGTGATTGGATCAGGGATCAGAGAAAGGATTGGATGAGGGATCGGAGCTGGGATTGGAACAGGGACCGGAGCCAGGATCGGAGCAGGGATCAGAGCCGGGATCGGATCAGGGATCAGAGCTGGGATCGGGTCAGGGATCGGATCAGGGATCAGAGCCGGGATCGGAGCAGGGATCAGAGCCGGGATCGGAGCAGGGATCAGAGCTGGGATCGGGTCAGGGATCAGAGCTGGGATCGGGTCAGGGATCAGGGATCAGGGATCAGAGCTGGGATCGGGTCAGGGATCGCAGCCAGGATCTGGGAGCTCACTCTGCAGGGCCGGAGCCACGCTCCGGGAGAAGCGGAAGTTGGCGTTGACGCGCGAGCACATTCCCGTGGTGTAGTAGGAGCTGCCGCACTCGTGGGACCACAGCGGGCTGCAGGCCTGCGGGACAGAAACGCGGGACAGAAACGCGGGATTTGCTCCAACGGGTCCCTTCTCCATGGGTGTGCTCACAGCTTCTCCCCATGGAATGCGGGAGGTGGCGGGGGAAACAGGGAGTTATGGAATGATGGAATGGTGGGATGGGTTGGGATGAAGATGAAAAATCTCATTGCAGCCCTGGCCATGGGATGGGAAATATTCCATAGGGAATGTTTTCTAAGATTTCTCCAAGCTGGTGTTGGACACATCCAGGGATAGAGATTCCATAACAAATGAGTGAATAAATGGATGGATGAATAAATGAATCAAAGAATTAAAATAAATAAATAAAACTCTTTATATTATATAACAAATCTGATTATAACTCTACTAATAGAATAGAATATATACTTGTAAAATATTTACCAGATAAAAATACATTTATAAAATATTAGGATATATAAATATTTACATGTTTTATACGTTTATCAGGTATATACTGCAGGAGATATTTATAACATAATACATCCCTTTATATATTTAATATATATTATATGTGCCATTTTATTTCATTTCACTTTAATTTTTAACTGCTTTATTTTATTTCATTAATTTTAATTTTACTTTATCTTTAAACTATTTTGTTTAAATTTCATTTTATTTCATTTCATTCTATTCTACTTCATTTCATTCTATTCTAGTCTATTCTGTTCTATTCTATTCTACTTTATTTCATTCTGTTCTATTCTATTCTATTCTACTTTATTTCATTCTATTCTATTCTATTTCATTCTATTCTATTCTATTTCATTCTATTCTATTCTATTCTATTCTATTCTATTCTATTCTATTCTATTCTATTCTATTCTATTCTATTCT
>JANRGV010000014.1:19014517-19025322 GCA_024734035.1 Alethe castanea
GAAAAAAATGGGGAAAAAATCAGAAAAAAATGGGAAAAAAATCAGAAAAAAATGGAAAAAAAGTGCAAAACAAAAAAAAAACAGGAAAAGAAAAGGAAATCCAAAGGGTCGGGAGTGGGAAAAGGGGGAATTCCGGGATAAAAACAGTCAAATCACAAGAGGGAATTTTTTCCAGGGAAAAGCTGCTCAGTCGTCCTCATCCCCCTCATCCTCAGGCTCTCGTTTCCTCTTCTGGCCCTGTTGTTCCTCTGGAAAAAAAAAAAAAGAAAGAATTCCCATTATTCCAGGAGCCACATTCCTGCTTTTTTGGGAATTCCATTTTCCATGGAACTGAGGTGTTTTTTTCCTCAGGAAAAGTGGGATTGGCTCCGTACCAGGCTCCTCCTCGTCCTCCTCGTCGTCCACCTCGCCGTCGTTGTAGCCTTCCTCATCCTCCTGGAATTCCGGGAAAAACCGGGATGAGAACTTGGGATGAGCCCAGGAGCTTTCCCAAGATCCCGTTTCCCAAGGAGGGGAAGTCCTTGGAATGTCCCCAGCAAGGAGCCACTTCCCAGTATTCCCAGTTTTTATGGAATAGCAGGAGTTGGCACTGAAATCCCAGGGAACCAATCCCTGGGAGCTGGGAATGTGGGAATGTGGGAATGTGGGAATGTGCCATTCCCGAGTTTAGGAAAACTGGATTGGGATTTATGGGAGTGGGAAGAGATGGATTGATCCAGACCCTCCAAGCGGGATTAAGGAGGCTCAGGAACATTCCAGAGGGGCAGGAGAGGATTTAGGGCCTGAGGAATGGGAAAACAAATTCCTAGAATCCCATTTTCCCTCTTCCATCTTCCCCCCTATAATCCCAGTTTTCCTTCCACAATCCTTTTCCTTCCTCCCATCCCACTTTCGCCTTTCCCATCCCCTTTTTCCCCCCTTCAAATCCCATTTTCCTCCCACAATCCCATTCTCCCCCCTATAATCCCATTTTTCCTCCAATCCCATTTCCCCCCTATAATCCCGTTTTCCCTCCAATCCCATTATCCCTTCCAATCCCATTTTTCCCCTTCAATCCCAGCCCTTCCCAGCTGGATCCCGAAGATTCCCAAGGTGGAATTCCAAGGCTCACCTCCTCCTCTCCGCTCACATCTTCCTCCTCCCCTTCCTCCTCCTCCTCCTCATCCTCCTCATCCTCCACTACCTGAGCGTCGTCGTCGTATTCCTCCTCTGGAAAAACAAAATCCATGGAAAAAGTGGAGGTTTTCTTTCAGTAATTCCACCCAAAATCTGGGAATGTGAGCAGAGAATTCCTTTGGGATAGCACTGGATTTGGGAGCTAGGGAATCCCAGTTTTTCCAGGAATGGATGGAGCAGAATTTTCCCATCATCCATCGGAAGCCTTCTCATGGACATAAAATTCCAGCCTTTGGGGTGATTCCCAGAAGGAAAGCCCCTAAATCCAACCATTCCCAGGAAGTGCTGAGCTTTTGGGAACCTTCCCAGAGTTCCCACTCAGCATTCCTGGGAAAAGTGCACATCCAGCTTTTCTGCTTCTGCTGTGCTGCTGGGATGGGAGAATCCAGCAAATTCCCTGGGATCAGCCGGATCCTCGTCCTGGGATGGCTCTGGGGGCAGCCAGGGAAAGGTGGTGGAATTCCAGGCTGTTCCTTCCTCAGAGCTGGGAATTAACTGGAGCTCCCTGGTGTTTTCCATGCACTTCCTTCATGGGGCAGCTCCCCAATTCCTGCTTTTTTTCCACGCCCATGGAAACCCTTTTCCATGAGGATTTCCACAATTCCAGGACATTCCTTCTTATCCATGCTAATCCCTGTTCCCAAAAATTCTTTCAGCCCCTTCCCTCGGTTCCTTCCTGATCCCACCCTCCATTCCCAGATGGAGGAATGGGATTTTCCAGGCCCTGCCACCTCCTCCTCCTCCCCTCATTCCTCTGGGATGCAGGAATTCCATGGAGCACACCCCACGTACCGTCCTCATCCTCCTCCTCGTCATCCAGCCCCTCCACGTATCCCTCGGCGTCGGAATCCGGCGCTTCCTTGTCATCCCGGTCTTTCACTAGGGATAAAACTGAGGAAGTTGCTCCTTCAGGCCTTGCCCAGCTCCTTCCCACCATTCCCTCAGGACATCCAGCTCCTTCCCCTCATTCCCTCATTTCTTTGGGACACTCGGGTCATTTTTTTCATTCCCTCAGGACACTGAGATCCTTTCCCTCACTCCTTTGGGACATGCAGCTCCTTTCCCTCATTCCTTTCCCTCACTCCCTCAGGACACCGAGATCCTTTCCCTCATTCCTTTGGGACATGCAGTTCCTTTCCCTCATTCCTTTGGGACATGCAGATCCTTTCCCTCATTCCTTTGGGACATGCAGTTCCTTTCCCTCATTCCTTTGGGACATGCAGTTCCTTTCCCTCATTCCTTTCCCTCACTCCCTCAGGACACTGAGGTTCTTTCCCTCATTTGTTTGGGATACTGAGGTTCTTCCCCTCATTCCTTTCCCTTATTCCCTCAGGTCCTTTCCCTCATTCCCTCAAAACACCCAGATCCTTCTCCCACCATTTTTTTGGGACACTGAGATCCCTCCTCTCATTCCCTCATTGCTTCAGGTCCTTGCCCTTATTCCCTCACGTCCTTCCTCTCATTCCCTCAATTTCCTTTCCCTCATTCCCTTTCCCTCACCCCTCCCCTCCATTCCCTCAGTGTCCTGAGCTCCTTTCCTTCATCAATTCCTCCCCCTCATTCCCTTGGGACACCAAGATCATTCCCCCTCATTCCCCCTCATTCCCTCAGGCCCTTCCCTGATTCCCCCATTCCCTCAATTCCCTCAGGTCCTTTCCCTCATTCCTCCCCTCAATTCCCTCATTCCTTCCCCTCAATTCCCTCACATCCTTTTCCTAATCTCTTTCCCTCATTCCTTCACGACACCCAGGTCCTTCTCCCATCATTTTTTTGGGACACTGACATCCTTCTTCTCATTCCCTCATTGCTCCACATCCTTCCTCTCATTCCCTCACTCCTCCCCTCATCCCCTCAGGTCTTTCCCTCATTCCTTCCCCTCAATTCCCTCATTCCTTCCCCTCAATTCCCTCAGACCCTTTCTCTCAATTCCTTCCCCTCAATTCCCTCACGTCCTTTGCCTCATCCCTTTCCCTCATTCCCTCACTCCTCCCCTCATCCCCTCAGGTCTTTCCCTCATTACTCCCCTCATTCCTCTCCTCAATTCCCTCAGATCTTTCCCTCATTCCTCCCCCCAATTCCCTCAGGTCTTTCTCTCATTCCTCCCCTCAATTCCCTCATTCCTCTCCTCAATTCCCTCATGTCCTTTTCCTCATCCCTCTCCCTCATTCCCTCATTCTTCTCCTCAATTCCCTCAGATCTTTCCCTCATTCCTCCCCTCAATTCCCTCATTCCTTCCCCTCATTCCCTCATCCCCTCACCATCCTCATCCTCCTCCTCGTCATCCAGCCCCTCCACGTATCCCTCGGCGTCGGAATCCGGCGCTTCCTTGTCATCCCGGTCGTATCCGTCCAGGTACGTCAGCTGCGGCAGCAGCTTGAACACGTTTTCTCTGTAATCGTTCAAGTTGGTCACCTCACAGTTGAACAGGTCTAAGCTCTTCAGGTTTTCCAACTTTTTCTGGGAAAACAAAGGGATTCGGAAGGTTTGCTGGCGCAGGAATTCCCTCCAAAGGTAAGGGTCCCACAGGGAATGTGCTCAAGGGATTCCCAGGGGGGTTTTGGGCTCCCTGGAAATGGCAGGCATCAAAAAAAAAAAATGGAATCTCTTTAAAAAATATCCTAAATTGCCTGATCTTGGAATAAACCAACTCCTCCCCTCTTTCCCAATCAGCTCTCTCTGGAATTTCTGCCCCTAATCCAGGAAAAACTGCTTGGAAAATCCCAGTTTCATTTGGGATTTGGGATGGGAAAGGCTCTCCCTGGAGTCCTGCAGCTTCCAAATCCAAAGGAATAACTGATGGCCAGGGAATGATCCCAAAGGAATTCTTGCAGGTGGAAGCAGGAATGGAGCATTTGGACACAAGAACTTGGCTAAGAGAGGCTTGAAAAATGGAATTATTTTTCCATAGATTATGGAAAATGAAAAAAACACATGGAAATGGAATAGAAATTTAATTTCTGGGGGTTTTGCGGAATATTTTGGGGTGAAAAGGTCTGCACTGCCCACAGAACTTGGAAACCCTAAAAATAAAATCCAAAGCAATTGAGTATTTGTATCAAGGTTTATCCATGGATAAGAAATACCAATTCTTAGGGAATATCCACTCCAGAAAAAGGCCTGGATATGGGAAAACTGGGAGAGCTGGGAGCATTTCTCCATGAGTTTAACAGCTCTGCCTTTTCCGTGTGCTGCAGGAAAGGAGATCCGGGAAGGAGCTGCTCCTGGAAGGATTTCAGTGGGAATTATTGTGGCTGGAGATGGATCCGAGCCCGCGGAATCCTGGGAAGCTGCGGCGATTCCCGCCGGGAATGGGGGAGCCCGGCCCTGCAGCCACTAGAGGGAAGCAGCGGCTCACCGGGAACAGGGACAGGGATTTGGGATGCAGCCCAGATCCCGGGATTGGCTGGGATTTTGGGAAGGAATGAGGGGGAAAAGCCCTGGCATAGAACCCAGGAGTGACATTCCCTGGAAGTGCCCAAGGCCCATCTTGGTACAACCAAGGAATTCCAAGGGTTTGGAATGGGATGAATCCCATTCCTGGGAGCAATCCCGACTCACCAGAGGTTCTATTGTCCCGAGATCTTTAATTTTGTTGCCGCTTAGGTTTAGGTGCGTGAGGTTCGGACACTTCTCTGCCAACACTTCCAGGCCTCCTGAGATTCTGTTGTCGCTCAGCTCGAGCTGCAAAGGCCCAAAACACATCCTCAAAAATCCCACCTGACCCCATCCCAGCCACTTTTCCACAGGTGGAGAAGGGACAAAGGAGGGATTTGGCTCGGGGAAGTGGGATTTACCTTCTTAAGTTTGTTTAACTTTGGTAAGTTTGCAACTGAGGTTAAGCCGACGTTGATTGTGCTGAGGAATTCCAGCTCCTCAAACTCATCCGTGAGGCCCTCGATTTTTCCTTCGTACGACCTGCAGTTGTCCAGAACGAGCTCTTTCACCTGCAAAGAGAAGAAATCACGGAAAAACATAAGGAATTCCAGGGCATTAGTAAGAATCATGAGGTTTCCAGCAGAGAAACTCAGAAGTTTGGGGTTGTGTTGAGAAGAAAGCCAAGATCGAGGGAACGCTCCTGATCCCACACACTGAGGGCAAAAAACCAAAAAATTCCCAAAATAAACTCCCAAACTACACATTGGGGTGAAATTTAGATAGAAAACACCCCCAAAATAAAGAAAATTAATAGATCTTTTCCCTCAATGCTGTTAAATTAACAGGATTCTCCAAAGGATGCATTTGAGGATAAAGAGGTTTTTTCCCTCATGTGAGGGGGAAGAGCCCCCAAAACTCCCAAAATAAATTCCTAAATTACTCATTGGGTTGAAATTCAGGTGGAAAATTCATGAATCTTTTCCCTCAATGGTGTTTAATTACCAGGATTGTCCAGAGGATCCATTTGGGATAAATAAAGAGTTTTTCCCCTCATGATCTCCACACACACCCAGAGTTCCCGCCAAAAAAAAAGGCGGGAAAATTGCAATGGAGGCGAATCCTCCTTATCTGTGTCCCTGCTCTTTTATCTCATCCCAGCACCCCCAGACATGGAGCCAGGAGAGCCTGGGATCCTCACTGGGAAGCTCCAGGTGGGTTTGGCCTCAGAGGAATTTGGGAATTCCTCACAGGAATTTTGGGAGCTGAGGGGAATGGGAATGGAGGGAAGGGAATGGGCCCAGAGCTCATGCTGAGGGACAAACAGCTCCAGCCCTGATCCAGGAGGTGGGATATCCCTGGAAAACAGGGAATTGGACACAAAACCAGGGGATCAGATAAAAATTCCTTCAGGTATAGAGCAGAGATTTAAGGCCAAGGTGGAAATAATCTTGGATACCAAGGAAAATCCTTTATCATGAAGGCAAATGACCCAACTGTCTTTTTTTTCCCCTTTTAATTTGCATTTTTTTTAGAATCTTGGAATGCTTTGGGTTGGAAGGGACTTTAAGGACCATTCCCATTCCAACCTCTCCATGGAATTTTTTAGGGAAGATATTTTCCTCCCCACTTTTTAGGAAGTTTGGTGCACAAACGCCACATTCCCTCCTTTCCTGTTTCCAGCACTGGGCAAAGGCACAAATCCAACAAATCTATGGAGAACGCTCCTGGAATCCAAGACGCGTTTGGAAAGCTTGGATGAGTTCAGAGAAAGTTTGGGAAGAGCAGAGCACATTCCCAACCCTTCCCGAGAGCAACATTGTTGTGGTGGTTAACTCCTTGAATCCCTGGAAACAATAGCATTCCAAACAAAATTCCAGGATGGCTCCGTGTCCTAAGAATCCCCAAGGAAATCCAGGCATGTCAAAGGAGGAGGATTTGTGGGATTTTTGCCAACACCCCACAGTTCTCTGCCTTCCATGGCACACTCCTTCTCCACAAAATCTCAGAATTTTAAGGAGGAACTTTGGGAGAGGCTTTCCACAGCACTTCTAACAGCGAACTCTTCCAAGGATTTGTCTCCCCCAAAATTCCAACCGGAGGTGAGAAATTCCCTGAACTTCACATTCTAATCCCACCTGGAATGTGACCAACAAAAGCTTGGATGAGCTTCCTACTCAATGCTGGGATTACCAGAGCAACTCCAATGAGCCAATCCCTGCTCCAAGACCATCCCAAAATCCCCAAGCTCAAGAACCTAATTAAAACAATTAATTAATTAAATTCCAGCTGCAATTCCAAGCTCTCCGTGATCCAACCCCACAGCAGCTCCAAGCAATCCCATTCCCAGTGGAAAACAGGGCAGGATTCCATGGAATACCCCCCAGCAGCTGCTCTGGCCACAGCTCCGGAGCTCTTCCAGGTTTTTTTCCAGAGCCCTTGGAATTCTGCCCAGGGCAGGGAGGGCAGCAGGTGCCATGGCCCCTGGCCACCGGGGATTCCCATTCCATGGGATTCCCATTCCAGGGGGATCCTCACCTGCTGCTGCTGCTGCTCAGGAATGAGGAGCTGACCTGCAGCAGGATCCGATTCCACAGGGAAGGGAGAATTCCCAAGGTTTTCCATCCTTTTCCTGCCCTGGGATAAGCAGTGGATGGAATTCCTTGCCCAAACCTCATGGGATCTGGGATATGAATACATCCCCCCAGGGCTTTTTTGGGAATATCTGAGATGGGATAAATTGATTCCTGAGGAAACCCAGGATCCTTGGGAACACGCTCTTTCACACCAGCTCATTCCTAACTGGAATTCCCAAATGGAATCAGAGAATCTTTGGAAAACACCACTAAGGCACCCAGCCACCAATCCAATTCCATCACTTTCCCAGGATTAAACCCTTCCTGGATATACCAAAATTCCCATTGGGAATATCTGAGATGGGATAAATTGATTTCCAACACTGAGTCATCCATGAGCATCTCCTGGCCTGGAATGTGCTGGGAAGAGAATCCCAAAAAATCCTGGGGCAGGGAGAGATGGTGCTGGAAAACGGCCACGGAACACGACCCAATTCCCAGGAAATCCAGCAGCCAAATTCCATGGAAATCCTGGGAATCATCCAGCCTAGAGAATCCCACAGCAGAGGCAGCGAAAGGACTGGATGGGATTAACATGGATACTGGGATTGGGACCAGAATTCCATTGGCACGGATGGAAGCGACACCGGGAATCTTCTAGGATTTCTCCAAGCTCCAGTTTATGGGAATTCCCCCTGTCCAATAAATCCTGCTCCCTCCAGCAGTTCCCAGGTGGATCTGAGGAATCCAGGATTCCTGAGGAAACCCAGGATCCTTGGGAACATACTCCATTCCCATCTCTTTCACACCAGCTCATCCAGCTGGAATTCCAGCCTGGAATTAGAGAATCCTTGGAAAACATTTGGAAAAATTAATGGAATGCAGGCATCAATCCAACCTTTCCAGGGAACATCAACTTCCCATCCCAGGAAGCTCCAACTGGACTCCAAACTCCTCCCGGCTTTCCCAAAATTCCAATCAGAATTCCACCTCTGCTGCAACTTCCTTGGACAATCCCACCAAGAATTGAAACATTCCAACATTCCAGAACCACTGAGGTTGGAAAAGACATCCAGGATTGACTCCAAGCTGTGCCTGATCCCAAAGCTCTGAGTGCCACATCCAGGAATTCCCTGGACACTTCCATGGATGGGAATTCCACAGGCGCTGCCCTTTCCGATGTTTATCCACCTTTTCCACTAAAAAATTCCTGCTGATGTCCCACCTGAGCCTTCCCTGGCATTAGGAAGGAATTCCAACAAGATTCCTTCCTAACCCTCCTTTTTTCCCCCAGTTAAAAAAAACCAAAGTTTCTCCCTTCCCTCCAATCCATGGGGATTCCATAAGGGATCAAACTTTGACTTTTATTCCTCCCAATCCTGGCTTTAAAATTCCCAATATTCTCATTCCTGGTTCTTTTTTTTCTCCTGGAAATTTTAATTCTAGAGGGAAAAATCTGTGGAAAATTCCCTTTAAAATTAAAAATAGATTTAAACTAAGTTTTTTTTCTCCAAGTTGTTTTTCCCATTTTTCAATTTTTTCGCTATTCTGTTAAGATTTGGTTTTTGCCTCCTGAGAATTCTTTTTTTTTTTTTTTTTTTGGAAATTCCAAAGGTTCTGATGGAATTCGGGGCTGATCAAGGAATTTTTTCCCACATTAAATCAAATTTTCAGCCTAATTTTAACCCCTCACCCACCCCTGCTTCCCAATATTTTGATTTTCCAATGGGAATGAGCAGGAAAGTGCCAAAATCTGCCCAGGTGAACACTTCCTGAAGGAAATTAACAGCAATTAATTAATTATAATTAAAGTTATATTAACGAGAGAAATAAAATCATCATTTTGCTGTGATTCGTAAATTTAATGAGATAAAAAGTGGGAGCATCTGGGGGGGAAAAAAATACAAAAATTCCCAATTTTCCAGCACTAACATCCACATTTTTCCTGACACTGAATTAATTTAAAAAATAAAGGGAAAATTAAAAAGTTAAAAACTACAGAAATGAGATTGTGGAAGGAATTTCTCCACAGAATCCACCTGAGGTTATTTTTAGGATGATTTATTAATCAGGATGTGACTTTCTGGGATTATCCAATAGAAAAGCCCAGAATTCTATAGAAAAAAATAGGAGATCCAGGTGAAAAATATCCCAAAGAAGCACAGGAAAAAGCACAAAACCCCATCCACATTCAAAGATTTAATTCTGATTTCAGGAGAAATTAAATCAAAAAGCAGCACAGAATTTAAAGAAATCCCCAAAACTCAGGGGGTTTTCCCAGGATTTCTTGATATTGCACATAAAATTGGGGAATAATACAAACAAACACTCAAAAGTAAAGGAAACAATTCCCAACCTCATCCTGCCCACCCAAAACTTCCTAAAATTTAGGAATAAATGACCTTGGCATCAATATTCCTGCCAAATCCCAATTCCAGAGGGTGGAATTAACAGGATTTTCCTTCAATATTTTAAAGGAACAAAATCCATCCCACAAACTTCATTCCCTAAAAAACACGTGCACACAGCTCAGAACACAACAACATTCCCTACTGGAATTTCCACCTCTCTGCCTAAAAAAAGCACTGGAAAATCGGGATTTAGAACATTTTGGGGGGATCAAAGCACCAAATTCCCTGAAAATTCCTAGGAAAACCAAGCAGTGAAAGGGAATTATCCCGATTTTCCTGCTCCCTGCTGCCCATTCCCAGCCCTGAGGAGCAGGGAACTCCCTCCAGCTCCGAGTTTTCCCAACTTTTTCTTTGGCGTGAGGCAAAAGTGAGCGGAAACAGCACAAAATCCAAGCATGGAAAAGAGGGGAAAATTGAGTTTATCCCTTTCGGAGGCTGTTTTTAAACAGCGTTTAAAATGAGGAAGAAACCTCCAGCGATGAGGGCGATGAGACGAAATGGGGGCAAAACTAAGCAAAAATAGAAAACTATTTTTTTAAAAAAAAAATCGTGAAATAATAATGAACAAAAACAAGAAAAAAAATAGGATGAAAGGGAGCAAAACACTTCCCAACCCCAACGCTGCCTCCCCACAGGGCCCTGCCCAGGAAGGAGGCGGATTCCCCGCTCCGCGCTCCTCACCCGGGGAGAACCGCGGGGCTCCTCGCGGTGCTCCCCCGGCGCCCTTCGTACCTCCGTGAAAATTCACGAAAAGCCAATTTTTAAAAAGCTTTTTTTTTAATTTATGGTTTGTTTTGTTGTTTTTTTTTTTTTAACCCCAACGCGGCCCTCACGAATCTCCTCCCGCCCCGCGGCCGGCGACAAAATGGCAGCGCTGCCCGTCATGTCGGGAGGGCTCCGCCGCAACCTCCGCAGCGCCTCAGCCCCGGCGCCAGCGGGGCTCCCTCACGGCCCCGCGGGGCCGCCCGCGGCCGAGGCAGCGGCGGCGGCGGCGGGAGGAGGAGGAGGAGGAGGAGGAGGAGGAGGCGGCGGCCGTGAGGGGAAGGCGGGGAGGGGGGCGCAGCACAGAACATGGCGCCGCGTCCTACTTGCGCTGCGGCGCTGCCCCGCTCGCCTCACGGAGCCCCCCGGCCATGGCGGTTGTTCGCCGTTGGGTCCCCCCCCCACCTCCTCCCTTTCGCCGTCCTCCTCCTCCTCCTGCTCGCCCAGGAGTTTTTAAACTTTAAAGCGCAGCTTCCGCCGCTCCGCGCCCGCCTTTGTCCCCCCCCCA
>JANRGV010000014.1:19119873-19130700 GCA_024734035.1 Alethe castanea
AATCAAGCACCATCCCATCCCATTATCCCATCCCATTATCCCATCCCATTATCCCATTATCCCATCCCAGAACTCATCCATGCTGAAGGAATCACCGATGCTGGAGCCGCGATGCTCCGTGGAGTGTGGATAATGAAAATCCCAGGCCACGAAGCATCCACGGATAATAAAAGGAGATTCCCGAAACACTTCCGAGCACGAACCATCTGCTCAGCCTAACAGCTCCGACTAATTTTTAATGCTGGTTTTATGACGGATCCGCGCACCAGCCCATCCATGCATAGGGAAATCCGGGCTGGCTGCGCTGCGCGCGGAGCTGCCTGGTGAGGAATTTGTCTCCCGTTTTGACTCCTGGCTGTACATTAAAGGTGTAGTGGACCATGGAAGTGCCTTGTCGGCTCCGTCCTGAGCCGCCTCCGCCTCCTCATCCGTGCGGAAAACGGCGAGAGGGAGGAAAAACCGCCTGGCGCGGGACTGAACGCATCTGGCCACCAGCAGCAAGCCCGCTCTGTCAGGTTAATTAATTCTTATTAATTACGTCCCTTGACATTTTCTCCGGATCGGTGCTGCCCGCTGGGGTTCCGAGGAGGGCTCGGCCTTCGCTTCCCGGGAAATCAGAGCAGGAGCTGGTGTTGGAAGAGCCTTTCAGGCTGCAATCTCGGCCAGGCTCTGGCTCTTTCGTAAATCTTTTAACGACTTTATCGCCTTCCAAACAGATGTATTGAAATATTTATTTGTTTTATTTATTTATCGCCACCCAAAAGTGGAGCCGTTTATCTGAGCGAGCCCCGGATGTTTGGGATGGCGCTGGAATAGGGTTGGATTTAGTTGGAGCCAAACCTCGCCAGGATTTTTGCCCGTTTCTCACGGAATTTGCAGCCTGGCTTGCCTCTGCCCCTCTCCTGATTCCCAGGAGATTTCCAAGGTGAGCATCTCCTTATTTTGACAAGATTCAAATAGCCTTTGAATGCTTTAATTTGGGAGGACTCTGCCTCTATTTCTTCAGCTTTTCCCATCTTTTGGGGGAAAAAAAGGGGATAACGAAGGAATTCAGCCAGACCTGGCACGGCCATGACGTCATGTGTTCCCTCTTCCCTTCATGGAGACATTCCCATCCTTTCCATCTCTTTTCCCTCTCTTCTCCATCCTGACATCCCTCTCACCTTCCACCATGGCACCTCTGGAATATCACAGCTCCAAGTAATTTCCTTTCTGGACCAGTAACAATTCCAGGATTTAATTTATCCATGAAAACCTGTGGCAGGACTTCAGAAAAGAGGGAGACTTTTCCCAGCTCCCCTTTCTCCTCTCTTCCATCCAGCCTGGAATGGGCCAGTAATTCCAAAGTCATTATCTGCTGAAGCCAGGCCTTTGTTTTCTCTGGAATTCTCTCCCAAAGCCATCGGGATTCCTTTCCCCCATTTCCCTCGGGATGAATGAATGAGCTTCACTGTAGTCTGGGAATTCGGCTTGGCTGGGCTTGGTGCTCCTTGTCCTGGTTTAACTCATGGATTGGCTGATGGAAGCTTTTATATGGGAAAAGCCCAAGGAATGAGTAACCTGTCTCCTTGAGCGAGGATCCAGACAGGCTGGATTCCACAAACCTTTTGGGATTCATCAGGATTTGAACAAATAAACCACCAGTGCTGGATGGAGACAAGCTGAGGAGAGACCACGGGTAAACTGGGGTTTTAATGGGAATGTCTACAAATCACAGCTCACGTGGAAACTTCAATTCCAGTCTCCCTGCAAAAGAAAAGCTAATTAAAAATTCCCTAATGAGCCCGGGCTCAGTGGCTGAGCAGAAGGGAAGCACCTCCGAGCGGCAAATCCATTGCCAAGGACGGAAAACCCTCCAAGTGCAACGTGTTACTAGGAAAATGTCACTTTATTGGATGTTCCCTCGTCTCGCTAACGAGCTCTCGGGTTAATTTTAGCTTTTCTGCTGCATCCCAGCTCCGTTGGTTCTGGGGATCATGGATCTCAGCTCCGTCCTCTGTGGGAGTTTTCCCATTAATTCCCAGTGGGAATTGGGGCTGTTCTCTCCCATTTGCTCCCACTGGGAATGGAGCTGTTCTTCCATTAACTCCCAATAGGAATGGGGTTGTTCTCTCCCACTTGCTGCCACTGGGAATGGAGCTGTTCTCCCATTAACTCCCAGTAGGAATAGGGCTGTTCTTTCCCATTTGCTCCCAGTGGGAATTAGGCTGTTCTCTCATCAGCAGCACAATTTGTTTGCTCAAAACCATTCCAGGAGGGAATTTCTTAATGGAAAAGGTGGTCAGGCATCAGAATTGCCCAGGGAAGTTTGGAATTCCTTTGGTAAATCCCAAGGAATTACCCAAGGAACGCCCAAGGAATTCCTGGAGGTGACACTCAGCGCTCTGGGCTGGGGACAAGGTGGGGATTGGGCGCAGCTTGGACTCGATGGCCTTGGAGGCTTTTCCAACCTCTGGGATTCTGGGATTCGGGGAAAAACAGAACAAAAATGGGAGGAGAATGTTGGGAGAAAGGTGGGGAAGGCGAGGTGTGATGTCACCCTCAGTGTCCCCTGTGTCCAACAGCCATGGAAAACCAGCACCGTGGATGTTCTATTCCCAATCGTACTGGGACAATCAGGCTCAATCCCAATTAGCACAGCCCAAATCCTGCCCTCACTCCCGGGGACATTCCCGCATCCCTGGGAGCCGCGGGATGGCTCTTCCAGCCCCGCCTGCCACGGTGGGCGCTCCTCCTTCCCTGATTCTCCACTAATTGTTGGCTCTCCCAAGATGTCCTCCATCCATTGGTTACACTTCCAGGTGTCCCAGCCAGCAATAAATCCCCTGCTCTGCCTGAGGCTCTGTTTTCCAGCGGCTCATCCCGGTGTTAATTCCATCGGAGGAGGCTCATCCCATTCCCGGCGCTCCGGATCCCCCGGGGCCGCGCCTGCAGAGGGCTGATAACAGAATCGGCTTTGGCAGCCACACCAGAGGTGAAATCCAAAGATCTCGAATATTCCGGGATGTTTATCCCCAGTAATCAGCTCGTCCACTGGATGTCCCTGGGAAAGCCTGGATTGCGCTCCGTGCCCGGGGGCAAACAGCTCTCATTAATATTTCACATCATTTTCCGTTTTTTTCCCCGTATTTTTTTATTTTTTTGCCCTGCTTCCAGAGCCTTGCTGGAGAGCACCGGGATGTTTTCCCATCTCCCGTGTTTGCCTGCTGCAGTAATCATCGGATTCAATCACTCAGGCGATGTTTTTATGGATTAATAACGGGCACTTTGGAGAGCTGGGAGCTGCAATCTGTACAACCTTAATGAGCACCGTGGGGACCCGGTGCCATGGTTTCCCAAATCCTCTCCGTGCTTCCCTCTAAATCATTCCCTGCTCTGGATGGCTCTCCTGCCTCCAGCACACCTGGCTCCCCGCTGGAAGTTGTCCCAATTAATTTTTTTTCCCTGTTTTCTCTTTTTTTTTCCCTCCTCCTTTCCTAAAAGCTCAGCTTTGTCAGCGCTGACAAAATGTTTGTTTGCTGCCTCGTTGGGATGGAGCTCTGGGGTGGGAAATCTCCGCTCCTGGATCTAGGAATGCTGGGATTGGAACGTTTTACTCTGCAGGGCACTGAGAGGGTGGGACTGGGGACAGGGGCTGGCTCTGGGTGACAAAACTGCAGTGAGGGGACACCAGCAGGGGTGGGCACCTCTCCGTAGGGTCATGGAATTATTTGGGATGGAAAAGTTCCCTAAGATCATCGAATCCCATCTTTCCCAGCACTGCCAAGGCCACCCCTGACCGTGTCCCCAAATGCCACATCCACACGGATTTAAATCCCCCCAGGGATGGGGACTCCCTGTGCCAGGGCTGGATTTCCTCTCAGGAGAGTCATGGAACGAATCCAGAGGATCCTGAGAGACAATTCCACGATAAAAGGGATCCCTCACTCACTGGAATGGCAAAAAGAGATTCTTGGGAAGCAGCTGGGGCTGGAGGCAAAGCCCAGAGCCCACCCTGGGGACAGGGCAGATGTGGCACAGCTGGCCCTGAAATCCCTGGGATTCCCCTTGGACCTTTGGGAAGTGATGCTTCCCCCTCTGGGTCATTGCTGGGTGGGCTCCTGGTGTGGGGTCTCCCTTGAGGACAGTGGGTTTGTCCCCAGGGATGGGGACACTGCAGGGACAGGGCTGCTCCAGAGCCTCTGGAATCATCCACAGGCTCCCACATTCCTGGGATTTGTAACTGAGGCCTGAACTCAAGGAAGGAGCAAAGGACAAGGCCTGGGAAACGTCTCCTCCTCCAGAGGTGCTTCCAGGCCCTGCCTTGGCAGGGATGGAGCAATCCCTGAATTCCTGCCCTGGCAGGGATGGAGCAATCCCTGAATTCCTTCCCTGGCAGGGATGGAGCAATCCCTGAATTCCTGCCCTGGCAGGGATGGAGCAATCCCTGAATTCCTGCCCTGGCAGGGATGGAACAATTCCTGTATTCCTGCCCTGGCACAGGTGAAGCAATCCCCGAATTCCTGCCCTGGCACAGGTGAAGCAATCCCTGCCCTGGCACGGGTGAAGCAATCCCTGAATTCCTGCCTGTTTTTTCCATGGATAGACCAGGAACAGCCAGCCCAGGCACCTTGCAGGGAATTCCACAAGTACAGGATTTATTCCCAATCCCCTCCATATGAAATCTCCCAGCACTATGGAGCAAACCCAGATCCAGATTCTCCCCCTCTCTGTTTATTTCCCAGGATTTTTAATGGCTTTTTGTAAGCCTGCAGCTATTCCAGAGCCGTGGGATGCAGCTCTGAGTGACTAATAAGGAATTTATGGAGCCTTGGCTCCAAGATTTCTCTGGCCAGACACGTCAGGACAGAGGCCTTGGGCAACACCAGCCCAGCCCAGCCCTACCAGGCTCAGACTGGGAGAACTGGGAGGATAAACAGGCTCTGGATGCTGGGATGCCTGGATTTCCATGGAGAAACTCATGGTGAAGGAATTCCCCCCCAAACAAGGTGTGGTTGTTCACCTTTCCCAGCGAGCCGGGACCTGGGCGGTGATTCCAGCCTGGATTTATGGCTGGTGTGATCCAGGCCTGGAGAGGAAGAGGCACATTCCTGCTGGGATGGGGCTGGAGAGGGCTGCTGGCTGCTGCAGGAGCTTGGAATTGTGGAATGGTGGAATGCCCTGAGTTGAGAGGGACCCACTGAGTGCAACTCCTGGCCCTGCAGAAATCCCAAATATTCCATGCTGTGCATCCTGGAGAGATGCTTGGGGGGGGCTGGCAGAGCCAGGACACCCCTGGTGGCTGGGGACACCCTGGGGACACCAGTGGTGTGTCCCACGCCCTCACTGACCATCCCTGCTGCTGTCCTGAACATCCCAGACCCTTCAGAGAATTCCTATTCCATCCCTGACCCTGCCTTGGATATTTCCATCCCAGCCCTGAGCATCCCTGCCCGTGTTTGCCCATTCCTGATCCTGCCTTTTTCTGCCCATCTCAATCCCAGCTCTGGGATCAGGGCTGGAATGGGGCCAGCCTTGCTCCCCAAATTCGGCTCCCACCCCTGGCTGATCCAAAGTCCCTTCCCGAGGTTTTTTCCTGGTGCTCCATCCATCCCAATTCCCACCGGAGAACACAGTGGGATCCAAACCCCGGGAATTCCGCAGCGCATCCCAGTTTGTCCCTGCGGGCTCCTGTCCCCGCCCTTGGGGACACCGAGGGTGGCACCGAGAGTGTTCGGTGCTGGCAATGAGGTTCTCCTCTGCCTCTCTATCCCGGGAAGCGGCGTTGGGATTTTGGGAATGCTGGTGGGTGGCTTTGGAAGAGCCACCAATCACCCAGGGCACACCAGAGCCACCCCGAGGTGTCGGGGACACTCAGGAATTGGGAATAAAAAGGAGGGACTCAGGGAATTGGGGGATGATCCCTATCCCAGCAGGGTAAGGAAACTAGGAACTGAGGAATGCGGTAAAATCGGGGAGAAATTAATAATTATCCAAAGCTCATCCCTATCACTGCTCATCAAAACATTCCCGAACTCCATCCCAGGCTCCTTTCTTCTCCCTGCCTCCAGTAAGTGCTTGAACATCCCTTTAAAAATTAAAGGAGGAGGGTTCTGGAAGAGATAAGGGATAATTGCCTGGCTTTGACTGCGGCATTGATGTGAAAATAGGATTGGAATTACTCACTCCGGTTGAAAGGTTAGTTGAAGGTTATTACAGGAAAATTGTTATTCATCCATTTTTTTCTGTGCCGCTGGATAGCCCCAAAGATTAAATCCGGGGAGCGCATAATGACCCATCAGGGCGGACAATGGTGGGAATAATCTCCAGAGGCTGCCGAGAGCTTTCCCTGAATAATTCATGGCTCAGCAGCCCGCCCTCCCTCCCCGGCAGATTACACGGGAGTTTTCTTTGGGAAGAGATCATTTAAAGGAGCTTTAAAAACCACCGCGCTTTTGGACGGAAGTGGAATTACCGGCAGCATTCCCGAGGTTTGTTTATGCCTTCATAAATCTCCTTTGCCGCTGACCTCCGTGCCATGGGAACAAAACGCCGCGGGATAAAGGGAGGCTTTGTTGGGATGGAGCTGGAGGAGCTCCCGTGGGGCTTTTGCTGCTCCGGGCAGAGACAAATCCGAGCTGTTCTGTCACCTGGGAGGCGAAATTCCTGCTCGCCCAGCCCTTGGCCCTCCAGATGGCTCCCCGAAAATCCATCAGGAACGATTTCCTGCTTTCCAGGAGGAGGCTGATGGCGTTTCTCATCCCAAAATCCCCGTCCTGCTGTTCCAGGTTCCATTTCCAGCTTCCCTCCGCTCAGCAGAGCTCCAGGATGAGGAGGATGCTCAGGCCATCCCTGGATCCTGCTGGAAAACCAGGAGCAAGGGTGCGATGGAACTCCCCGGCCTTCCCACTGCTCCTCCAGCCCCCTGGCTCTCATTAATCCTTTAATTTCATCTCCTGGAAGTGCTGTTATGCTTTAAAAGCTGATTGTTCGTTAAAAATCTCAGGATTTCTGGAGGTTTAGGGATCCCTGGCGTCGTTGGTATCCTGGAAAATAATTGAAAAAATATCCTGGATAATAACTGATATTTACTAAACACTTCATCGTTATCAGATGCAAATTAAATCCTAATTAAACCTTCTCTGGGCTTTCCCAGCCATGAGGATGAGGAAGGATGGCATTGCTGCTGTGGGGTGAGCAAGGAATCCTCTGCATTGGGAATTTTGGAGATTTATCATGATTTTGGACGGGTTTATCTTCATTTTGGGCAGGTTGTTATTCATTTGGGGCAGGTTTAGCTTGATTTGGAGCAGGTTTATATTAAGCTGGAGGGCTCTGTGCTGGAGTGTGGAGCTGAAGTGGCTCCTCCAGGTCTACCCCATCCCAGAATTAATGAGGAAGGATTTTCCGAGGGGAATGGAGCAGGTACAGAGCTGCTCCTCCCTCCCCTGCGAGGGAGAAGGGTTGTTAGAAATAATCCTGGAGTTTAAGGATGCGAGCGAGGACTTTTATGGATTTAACAGGAAGCTCCAACATAATTTCCCACTAAAGCTTGTGTCAATAAATCATTTTTTAATTATAAGCTCCAATTATCAGCTAAGCTCGGCTTAATGATCTCTGGAGTGGTTCCTCCTTCAGAAGCCCGGGAATGAACTTCTCCTCCTTCCTTTGGAGCTGCTGCTATTTTTTTCCCAGCTCCTGGAAAATCCTCCCCCCAGTGCCCGTGTGGCTGACGGGATCCGAGTGAAATCCAAGCCTCTCCTAAATCAGGAGCTGTCCAGAGGCGCCTCCAAAGGTGCATCCAAAGGCTGTGGCTCCGTTCCACCCCTGCACGGGCCGGGAGCCAGGGATTGATTTAGGGCTGCTCCGGGATCGGGTCACATTCCCACATTCTCAGGAACGCTCAGGTGCCCTGGGGGTTATTCTGGGATTTGGGACACGTGGCAGTGCTGGGGGAATCCCACAGAGAAGGGGCTGGATGATTCCCAGCTCCCAGAGGCTCCTTGGGATCCAGTGAATCCCTTTGATCTGTGCTCCAGGATCCTTCCAGGAGAGGGATCTCTATGGGATTTGGGCTGGGAATGACAGTGGAGTTCGGGAGGAGTTAACGAGCTGGGAAAAGAGGAAAAAAATGGCTCTGGAGTGTTCCAGCCTGTTCATCCCCACTCAGCATAGCATGGATGATTCCTGATGGGATTGAGCTGGGAATGGAGCTGGGAATGGGGCTGGGAATGGAGCTGGGAATGGAGCTGAGAATGGAGATGAGAATGGAGATGAGAATGGAGCTGGGAACGGAGCTGGGAACGGAGCTGGGAGTGGAACGGCATCCGAATCATGGAACCAACACGTGCATCAAATGTTTATGTCCAACACATGTATCCATGTGTGTCCAATATGTTGTATCCATGTTTTAGCCATGTTGTATCCAAGCACATCCATCTCATGCATGGAACCAATGGATGCAACCAAGTGTTGCATGCAAAATATGTGTTCAACACATGCAGTCAATGTGCACATCCAACACTTGCAACCAATGCATGGAACCAATGGATGTATCCAACACTTGCATCCAATGGATTAATCCAACACTTGTATCCAACACATGCATCCAATGCATGGAGCCAATAAATGCATCCAACAGTTGCATCCAATGGATTAATCCAACACTTGTATCCAACATGTCTATCCAATGCATGGAACCAATGGACGCATCCAACACTTGTATCCAACCTGTGCATCCAATGCCTGGCCACACATCCAACACGTACATCCCACCTGTGTGTCCAACAGCATCCCACCCATGTTCCAGCACAGAATCCAAGCCCTGCATCCCACCAGGAGAGTGCCCCAGAGCAGGATCCCACAGCAATCCCCCCTCCTCATCCACAGGCAGGGAATGGCTGCCCTCCTGTCCTTTCCAAGCTGCCTCCCACCTTTCCATGCCTGGATTTCCTCCCTGGTTGCTCTGGAGAGGGATTTCCCATCCCTCAGCAGGGTCATGCCGAGGGTAACGGCATTCCAGCTGCTCCAGGATGGATGGAGCTGTTGGAGCAGAGCTTCCCTGCCATCTATCCCGTTTTTCCCTCCTCTGGATTCATCCCCTCTGCTCCCGGGCCAGGAGACAGCACAGATAGATTTTCTAAGATCCTTTCTTTTCCATAAAAAATATTGGATGGCGGCATTGACAGAGCCGGGGGTGTAAAAGGACAAGGAAATATTTCCAAATGGTTTCTCTGGCAACTGAGAATTCCAGTTCCTGTCGCTTATTGACCTCTAATTGTTTCCAGTAGGAGCAGGAGACAGGAAGATCAATAGGGATGGGAGAGAGTTAAAACCCTCCCGGTGCACTCAACTGTAGTTAGGAACCACTGGAATTCATCTTCCCGGGATTTCCAGCTGTAATTGGAACTTTGGGATTGCTCTGAGTGCTGGATTCTGTGCAGAGCATTAATTCCCTCCCCAGTCCCGATCCTCGGCTTGGAGCTGCCTCGTGGTTCTCCACCCACCTTCCCTCTCTGTGTTAGAAATCCAGGAGACACAAATTTGGGGGGAATTTTAAAGGAGCAGGAGGATTCTGGCAGTTGGAACTCCATGGGAAAGAAGGGATGGATAAATTGAGTGAGGGGAGCTCTGACACGCCAAGATACGGGAGAGGAAGCTGGAATGATGTCCTAGAGAGGCCTGGGGATGGAGCTGGATTTTCCCACAGGGAGCTGCGAGGCTGGGATTGTTCTGGGTGATTTTGGGGTGGGAACCAGGTGGCCACCACCAAGCTGGTCCCATCCCAGCCACCAGAATTTCCCTGGGAATTGTGCTGCCCCAGGAGCTCCTCCAGCTGGTGGCGGTGCCGCAGGTGCCAATGGGAGCTCCCAGTTCCAAATGGGAGCTCCCAGTTCCCAATAAAAGCTCCCGGTTCCCAATGGAACCTCCTGGTTCCTTCTGGAAGATTCCAGTTCCCAACGGAATCTCCTGGTTCCCAGTAAAAGCTCCCGGTTCCCAATGGAAATTCCCTGTTCCTGATGGGAGCTCTCGGTTCCCAGCAAAAGCTCCTGATTCCCAGTGGAAGCTCCCAGTTCCCAATGGAAGCTCCCAGTTCCCAATAAAATCTCCCAGTTCCCAATGGAAGCTCCCAGTTCCCAATGGAAGCTCCCAGTTCCCAATGAAAGCTCCCAGTTCCCAGTGGAAGCTCCCAGTTCCCAATGAAAGCTCCCAGTTCCCAGTGGAAGCTCTCAGTTCCCAATAAAAGCTCCCAGTTCCCAATAAAAGCTCTCAGTTCCCAATAAAAGCTCCCAGTTCCCAATGGAAGCTCCCGGCTCCCGGCGCTGCTGTCACCAGGAATCATGGCCCAGCCCTAATCTGTCATTAACGCATTCAGCACTAATTGCTGGCAGGGTGCCACGCGCCTATTTTCCCGTTTTAACAAAACATTTATGCATGGAAGATTTAATGCCAGGTATCAAGCATATCATTGTAAATTTACCACTAATTAAGCCTAATTAAAATAATTAAATGGCTGCCGCGTCACAATGTGAATGAAAATCACATTTCCTCTCGTGTGCTCGCCCCTCTCCTCGCTGGCCTCACTCTGGCTTCCCAACACAAATATTTTCCCATTTGGATGCAGGAAGAGAAGAAATTTAACCCAACTATAATGCCGGGATTTTGGGGGAAGTTCTTCAATTCCAGGACCTCTGGAGATTCTCCTTTCTGGGGATGAAGGATGGACAATCTGACAAATCTGTTCATTGGAGCTTTTGCATATTCATCACTGCTCGGATTTTTAATCAAAGCCTGGGCCATGAATAATGGAGGGGGTGGGATGGGATGGGATGGGATGGGAGGGGATGG
>JANRGV010000014.1:19159498-19170532 GCA_024734035.1 Alethe castanea
CTCCAGCTGAACCACATCTGCCACTGCAGGAGGATGCAGCCACCATTGAATGGCACTGCTGCCAACACCCTGACTGAGTGACGGGTGTCAGCTTGGATTCTGACTCTGGCAGTGTTTGGGGATTGTTCTTTGTAATACTGCATTTCTATGTTAATTTTCCTAGTAAAGAACTGTTATTCCTAATTCCCCTATCTTTGCCTGAGAGCCCCTTAATTTCAAAATTATATTAATAATTTGGAGGGAGGGGGTTTACATTCTCCATTTCAGAGAGAAGCTCCTGCCTTTATTGGCAGACACCTGTCCTGCAAACCAGGCCAGCCTGGCACTCACATATCGGCTCATGCTGTCCTTCTCCTCTGCTTTCCTCTTCTTGGAGTCCAGGCTGTAATCCGTGGAGCTGCGGTGCTTCTCGCTGGCCCGCAGGCTCTCCGAGGGGGACACGGAATTATTCTGTGGGGAGGGAGAAGCTTGGCAGGGGGAGCAGAAGGGAACGGGGCTCCAGGAGCAGCAGGTCCTGAGAGACACAGCCCTGCCCCAGTGAGACCCCAGAGATCCAGCTCTGGGAGGATGCCCATGGACACCTGAGCTCCTTTTTTAGCAGGAAAATGCAGGAGGGGGTTGTTGTTTATAAAAACATCTGGGAAAACCCACATGGCTGGGAAAGCCCAGTGCTCATGGCACAGCTCTGCTCATTGGGAACTTCCTGGCGATGCCAGCACACCCTGGGCTTTGCTCCCTTCCAGCATTCCCAGGAAAGCTCCAGAGCTCAGTTCTCCCTCTGGCAGAGCTGGGAGGAGAAAAGGAATGGCAGCATCCCCCACCCTGGAGCAAAAGGACAGAATGTCCTGGAAAAGCCATGTGAGCAGGAATGGCAGAGCCCAGTGCCTGGCACAGGGGGAATTCTGCCCTTGCTCCAAGCAGCACAGCCCAGGAGATGCTGGCATTCCCAGGAAAAGCTCCAGAGCTCAGTTCTCCCCCTGGAAAACTCAAGAGAAGAGCAGAGGAATGGCAGAGCCCAACACTCATGGCACAGCTCTGCTCATTGGGAATTCTGTCCTTGCTCCAAGCAGCACAGCCCAGGAGATGCTGGCATTCCCAGGAAAGCTCCAGAGCTCAGTTCTCCCCCTGGAAAACTCAGAGAAGAGCAGAGGAATGGCCCTGGAGCCAAAGGACATCCACAGAAAGTCCTGGAAAAGCCACGTGAGCAGGAATGGCAGAGCCCAGGAGATGCCAGCACTCCCAGGGAACACTGGAATCAAACCCAGCAGCAGCACGAGGAGGATGCCTGGCCCTGATCCCACACCCCCCTCAGCACCCCACACATTCCCTGCCCTCAATCCCTGCAAGCAGCAGGATCTACCCCCGCTCCCTGAGCCCTTCCTGCCTTCCTTCCCCCGCTGAAAGGCAGAACCAAAGCAGTTCATGTTTCTGCTCAGTCCCCACTAAGCAGCTTTGGATAACACGGAGCTCTTTCTTCCCAGGCAGTCATGCTGAAAACCCTCTCAGCTCCCAGAGAATCATGTCAGGCATTTAGAGGCATCGATCCATTCAGCCCCGCTCCTGGCCCGCCGCCAAGGAACTAAATATTTTTTATTGCACAGGCACAAAAAAAAAAAAAAAAAAAAGGCTGGGGGAAAATATGAATGACTAAGGCTGATTATCACAGGCACATTAGAGCTCCACGGGGAACAGCCCAGCTCACAGTTGATGGATTGGGAAGCTGCCCGGCCCCCTGCCCGCCGCAGGAGCGGGTTAATGACGCCCAATTCCCCTCTGGCTCTCCCCCCTGGCTCAGCACTTCCCTCTCCTGCTCTCCAAAGGGCTGTTTGTGGCCTTGGGGCTGGCAGGAAATCGCTGCCAAGCCGCAGCTCGGCCGGGTTTTTGTGCTTGGCAGCTTTTCACACGGAATGTTGGGCTGGGGGAAAAAAAAAAACAAACCTCCGGGATGGCTGAGTCGGACCTGGGACACAGCCCCAGCCTGTCACCAGCACTGAGAGCTCAGGGACACGTCCAGGCCCTCCCTGGACATCTCCACTGCCTCTCTGAATATTCAATGTGCTGTTTTCCCTGAATGGGGAAGGGGAGGTGCTGGCTCAGCCCCATTCCATAAGCAGGGCAGCCCCCACCGGCTCCTGGCACCCTCAATATCCAGGAAATCCATCCCTGCTCCCAGGAAATCCATCCCAAGGACAGGCTCCTCCAAAACCCCTGGTTGGGAGCTGCTTGAGCTCCCAAATCCTTAATATGGAGCAATAACCAAACCCATGCCAAATTAATGACCCCGGATAATTGGGGGGTGATCAGGAATGAACCAACCTCCCTGACCACCAAGAACCAAACCCATCCCAAATTAAGGACCCCAGATAATGAGGGGTGATCAGGAATGAACCAACCTCCCTGACCACCAAGAACCAAACCCATCCCAAATTAATGACCCCAGATATGAGGGGTGATCAGGAATGAACCGACCTCCCTGACCACCCAAAGGTTCTGGGCTCATTCAGTCAAAATTTCCTGCTTTGCCACAAGCAAAGGGATTTAAATCAAATTTCCCAACCACCACCAGCCCGGAGAAGGTCACTCTGCTCATCCCAGCACAGCTCTTCCAGGCAGGATGAGGGACTTTATTGCCTGGTTTATTATTTAATAAGATCTGTGCCAAAGGCAGCCCTGCAGCCACCAGGTGGGTTTTTAAGGGATAAAATAGACCAAAAAGTGGGAGCAAAAGGAAGGAATGGCACTTACTGCACTTGAGTCTCGCTCTTCAGGAGATGCCAGGGCACAGGGGAGGGCACAGCCAAAACAGAGACAGGAAAATAAACCAAGTGAGGATGAGCCTTAAACCAGGAAAACAAACCCAGAACCTCCTGATGCTCTGAACTCAAACCCTTAAACTCAAGCCCTGTCTGGGCTCTCTCCAGCTTTAAAATCTCCCCCCATCCAATTCCTGCCCCTTTTTAATTTATCTGCCCAAAAAGAGCTGGAAATGCCCAGAATCCAAAGGCATTTGCTGCTGGCAGCAGCCCCAGGTGTTTGTCCCCGAGGTCACCCCACAGCCCTGGGTGCTCAGCTCCACATGCGAGGTGTGGCTCAGCCAATAATTTGTACCCAAAAGTGTGCATTTGTACCCAAAAGTGTGCATTTCCCCTGGAATCTCTGGCAATCTGAACCCATGCAGGAAAAGGAATGGAACTGGATCATTGCTGCCAATAGTTTTATCTCACTGGTTTGTTTTTTTTGTTTTTGTTTCTTTTTTTTTTTCCACCCCAAATCCCCCAGCAGAGCCCAACAGCTGAGAGAGGCTGTGGGAAACAGCCCTGTCAAGGGGAAAACTGAGGGGAAATATCCCAAATTCCCTGTGCTGGTGGACAGGGGGATGTGCCAGGACAATCCTGGATCCCTCCATCTCCTAACAAATGGTCACATCCCTAAAAATGGGAAAAATCACCAAATCCCTGGTGCACAGAGCTGGATCCCTGCCCCTGGGAAGGTGATGGAGAGGAGCAGGAGGGTGAAGGCTGCTTTCCCATTAAGGAACAACACAGGAATTGCAGCCAGGCTCCACCAAAGGCTGAGCCTCGTTCAGGGAATTCTGCATCCCTGAAAGTACAATCCCATGATGTGACCACAGCTGAGCTGAGGGATGGGAAATGAATCCTGACAGGACCAGGGTGATCCCCCAGCATCAGAGGAGACCCAGAGGAGCCCCCAGAGCCAGGCTGGGAGAGCTGGGAATGTTCATCTGGAGAAGGGAAGGAGCCAGGGAAAGCTCAGAGCCTGAAGGGGCCCCAGGAGAGCTGGGGAGGGATTTGGGACAAGGGACAGGACACAGGGAATGGCTCCCACTGCCAGAGGGATGAATGGATGGGATTTTGGGAAGGAATTCCTGGCTGGGATGGGATTCCCAGAGCAGCTGTGGCTGCCCCTGGATCCCTGGAATGTGCAAGGCCAGGCTGGAAGCTGGGACAATGGGACCCTGCCATGGGATGAGCTTTAAGGTCCCATCCAAACAACTCCAGGATTCAAGGGCTCTGTCCAGCCCTCACTGAGCTGGAGAGAGACTGGGGACAAGAGACAGGACACAGGGAATGGCTTCCCAGTGGAAAAGTGGAGATTTGGGTGGGATACTGGGAAGAACTGCTCCCTGTGAGGGTGGGCAGGCCCTGGCACAGCTGTGGCTACCCCTGGAAGGGTCCAAATCCAGCTTGGGCCTGTGGAGGCATTCCCAGTTCGGGAAAGCAACCCCTGTTCTGTTCCCTCTGCCTTCTGCCAGCCTTTTGGTCACTCCCACAGGTTCCCCTGTTTTTCCCTGTCCCCTGGTAATTGGTCCCTAAGGCACTCCCCATGCACTAAACCTGAACCCCCACGAGCCATTTTTGCCTTTTTTCCCTAAACTCTGCACAGTGCACACGTGTGGCTGAAACAAACATCTCCACAAAACCCCTGCAAAGGCCTTTCCTGCTCCTTCACCTGCTATCACTCCAAGCAACATGGGACAGCTCCCCGTGCCATTTTTAACATTTCCCTCCCAATACTGGACAGCACCCTGTGTCATTTTTAACATCCCTCCCCCATTCCAACCACACCACCGTGGGGGCTGTGGCAGCTCTGGGGCTGGCACAGCACCCCCAGCCCCTCTCACCTCTGTGGTCCAGCTCGTGGTGGTTCTTCTCGTCCTTGACTGCCAGGTGGGCCTGGCTGCCCAGGGCGCCGAGGGCCAGCAGGCCCGAGCTGGCGCCGCTGGCGGGGGGCAGGCCGGGGGGCTGCAGGCCCGAGGGGTGCGGGGGCAGCTGCACGGGGGGCCCGTGGGCAGCGTGGGACAGGTGCTGGGCCTGGAGCTGCTGCTGCTGCAACGAGAGCACCAGTGAGGCAGGCAGGGCACGGGCAAGCCCGACAAGGGCCGTGCCCAGCCCTGCTGGGTGCCTGCAAGGAGAAGGCCCCGTTAGCAGAATTCATTTCCTGGGATAATCCTGCATTCCTGGAATGCTCATCCCTGTGGGTATGGTTAGTTTGGCTTTTCCAGCAGGAAAAATTAAAAAAAAAACAAACCAACAACTCAGGAGTCAGGTAAAGGACAATCCCAAAAAGGGACGTGCCCAGCCCCACTGGGTGTCTGCAAGGAGAAGCCCCCATTAGCAGAAGCCCTCCAAAGGATGATCCCAGGTCACAGCATGGCTTTCCTGGGATAATCCTGCATTCCTGGAATGCTCATCCCTGTGAGTTTGGCTTTTCCAGCAGGAAAAATTAAAAAAAAAAACCAACTCAAGAATCTTATCTGTAAGCAGAGAGGCTCCATGGCTGGAGGGCTGAAACAGAGAGAGGAACCTGCAGCACCCAGAGCTCCCCAGGCAGGTCAGGACAGGGAAACTCTGCTCATCTGCTCAGGTGCTTCCATGGGGAGGAGAAAATCCCACCCAATGTCCTGGTCCCATCCAGGATCCTGCTGCTCCCAACCCCTTCTAAACCCTGCAGGGATCCTGCATTCCCACCATGGGGGGCACAGAAACCCCAAATCCCAGCCAGGATGGCAGAGAGCCCCCAGCTGCTCCCAGGGGTTTTTTGGGAGTCAGTCCCAGGCACCCCAGCACTCATCCAGCCATGGAGATTCACTGCTGAGCTGCAAAGAGCTCTGGGGAGAGGGGAAGGGAAAACCAAACACATTCCCTACTTCAAACACAACACTGGAGGAAAAGCAGCTGAAATCCAAGGAGCCACTTCTGGGAGTCCCCAGGTGCAGCCAGGAGGGGGCTGGAGCTGCTGCTGCTGCCTGGGACCCCCCTGCCTGCACCCCCAGCCCCTCCTGCAGCTCCCAGAGCCACACTGGGGACACCCCAAATGAGGGGACACCCCGAATGAGGGGACACCTGGGCTGCAGCAAAGTCCCCCAGGTCCCCACAACCAGCCTGGATGAGGATTTGCCCCAGGGACAGGGAGGAACAGGGATGGGGGGCTGCCCAAAAACAGCCCCAGGATGGGGGACACCCCAAAAACAGCCCCAGGAACTCAGGGCTCCATCCTTGCTCCTGACATTTCCTTCAAGGAAATTCCCAGCACTCAGAAGTTGCTCCCAGGTGCCCCTGGATGCCTGGAAATGTCCCAGGCCAGGCTGGACATTGGGTTTGGAGCAGCCTGGGACAGTGGGAGGTGTCCCTGCCATGGCAGGGGTGGCTCTGGGTGGGATCTGAGGTCCTTCCAGCCCAAAACCATTCCGTGATTCCACGATAACTTCCCCCACATGAAGTTTCTGGGGAGCAGCTCTGGCCCTGGATGGGCACCCAGCCCTTCCAGAGCTGTGAGATGGAGAGGGAAGATTCCAGAACAGGATTCCAGGTGGGAGCTGAAGGCAATCCCAGGCACAGCAGATCCATGGAAGCAGCTCCCAGACCCCAGCTGGAGCAGGAGCCACAAGGAGATTTCTTCTGCTGCAGGAAATGCATAAATCCCTCCAAAAGCTGCTTCCACTCAGGATGGACATTCCAGAGTGTCCCCAGGCAGGACATGGAGCAGGGCTGGGGGTCAGGGCCAGCATCCAAAAACAAACAGCACCAAAAAATAAATTTAACAGATCCTTGGCTCTTGCCAACCCAAATTTCAGGATTTTCACCCACGTGAGGGAGAGGCCGTTGCAGCAGAGCATCATCCCAGAAAACAGCCCCAGTGGTTTTCCAGCACCTCCAGCCATTCCCACATTCCTCTCCTGGGAGCTCTGCAGTGCTGCCCATCCCTGGAATACACCAAGATCCAAAGTTTTACCCTCCAGCTTCCAGAAACATCTGCAGGCTGTAACCCATCCCAGCAGCTTTCCACTCCAACAAAAAGGGACAGCAGCATTCCAAATGCCAGGGTGTCCACGAGAATTCCAACCCTGGAACAGCCCCAGGGCACAACCATCAGCAGAGAAGGAAAAACTGGGATTTCTTCCTGGTTTTTACACATAAATCCATCCAGATAAATCAGGGAGCTGGGGACAAAGCCCAGCTGGCACTCAGGGGCACCCCAGAGAATTCTTGGAGGTGAATTCCTGGAGGTGAATTCCTGGAGGTGAATTCCTGGAGGTGAATTCCCAAGGCAGGTTGGGAATTTCTGAAGGTGAATTCCTGGAGGTGAATTCCTGGAGGTGCATTTCCATCATTCCCATCAGATTAACTCCTGGAGGTGAATTTCCATCATTCCCATCAGGTGAATTCCTGGAGTTGAATTCCTGGAGGTGAATTCCCATCAGATTAACTCCTGGGGATGAATTCCTGGAGATGAATTTCCATCATTCCCACCAGGTTAATTCCTGGAGATGAATTCCCATCATTCCCATCAGGTGAATTCCTAGAGATGAATTTCCATCATTTCCACCAGATGAATTCCTGGGAATGAATTCCCAAGGCAGGCTGGGAATTCCTGGACATGAATTCCCATCATTCCCATCAGGTTAATTCCTGGAGGTAAATTCCTGGAGATGAATTCCCATCCTTCTCACCAGGTTAATTCCTGGGGATGAATTCCTGGAGATGAATGTCCATCATTCCCACCAGGTGAATTCCTGGAGGTGAATTCCCAAGGCAGATTGGGAATTCCAGGAGATGTGAACTCCCATCATTCCCATAAGGTGAATTCCTGGAGATTAATTCCTGGAGGTGAACTCCCAAGGCAGATTGGGAATTCCTGGAGATGAATTTCCATCATTCCCACCAGGTGAATTCCTGGGGATGAACTCCTGGAGATGAATTCCCATCATTCCCACCAGGTGAATTCCTGGAGGTGCTGCTCACTCCAAGTGTGCTCTGCTGGAAAAGCCCCATCCCTGCCTTATCCCAATCCCTTATCCCAACCCTGGAGAAGGCTGTGCTCAAAGAACACCACCAAGATCCAAAGTTTTATCCTCCACCTTCCAGAAACATCTGCAGGCTGTAACCCATCCCAGCAGCTTTCCACCCAAAGAAAGGGACAGCAGCATTCTGGGGATGGGGAGGCTCTTTGGGAACCCCAAACCCCCCTGCTCAGGGGCTGAGGTGACAAGTGACACACACAGGACAAGGATTTGGAGCTGCACTCCAGGATCAGGGAGTGCCTGAGCCCCTCACACCCCTCAGGATGAATTCCAGCATCCATTTGGCTCCTCGTGTGCTCCCAGCAGGGAGGGATGGCCCCAAAACCCCCCCAAATCCCCCCAAAAATCCCAGAGCAATCCTGCAAAGCCAGCCTGGGGTGAGCCCCTGGGGACCCTCAGCGGTGCCACCCTGAGATGGGGACCCAGAGGAGGTTCCAAATTTGGGAGGGAGGCTGGCAAGGAGTGTCTGCTGGTGGAGTGCCTTTAATTGGATTATGTCCATCAGCTCCATGCCTTTGTTCCTGATTTAATGGTTCAGCACTTCAGTTCAGTTAAATTTAGTGACAGGGTTTAATCATTTCCAGGGAAATCATTTCCAGGGCTACAACCAAATCAAGGCTCCATTTCAGCCCAGCCTGGAGCACAGAGGCAGCAAGACAATGGCCCAGATGCATAAAATTAACAGTTCTTGACCTCAAAGGGGGCAAAGGAAGAGCTGTGCACCCTTCTGGGGAGGGTTTGGGTGCTGCAGCACCTGCACTGGGGTGTTGGGGCAGGCTGGGACAGCAGGGATGGAGCCCTGGGATTCTGGGACACCCCAAAACTGAGCAAACCAACCCAGGGATGGAGTCCTGGGATTTTGGGACACCCCAAAACTGAGCAAACCAACCCAGAGATGGAGCCCTGGGATTTTGGGACACCCCAAAACTGAGCAAACCAACCCAGGGATGGAGTCCTGGGATTCTGGGACATCCCAGAGCTGAGCAAACCAACCCAGGGATGGAGTCCTGGGATTTTGGGAGACCCCAGAGCTGAGCAAACCAACCCAGGGTTGTGTCCATGTGGGCAACCCTACAAAAAATCCCTTCTGGGTGCAGGGCAAAACACCAAATCCTCTGTGTTTGGGGGCTCAGGGGCTGGAGTTGCAGCTCCATGCTCTGGGATGAGCCTGGAACCATCCTCTAAATCATGGGAGGATGGAATCACCATCCCCTAAAACAACAAACCACTCCATGCAAAGAAGGGAGGGAAAAAAGCCCAAATCCTTGGGATTTTGTGTCTTTGGGGGCACCAGAGCAGGTGCAGGAGCACAAATCCTCCACTTAAACCAGGTCCATGCTCTGGGATGAGTCTGGAATCTTCTCTAAAATCCATGGGAGGATGGAATCACCATCCCCTAAATCATGGAATCACCATCCCCTAAATCATGGGATCACCAGCCCTGCTCCACCCCAGCCTTGCAGGAGGGTTCAGGGTCACCCCAAAACTCAGCTCCAATTCCTGGGGCACTCCCTGAGTGCCACCAACCCCACTAGGAAGGATCCAGCTGCTTTTCCTCATTCCCAAAAACTGCAGGAGCCCAGAGTATGACTCCACATAAAATACAGGAAAATGAAGCAAGTTAGACACCGAGAATCAGAAACATCCTTGAAGCTTAAGAAGTGGAAATAGTTATTAAAAAATAAATTAAAAATAATTATAAATGAGTGTTTTCTGAGAAACAAAGCCAGAGGAGCTCTGGAGCCACCTGGATTGGGGATCCCAACGTTTGCTGCAGGACCAAGAGAGTGACAGCAATTAAAGAAATCATTCCAATGGTTAATTAAAGAAATCATTCCAATGGTTAATTAAAGAAATCATTCCAATGGTTAATTTCCCATCAGTCTGTGCAGGGAAAGGGTCAATGCATGGAACAAAACTCCTCAGGGCACAGCACATTGCACAGCAAAGCCCCACAGAGGCAGGCCTGGCCTCAGGGGCTGGGGGGGCTCCCACCCCAAAAACCCCAAATGCCACAGCTGGGGCAGCCAATGGGGGTCCTGCAGCTGCCAGGGGGAGCAACTGCCAGCCCTCAACAGGATGGGACAGTTTTGGTGTTATGGGGCAGTTTTGGTTTTTCACACAGCCAGGCTGTGGGATTGGGGCAGTTTTGGTGTTTTGGGGTAGAGTTTTGGTGTTTTGGGCCAGCCAGGTTGTGGGATTTGAACAGTTTTTCTTGTTTTGGGGCAGTTTTGGTGTTTTGGGCCAGCCAGGTTGTGGGATTGGGACAGTTTTTGTTGTTTTGGGGCAGTTTTGGTGTTTTGGGGACAGTTTTGGTGTTTTGGGACAGCCAGGCTGTGGGATTGGGGCAGTTTTTGGTGTTTTGAGGCAGTTCTGGGGCAGTTTTTGGTGTTCTGGAGCAGTTTGGGGGCAGTTTTGGGCAGTTCTGGCGCTCTCACCCAGCCAGGCTGGCACACTCTGGGGACACTTTTGGCATGCCTGGGGACACTTTTGGCATGCCTGGGGACACTTTTGGCACACTCTGGGGACACTTTGGGCACACTCTGGGGACACTTTGGGCACACTCTGGGGACCGGGAGCCGCCCCGCGGGCCCCGCTGAGGGCAGGGCTGCCTCTGGCCATGGTAAATGAAGGAATAAAAGGGGAATACACACGGTGAGAGGCAGATTGGGAAGTCCACGTACCCCGATGATGGCATTCAACTCCGTCATTGTCACCTGCTTGGCACGTTCAACAGCCTGGGCCACCTGCTGTTGGTGCTGGGGGGACACGGGGGGTCACACACAGCCCCCAGCCAAGGTCCCCCCCCTTTTTTTTTTGCCCCATTTTGCCTGTTTTCCCCTATTTTTCCCCCCCATTTTGCCTGTTTTCACCCATTTTTTCCCCTATTTTGCCCATTTTTCCCTATTTTTCTTGCCCATTTCCCCCTATTTTTTTCCTATTTTGCCCATTTTTCCTTCCTTCCCCCCCTATTTTTTTGCCTGATTTTGCCCCATTTTGGCTGTTTCCCCCTATTTTTTTGCCCTATTTTCCCCTAATTTTTTGCTCCATTTTCCCCCATTTTTGCCTCATTTTCCCCTATTTTGTCTGTTTTTCCCTATTTTTTGCTCAATTTCCCCTGTTTTTTTGGCCCATTTCCCCCTATTCTTTTCCCCCATTTTACCTATTTTCCCCTATTTTTGCCCCATTTCCCCCTATTTTTTCTCTATTTT
>JANRGV010000014.1:19170632-19185241 GCA_024734035.1 Alethe castanea
GGGGGCAGCACCCATGCCTGCTGAGGGCCTGGGTGTGTGGCCAGCTGGGAACGGGGCCGGGGCACCGAGACTCGGGGCTGCCTTTGCTGGCTTTGTCCTCGTCCGTCGCACTGGGCCTCTGTCTCTGACGGATCCCGGGAGTTGCTCCCTCCTGCTGAAGTGGCTCTCCTGGGACTGAGCACCGCGGGCCCTGCGGTGGCCCTAGAAACCCTCAGCCAGGGCGGGGCTCTCTGATGTCACAAGGCTTCCTGGCCACTCTCATGTGCCATGTCACAAAGGGCCCCGACGCACAGCGCCCGTGTCACCAAGGGTCACGCCAGCACCTCAAGCCCAGTGGGGCAGCCGGGAATGGGCCTGGAGCAGGCCCGGCCTTGGGGACTGCTGTGGTTTTGCAGGGCTTGGTTTTTGATAATGAGGGCCCCGCTGGAAGCTTCTACCATGTCCAGCAGAGCCAATCCCTGATGGCTCAGAGGATGGACATGATGCTGGGACAATGGGACTTGTGGCTAACTCCTCTCTTTTAACGTATTTAAGAAGAAAATGAAAAACAACAGTGAGGCAGGCGCAGTTTTTTTTGAGTCACACGAGACAAGGAGCTTAGAACATGTGAGGGAAACAACGTGGAGGCACTACGGGCAGTGGAGGAGGGGCAGGAGGTGCTCCAGGTACCAGAGCCGAGATTCCTCTATAGGCTGCCGTGATCACCATGGTGAGGCAGCTGTGCCCCCGCAGCTTTGCATCCCATCCTCCTATGATCTTAAGACTCAAGCAGTTGGGAACAAGCTATTCTCTATGGACTGATAACACTGATAACACAAAAAAAAGGACTTCTTGGATTGTCCTCAATGCCCATGAATTTAATACCATGTCTTGGAATCTCTTGGTTTATCACTGATTCTTTGATTACCTACACGTGTTATGTAAGCTGAAACAACAGCAGGTGCTTGCTATCCATTTCCATAATGTATACACAATCTTTTGAAAACATAGTATACCCCAGGGAAAACAAAACAAAACTTGTATCAAAGCACCTCCATGAGCCCTTCAGGGTTTGCTCCAGCTGCTCCACATCCTGACGTTGATCCCGCTGCTGGATGCAGCTCCGCACATGGGGGCTGATAGAATCACAGAATCACTTAGGCTGTAAAAGCCCTTGGAGATCCGTCCCCACTATTCCCAGCGCTGCCTTGCCACCCGTGATGCACGTCCTCTCAAACCCACATGGAATTGAAATCCCTCCAGGAATGGGGACTCCATCACTGTCCTGGGCTGCAAAACCCTTTCCGGGCACAAATTGTTCCTCGTACCCAAGCTGACCCTTGCCTAACACAGCTGGAGGCCGTTGCCTCTCATGCCCTCCCTCGCTCCTTGGGAGAACAGCCCCATCCCAGCCGGCTCTAACCTTTCCAAGTTCCAGCCCGGAACTCTCCCACAGGTGCTGGAGCAGAGCAGTTGCTGCTCCCAGGGCACTGGGACTGAGACAGTAGTGGAAAATCCATCAATGGCTCAGGGAGAGGAGAAAGGAAACCTGGAGGCTCTGCTCTTGTGCCTTCACAAATTTTATTGGGAAATAAAAATGATTTGATAATTTTTTCTTATCTACTAATTTACTTATTTACTGATAAATTCTATTCTCTTCATTGATGGAATCCTAAATGAGTCTTCTTATTCCCCTTATTCGCACTATTCTGCTTCTTTTCTTATTCTAGCTATTTTCCCATTTGACTTATTTTCATTCCCCTTCCCTACGGATTTTAAAATTCCTATTATTACTACTCTTCTCCTATGAATTCTAAAATTATTATTACTATTTTTCAAGTATTGCTTTATAAATTCTTATTCCTGTTCGCCTGTGGATTTTAAAATTTGTATTCCCCTTCCTTTTCTTCTTCTATGTAAAATGCTAAATTCTTATTCCTATCGCTACTCTTATTCTCCTATGTATCCTTAAAAAATTCTTCTTCCTCTTGTCTTCATTGTTTTCTTCGTCATCCTCAGCTTCTCCATCACTGTCGTCCTCATTATCCAAGTTGTCTTCTTTGCAGTGTCTTCACCTTCGTCATCGCCTTCATCGTCATTTTCACATCTCTTTGCCACCTCCGTCTTTTCCCTGCTGCGGTTCCCGTTCCTGCTGGTTCCCCGATCCCGCCGTTCCGAGTCTCATTGGTTCCGCTGCCCCGCAGGGAGGCCAGCTCAGGGACAATTGCTGCTGTCGTTGCCGTGTCTGTGCTACTCCTCGGGCGGTGGTGCCAGGCAGCGAAACCGGAACAGCCCGCGCAGAGCCCGCAGCACCCGCCTGAAGCGGGAGGGACGTTTCCTGGGGGCACACGGCTGCCCGTGGAGGGCCCAGGTGGGAGAAGCCGCGTGTGCCATGGGGGCTTGGCCATGCAGGGAGGCAGGAAAGGCACAGAGCGGCCCTGGGCTGCACGGCTCTGGTGCCTGGTCCTCAACCCAGGCCTCACGAGGAACTGGCACGGGGAGGCCCTCTGCCGCAAAAACTCTCCATTTCTGCTGGTGGTCTTCTTCTGGGGGCAGCTCCAACACACTCAGCTCATCCCACTCGTCCTGCTCCGCGGCCAACGCCTTCATCCAGGCGCGGGACTTGGACCCGACTTCCCAGGGCTCCTGCGTGGCCTCTGGGTGGCCGTCGTCCTCCCAGCTGGAGTGCGCAGAGGGTCCGTGCTTATAGCCTCGGGTCACATCCTGGCCAAGGCACACATCCTCTTGGGAAAGGGCTTGGCAAATGTCTTCTTCCCAGTAGGAAACTTCCTCCCAGCTGTTGACGTCTCCCTGGGACAGGTCCTGCCTGATGTTTTCCTCCCAGGCCGAGAGCCCCTGGAGCAGCCCTTTCTCCAGGTATTCTTCCCGGTCTGAGTGGTCCTGGCAGCTGTTCACTTCTCCATGGCACATCTCTTCCTTTGTGCACACTTCCCAGACTGACACTTCCCAGGACAGCTCTGCACACTCTTGCCCCTGGGATCCTCCTCGGGAGTTGTTCCCTTCTCCCTGGGACAGCTCCGCCTCCTGCGCACCTCCCTGCTGCCTAGGTTCTTCCCCTATGTGGGATTTCCCAGGCACGAGGCTCTGCTCCCTTTGGGCTGTTGCCGCCACTGCTCCTCCTGCAGCCTCCTCCGGGGCACCCTGTTCCTCCAGCTGCTGCAGCTGGGCCCGGAACTGCAGCAGGGCCCATCTGAGGAGCTGCCCAGAGCTGCTCTGGTCCCTGCAGAGCAAGGCAGGGCTGCTGTGCCCGCTGTTGTAGGGGACACTGGGTAGGCTCTGTGTTCCCAGGGATGGCAGCTCCTTGCTGGGTACAGCAGTCTCCAGTACCTTTTCATCCTGCTGGGCAACCAGAGGCTCAAGGGGCTCCTCCTGCCCAGAAGCTCTGCTCGGGGCAGCAGCTGCCAGCTTGGCCTCCGTGGGACTCTGTGTGGCAAGAGAGGCTCTGGGCAGGACATGCGTTACCTCTGCTGCCACGGCTGTGGCCACGGGGCTGAGCAAGGCGGGCCACTCTGGGAAACAAGGCTGGGGCTCTTCCTCCTCCTCATGGTTGCCCTCCTCCTCCTCGTCCTCGTCTTCATCCTCGTCCCAGTCTACATCCTTGTCTTCGTCCTCGTCCTCGTCCTCATCCTCGTCCTCGTCCTCCATCTCTGGGTCCATGGCACTGCTCCCAGTGCTGAAGGCCATGTCCACTTTACACCTGACCTGGCCTCGGGCTCCGTAGTCACCCCCAGGGGACAGCTCCGTGTCTGAGTCATACTCCCCCTGGGACATGCCTTCGTCGCTGGTGTCGTCCCAGGAAACGTCCCAGTCCGAGTCCTCCTCGGAGCTGCCTTGCTCAGACCCCACCCACCATGCCGCTGGCCCCTCCTGCTGCTCACTGCCAGCTCCCTGCTGGGCAGGAGTGGGGCTGAGGGGGCTCTGCTGCCTTTCCGATGTGGCTGCTTCACCCATTTCCACATCCGTACATTGCTCCAGGTGCAGCAGGGCCTGGCACACGGCCTCACTGCTGAGGCGCCGAGCCAAGTGCAGCAGTGCTGGGCCGCAGCCCGGGGGCCGCTGTGGGCCAGGGACCGGGCTCTGTGTCTCTGCTGATGGCAGCTCCTTGCTGGCCACAGCAGACGGCCTTGCCTTTACCTCCTGCCGTACAACCAGAGCCTCGGGGGGCTCCTCCTGCCCAGCAGATCCAGCCAGGGCAGCAGCTGGTGGCTCGGCCCTCAGGGGACTGCCGGGGGCAGGAGAGGCACTGGCTGGAAGAGCAGCTGCCTCTGCTGCCACGGCTGTGCCCATGGGGCTTGGGGAGCCAGGCCCCGCCAGGGAACGAGGCTGGGGCTCCTCCTCCATCACTGGGCTCAAGCCTTTGTTCCCTGTGCTGGGGGCAGCACCCATGCCTGCTGAGGGCCTGGGTGTGTGGCCAGCTGAGACTCGGGGCTGCCTTTGCTGGCTTTGTCCTCGTCCGTCTTCCCTCTTTTTGCCCTATTCTCCCTTATTTTTTTGCCCTATTTTCCCCCGTTTCCCCCATTTTTTTGCCCTATTTACCCCCCATTTTTTCCCCTATTTTCCCCTACTTTTTGCCCTGTTTTCCCCTTTTTGCCCTATTTCCCCCTAATTTTCCCTCTATCTTTTTGCCCTATTCTCCCCTATTTTTTTGTCCTATTTTCCCCGTTTCCCCCATTTTTTCCCCTACTTTTTGCCCTGTTTTCCCCTATTTTCTTCCCTATTTTGGCTGCAGCAGCCCAGGGGCAGCTCCTCATGGAAAGGAGAATCCCCTCACAGCCTTTTGTGCCCAGTGCAGCCCCCCCAGCTCTGCCCACCCCAAGGGTTTCCCAGCACTGGGGCAGGATCCCAGCCCCATTCCCCACATCCCTCCCAAACCCCAGGGACCCCCAGGAGCAGGGTGTGGCAATGCCCTTACCTCTTGTGACAGAAAAGGCATGATCTGGGCTAAAATCGTGTTCAGTCTTTTAGCAATTTCTGTCTGAAAAAAGGGAAGAAGGAAAAGCAGCATCAGCACCAGGCAGCCTCCCACGGGGGGCACGAGAATTCCTGGCAGCACTGCTGGGTGTGCCCTCCCAAAACCCCCTCTCTGTCCCCAGACCTGCCCAAAATCTCTTCTGTACCTTCCCAAAATCCCCCTCTCTGTCCCACTCTCCTTTCCCAAAAACCTCTCCCTGTCCCTTCCCAAAATCCCCTCCCTGTCCCTGTCTCTTCCCAAAATCTTCTCCCTGTCCCTTCCCAAAATCCCCTCACTCCCCTCTTCCTTCCCCACTCTCCCTTCCCAAAATGCTCTCCCTGTCCCTTCCCAAAATTTTCCTCTCTCCGTGTCCCCTCCTTGTACCTTCCTAAAATTCACTCTCTGTCCCGCTCTCCTTTCCCAAAATCCCTTTCCTGTCCTCTCTGTCTCTTCCCAAAATCCTCTCTATTCCTTCTCCTTGTCCCTTCCCAAAATCCCCTCTATCCCCTCTCCTTTCCCAAAACCTCCCCTCTCCTTGTCTCTTCCCAAAATTCCCAAAATCCTTTCCCAAAATCCCCCCCCCCCGTGTCCCTGTCCCTGTGACACTCCTGCTGCGATGGCCCCGAAATCGAAATCGCTGCTGCCAGCCCCAGCAGCTCGTTATCATTAACAGCAGTGATTAACAGGAGAGCTGTGGCCTCCTGCTGCCAGGGAGCCTCCTTCCCAGGGCAGCCACGGCCACCCCACCCCAAATCACCCCAAATCCACCCCAAAATCCACCCCAAATTCCCCCTCCTGACCCCACAGCTCAGCTCCCACAGCACCTCTGCATTTTAACCCAGCAAACCCAAAGGAGCCCTCAGCTCCAGCTGCTCCCAGGAGAGTCACAGTCAACCCTGCACCCCAAATCAACCCAAATCCCCCAAAATCCACCCCAAATCCACCCCAATTTCCCCCTCCTCATCCCAAACTCAGCTCCCTGGCACAGTCCTACAGCATCTCTGGGTTTTAACCCAGCCAACCCAAAGGAGCCCTCAGTTCCCTCTCAAGCATCCCAAAGAAGATCTCCAAATATCCTAAATCGGAGGACAAACCCCAGTGGACACTCAGCCCTTGCTGGGGGTGGCTGGGACATGCTGCTCCTGCTCCAGGAAAACCCAACCAGCACAAGCAACATTCCCAGCCTGGAAAATCCCTGGAGCCACCCCCGTGGGAGGGAAGAAGCCCCCAGAGGCCAGAGCTGCAAAGGCACAGGACGCTGCTGGCTGTCCCCTCCTGCCGGTGATTGGGTTACACCTGCTGCTTTTCTTAGCCATTCCAGAGGCAGGGAACGTGCTGGCACCCGGTGCCAAGGCAGGGACAGAGGGCAGGGCCCAGGCCTGGCTCAGGGACCCCAAACCAGCGGGATCACGGCGGCCCCGAGCGTGAGGATGCAGGATCCAGCAGGGGGATCACAGAACCCTGCAATGGCTCTGCTGGATGGCACTTCAAAGCTCATCCAGCTCCACTCCCAGGTTGCTCAGAGTGGGTCTGGACACTTCCAGGAATGGGGCAGGGAAGGGGACACTTCCCAGTGGCCTGTCCTGGGCAGTGGGAGCCATTGCTGTGTCCTGCAGGGACATTTGGGTGTTGTCACCCCTGTCCCCAGCACCAGGCTTGGGCCAGCTCAAGGTTTTCAGCCCCAACACCCAGCAGCTCCCTCAGAACCAGCCTGGAAGCTCCAAGGGCCCAATCCAAGGCCAGCCAGGCTGGCACTGTGTGTGCCACCAGCCCCCGTGGTGCCACCATGGAAAAGCTCCTTCCAGGCTTTTTGGCACTGCTGCTTCCAGCACGTTGTATTTAGCTGCAGCTCCATTGAGGATTTACCCCTCCAGCTCCCAGCCATTGGGTTGGGGGTGCTCCAGGAGCTCTGCCCAGGTTCTGGAACAGATCTGACCCAGGGTTGAGGGGTCAGCAGTGCCAGCAGTGCTTCCCTGGGAAGAACCCAGCTCCTGCCTGCAGGGAGCAGCAGGGGAAGGAGCTGGGGTTTCCCCACACGTCATGCTTCCACCTCTAAATGGAAAACTTCCCAGCCAAGCTCCCCTTTCCACACAGACAGAGACTTCCCACCTGGGAATATCCACAGAGATATTGGCTGTCCAAAATATTGTGTTTACAACCGTGAGGTTTTCCTGCGAACACGAGATTCAACAGCGCTCAAATATTTGCTCACCTTCCCTTTTCCCATTCCCCAGCACGTTCAGCTCCAGTTGTCCCCATTAAAACTTGAACTGGGAGGGAAAGGGATTCTCTGGAAGGCCAGGAATTGGGGAGGGGGCTCCGTGCCCAACACATTCCCCTTCCCAGGGCTAGTTCACCACCTTGCCCTGAGCCCCAGCCCGAGCTGCTCCTGCCAAGCAAAGCCTCCATTCCCAGCGTGGGTTGCCATGGCAACCCCAGCTCCACATCCCCTGCATCCTCCCTGGACCAGGGCACGCCAAAAACCCGCAGGGGGCACGGGGAGAGGCTCTGGGAGCCCGTCCTGGGATGCTGCTGGCTGTTAAAAAGGGCAAGGAGTTGAGAGAAGCTGAAATCCCAACTAATCCACCCCCCCCTCACTGCATGTCCCTGCCAAAAATCTGCCCTGAAGCTCCCGGCGTGGGGTTTCAGAGAAACCAGAGCAAACATCTGCACTGGTGATAAATCAACACTGGGAGCACTTGGCCCTGGCCACGGCTGCTGTCACCTGCTCTGGGAATGGCCAGAGCCACCAGCAGCATCCCCAGCACTTGGGGACACAGGAGCTGCTCCTGGCACAGGCCAGGAGGGTTCAGTAGCTGGGGCTGGCTCTGCTCTCCCAGCCCCACACCTGGATGGGGCAGAGGGAACTGGAAAATAACCCCTGGCTGTCACTCATGGGAGAGGCAGAGCAGCCTGAGAAGTGACCCAGAATTTGGGGGTGCAGAGCTCCAGGTGGGTCTGTGGGCAGTGGGGATGCTCCCTGTGCCAAAGGGGCTCAGGTTTGGGAGTCCATGAGGGAAAGGGGAGCTGCAGGGATGGCCCAGCCCCAGGTGACCCCAAAGGTGGGACAGGACAGGGACAGATCCCTCCTGGGCTCCCTGCTCCTGGGAGGATGGAGCTGCCTGTAGGAACTGGCCCCAAACTGTTCAGCATCCCAAAAAGGCCTGCACAGGACATCCAAAAAAAACCCCAAAATCTGCAGAGAACATCTCAAAACGCCCTGCATAGGACATTAAAAAAAAAACAAACCCAAACAGCCACCCCAAACCTGCAGAGAACATCCCAAAACACCCTGCACAGAACACTCAAAAAAACCACCCAAACAGCAACCCCAAACCTGCAGAGAACATCCCAAAACATCCTGCACAGAACACTCCAAAAAAAACCCCAAAATTGCACAGAACACTCCAAAAAAACCCCAAACAGCCACCCAAACCTGCAGAGAACACATCAAAACATCCTGCACAGAATACCCAAAAAAAACTCCAAAACCCAACTCCAAACCTGCAGAGAACACGTCAAAATATCCTGCACAGAACACTCCAAAAAAAACCCCAAACCTGCAGAGAACACCTCAAAACATCCTGCACAGAATACCCAAAAAAAAAACAAACCCCAAAACCCAACTCCAAACCTGCAGAGAACACCCCAGAACAGCCAGCCCACATCACACACCCCTCAATGTGTCCCCCAAACAGAAAATCCTCTCCATGGGGAAGGGAATCCCTCAGAACAGATTTGGGGCCACACCAGCCCCAAGCCCAGCCTGCCTTGCCTTGGGTTTTTGGGGGGGATGAAGGATGGGGAGAAGGTGCTGAACACAGAACTCTGCCTGGCAAAACACCCCAGAACATCCCTCATTTATATCCTCAAATCCAGGAGGTGGAAGTGAACACCAGGATTTATCCAGGCCCTGCACAGACACCCCAAAATGCCTCACAGCACAGCCTTGGGAACGTGACAATTCCCTGGGAAAGAACAAAATAAATCCACACACATGCCCCTGGCACCCCTGAAAATGGGGCTGCAGTGACAATTCCCTAGGAAAGAACAAAATAAACCCACACTGGCAGCCCTGAACCCCTGGAAAAGGGGCTGCAGGAGCATCACCCCACAACTCCCCCTCCCAAATCCCCGAGCTCCTCCTCTCTTGGAGGCAGGCACAGCCCGAGGTGATTTCTGTGAGCACCCCAGAGCCACTCCAGATCCCCCCCAAACCCTCCTTCCCCCAGTAAATCACACCCGGGCGCGAAGCACCAGCAGCATTTGTTGAAACCAGGATATTGTCTCTTGAAGCACATGAAAATCAGGCCCTTGAGCAGTGTGGTTCTCACTCGGGCGCACAATTACGGGTACTTTCAGCTGTCTACCACTATTTCAAGTGCTCTCTCCAAGCGGGCTGTCAATGGCATGTTGAAAGCTATTTGTGGCTGCTATCGTTATTAGCAAAGTGGAGAGCCTGGCTGATGAGAATTAAATTCAGGGCGGGGGTGTGGAGGGGCAGGGCACAAGCCCTCATTAGGGAATTATCACCGGCAAATGGGGTAAAGCTGCCTGAGAACCCCAAAAATTCGGCCAGGAGGTGCCAAATGCAGCTCGGGAGCCCCCGAAATCCAGGCAGGGAAAAGAGAATTCCCTTCTGCCTTGGGAGCGCTGAGAGCACAGCTCACAAATTACGCGGCTTCTGAAGTATTTAGCAAATTATTACCTGGCACTCCTTGCTAACGAGCACGACAGAAAGGATATTGTGTTGCTAGAATATTCTAGAAACACACGCACACAAAAAGCTGCCTCTCTTCCCTGCAAGTGTTGGGGGGTTTAGGGTTTTGTTGGGTTTTTTTTTGTTTTTTTTTTCCAAGCATTAGGCAGGAAAACAAGAAGTGCTTCTGTGGAGCGTTCTGAGCCATAACAAGAAATCAAAGGCAGCACAAAGGTTCTGTCCTCCGAGGTGTCCCGTTTCCCCACGCAAAAATGAGTTTTCCTTTTGGAATGGTTATTGCCCTCGGCGATTATCCACGGAGATCTGCACAGAAACAATGCACGGGCCGACAGGGGGAAGCGAAGTTTTCTTTTTTGGAAAAATCAATTAGCCCGAACAAAAAAAAAAAAAAAAAAGTTTTGCCGGTGTTTCAAAAGAAAACTCCTGATTGGAGCCGGGTTTAGGAAAGCTGAGCCTGGGGAGAGTTGAGTTCAGCAGGAAGACTGATGTAAGGAGCGATTCACTGCCACCGACTGGGGAATCACTTCCTAAATATTTCCTTGCATATGGAGCTGTTTATGAAACTCCGTTTTTTTCCTAACGAGAAACAAAACGAGAAGAAAGGGGGGGGAAAGGAAAAAAAAGAAAAAAAACAACCAAGAAAAAAACCCTCAACCCCACACGCAGCCACATATGCACACACTTAATATTCAGCGTGGAAGAGATAATCTGTTATATAAGCCCACAGACAGACAATCCCCTTTTGCTTAAAGATGAAGTATCCATCAATGTTTGTCTGGAGCAGATGTAATCACAAGCAGTCAAGTCTGGAGGGCAGGACACTGCATGAATAATTCAAGCACTTCAGTCTACTTGATTGTGTGCAGATAAACACAAGTCAACCGCTAAACAGGTCAGCTGATAAAACTTGTTTGTTCAGGACCAGCCACCCTCAGCCAGATGCGGGCAGGACCACGCCGCAATTAGCGGGATGCCCGCCGGGGGGATCGGGGCCGGGGATGCCTTTCAGGGGATGCTGCGGCCCCAAAAAAAGGGGGGAGAGCCCCCCCCGGTGCCCGCTGCGCTCCGGCGCTCCCCGCTTTTTCGCCTGGCTCGGGTCGCTTTGTTCGCTCTGTGCTGCTGTCAGTTAAAGGAGGAGACAGCTCCGGCTTTTCCCCGAGCTGCCGGAGCAGATGTCAGGAGAAGGGCCCGGGATGGGGCGGGAATCGCTGGGACAGCACAGGGGGAGCGTGCTGGAGCAGCTGGACAGAAGCGGGCTGGGAATTCTGGGGTTCCTCAGGCACCCCCGAGACCCCCGGCATGCAGAGGATGCGATGCTCCATCCCAAAGCTCATCCCAAAGGATGAGGAAAGGAGGAAAAACACTGGGAACGTCTGGGGAGCGGCACCAGGGAATCACCCCAACATCCCAGGGTGTCATCCCAGCATCTCCCAACAAGGGGATCACCCCAACATCCCGGGGTGTCATCCCAGCATCTCCCAACAAGGGGATCACCCCAACATCCAGGGGTGTCCCACAGCGAGGGGATCACCCCAACATCCAGGGGTGTCCCACAGCGAGGGGATCACCACAACATCCCGGGGTGTCACCACAGCAAGGGGATCACCTCAACATCCAGGGGTGTCCCACAGCGAGGGGATCACCCCAACATCCCAGGGCATGATTCCAGCATGGGAATCACCTCAATACCCCGGGTGTCATCCCTGTAATGAAATTACCCCAGCACGGGAATCACCCCAACATCCTGGGGGTGTCATCCCAGCATCTCCCAACAAGGGGATCACCCCAACATCCTGGGTGTCATCATAGCGAGGGGATCACCACAACATCCCGAGGTACCATCCCTGCAAAAAAATCACCCCAGCAAGGGGATCACCCCAACAAGGAGATCACCCCAAAATCCCAGGGTGTCATCCCAGTATGCGAATCACCCCAATATCCTGGGGGTGTCATCCCAGCATCTCCCTGCAAGGGAATCACCCCAAGTGGATCACCCCAACATCTCCAGTGTCATCCCAGTATGGGAATCACCCCAATATCCTGGGGGTGTCATCCCAGCATCTCCCTGCAAGGGAATCACCCCAAGGGGATCACTCCAACATCCTGGGGTGTGATTCCAGCATGGGAATCACCCCAACATCCTAGGGGTGTCATTCCAGCATCTCCCAACAAGGGGATCACCCCAACATCTCGAGTGTCATCCCAGTATGGGAATCACCCCAACACCCCAGGTGTCATCCCAGCAGCTCCAGCACCAAGCAGAGCTGTCCAACACCCAGAGAGGATGGGGAGAGGAGACCCTGCGGCCCAAGAGCCTGGGCTGGGGTCACTCCAGTCCCCCCAGTGACCCCTGGGCATTGCTGGGGTGGCCACAGGCTCCGTCTGGCCACGGAAAATCCTGAATTTTGGGTGTTCCCCAGCAGCCTAACACAAACCTGGCCGAGTTCCCCCAAGCTCGGGGGTCCTGGGCAGGGCAGCGGCCCCCGAGCGGGAAGTCGGGATTATCAGTGTGGAAGGAGACATTTATAAAAAAAAAACCAACCAAAAAAACTGAAGAGTAAGCAGGATTATTTTGGCTGCCCCGTGACTAGGGCGCAGAAAGGGAAGGGAAGAAGAGAGAGGCGCATTCAGAGACGCTGCTCTGCATCTCATCAGCCTGCTCAGAGCAGGGCGATGCCGCTGTTAAACCAAAGCACTTCGCAGCTGAATGGGGCTGATTTGCGAGCGGCAAAGTTGATGTCAACTTCTATCTGCCTTAAGTTCTTAATTAGAACCCCTTCTAAAACCAGTAAGCAGCAGCAGCACAAATAATCAGGTCTAATCTCAATAATAACTTTATTCCTTTAAGTTTTACCATCATGTGCGCAGCCTTTAGGCTCTTTACCGATAATCTTATCAAGGTAGCACACCACATTCTGCTGGGGCCTTCTCTATTTTTTCCTTCGGGCAAGTTACACATTAGAGGCGACTAGAAGGGAGGGGAAATTGAAAAAAAAAAAACAACAACCCAAAAAAAACCCAAAAACCAAAACCCCAACCAGCCCCAAACATTGCTTCACTTCCCAGATGCAAAGACAACTCCGTGACATTGAGCAACACACGGTGAGCTCGGGAGATAATTCCCTGCTCGGTCTCACGCTCCAGGAGCGGGGGATGACCTTACAAACAGCCCTGCTGTACCCACAACACGAGCAGAGTGTTTTCCCAGCCTTGGGAACGCGCTATTCCAGGTATTGACCTCCCAGCACGGGAGGCGAGGCTGTTCTCACCTCTCTGCATAAACACTCAGCCTAAAAACCGAAATTCCTCGTGAATATCGACTAAACAAACCCCTCCGAGTGCCATCAACCTGCGGCTGCCAATTTAACAGCCGGGCCACGGGATCCCACCTGGAGTCACATCCCTGCCTCCAGCACTTATTCCCTATTTAGTGCAATCAGGGCCGATTTTACCTCAGGTGGAGGAAAAGGGCAACAGGAGATCAATCAATCACAACTTCCCCCCTCGAAATTACTCACCTGTTTGTGCATTTCAATATTCAAACCGTACGACATTTCGTAGTACTGGGGGAAGGAGCAAAGGGAAAAAAAAAATAGAAATAAATTCAATTAAACGCGAGAGCCAAGGAGAATTTGAATTCAATTCACAGAAGGTATTTGCATAAGGTCATTACCAAAAAGCATCCTGGGCAAAACTGGGCTTAAAGCACGGGTAGCCAAGGAAATTACACCTTATAATAAGCAGATGTTTATGGGTTTAACTGGCAGGCACTTAACGAGGGGACACTCCTTTTGACTCCTGTTTTCTCCTCCTAAGCTACTTAGAAAAACAAAGAGGCGCAGAGCTGGGTGACAGGCGTCTGCTCAGCCCTGGCAGAACAGGTACAGCCCGGAGTCTGGCCAAAAATCCAGCTTCTCACCGGGGGAGGGGTGGGGGGGGATCTGTTCTGCCCCCAGGGAGCCCCAGGATCGGCCGGGAAAGGGGGTGCTGGATCCTGCCAAACCCATCAAAAACCCCAACGAGCCCACCCGGGGGGATCGCCATGCAAATTTAGCTTAAAAAAAACAGCTTTTTGAGGCAACAAAAGTGCTCATTTCCCTCGGGAAGGCTAGAGGGAGGGGGAAGCTGGGATGGCTCCCGGGTGGCCTCGGGGTAAGCAAAGGGGGGGACCCCCAGAAGCTCGGGGGTCGCCTCTCCAGCCNNNGTCGCCTCTCCAGCCCCTCCCCCGACCCCCCCGCGGCAGCAGGAGCGCTCCAAAGGGGTTAACAGGAAACTTGGGATGGCGCTTGCAGCCGGCTGCAGCCCGGAGCGCCGGGCACCGCCACCCCCCGCCCCGGGGGTCCCCGGTACCGGGAGGGGGGGTCCCCGGTTCCTCCCGACCCCCCCCCATCGTTCGCAGGCTCGCAGCTAATGACATTTCCAGGCTGATCCGAAATCTGATTAAAGTCTCTCACCATAACGTAATGGCGCTGCATTTCGGTCTTCTCGTTCGCCAGCTTGTCATACTCCACTTTGAGGCTGGGGAGGGGGGGGAGAGCGCACGGTGAGACCCCGCAGGAACGGGGGGCTCGGGGCGAGCGGGGCGGGGGGCGCAGCCGGGGCTCACCTGTGGTACTGGGCCTGCAGGAACTGGAACTCGTCCTTGATCCGGTCGCAGGACTCGGCTACGGTGAATTTGAAGCCCGGCTGGCCCGGCTGGTGCGGAGCCTGCGGGAAGCGGGGGTTACCGGGGGGGTACCGGGGATGGGAAGGGGGGTACCGGGGGCACCGGGACTCACCGGGTGCCGGCCCTGGGGGTACATGGCCGGGCTGGGGCGCGGTCACTGCGAGCAGCCGCGCCGAGCCTCGCTACGGCGATCGCGACGTGCGGAGCTGCCGCTGCTGCCCGCCGGCCTCGGAGCGCTCCCGGAGAGGCCGAGAACTGAACAAAGGGACGAG
>JANRGV010000014.1:19186565-19198871 GCA_024734035.1 Alethe castanea
AAAATGGCCGCTCTCCCGCGCGTCAGACGGAGCCTCCCGCCCCACGTGGGGCCGCGCGCCGCTCAGCGCCGCTCGGCCAATCACAGCGCGGAGCGGGCCGCCGCGCCAACGCTATTGGCCGGCGGGAGCGGCGCTGTCAATCAAAGCCACGCGGGGCCGCCGGCGCGCATCCCCCGCCCGCCGCCCGCCCGCCATGGCGGCGTAATTAGCCCGGGCCGGCGCTTCCTCCAGCTCAAACAATCTGTCACCGCCGAGCCGGGCGGGCCGCGGCACCGCCGCGATCTCTGAGGCAACGCCGCGCCTCGCCGCTTTTCTCCACGAGAACCGAGCGCCGCCGCTTAAATAACAAGCAGTCGGGCAAAACGCCCCCGAAATGCCGGCCCCGCTCCTCCATCCCCGGCGTGGGGGTGCGGGCGCCCCGCTGCCCCCCGCAGTGGGGATGGATGGGGGTGCCCCGGCCCCCCCGCCCGCCGCTAATTGGGCGCGTTCCGGTTGTTGACGTGCCGAGCGCTGTCAGCGCCCGCCGCTTCTCATTGGCTGCCGCCGCCTGGCCACGCCCCCGCCCCACGTGGGGCGCGGCCGAGGCGCCGCAAAACGCGGTGCGGATCGCGCGCGGAGCGGAGTCACGGCGGGCTCTACGCGCCTCCTCCGCCATTCCCAGCTCTTCGGAATTCCCTCATTCTGCCGCTTTTCGGCTTTTGTTTTTTGGCTTTTCCTCTGGAGGCTGAAGCTGTTCGTGAATCCCTTGCATTACATGGGGTACAGGGAGGTGAAGTTGGGGGGTACTTTGGGGTATCCATTGGGGCATCCATTGGGATGGACATTGGGTGCCCACAGTGGTGTCCATCCCTTGGGGTATCCATGAGGATGGACACTGGGTGCCCGCCAAGATGCCCATTGGGGTGTCCATCCATTGAGGTATCCATTGGGGCACCCATCAGGATGGACATCGGGTGTTCATTGGGGTGTCCATCCCTTGGAGCACCCATTGGGATGTACATAGGGGTGTTCATCCCTTGGGATATCCATGGGGCACCCATTGGGATGGACATCGGGTGTTCATTGGGGTGTCCATCCCTTGGAGCACCCATTGGGATGTACATAGGGGTGTCCATCCCTTGGGATATCCATGGGGCACCCATTGGGATGGACACTGGGTGTCCATTGGGGTGTCCATCCCTTGGGGCACCCATCAGGAAGGACGTTGGGTGCCCACAGAGGTGTCCACAGGGTGCCCACCCCCTGAAGTGTCCATCAAGCAGAGCCCCCCCGGCAGGCAGATCCTGGGGGATGGGATAATGTGAGAGCAGCTCCTGGAATCATCAACGCTGGAGAAACAACAAAAATGAACGGCAAGGAGCGAGGCTGGAAATATTCCTGGTGAAGCTGGGAATGTTCACCTGGAGAAGGGAAGGAGCCAGGCAGAGCTCAGAGCCTGAAGGGGCTCCAGGAGAGCTGGGGAGGGATTTGGGACAAGGGACAGGACACAGGGATGGCTCCCACTGCCAGAGAGATGAATGGATGGGATTTTGGGAAGGAGTTCCTGGCTGGGATGGAATTCCCAGAGCAGCTGTGGCTGCCCCTGGATCCCTGGAATGTGCAAGGCCAGGCTGGAAGCTGGGACCGTGGGAGGTGTCCCTGCCATGGGATGAGCTTTAAGGTCCCACCCAAACAACTCCAGGATTCAAGGGCTCTGTCCAGCCCTCACTGTGTCCCACTGAGCTGGAAAATGTGGGAAAGGGGGTGATTCCCGAGGTGGGGCTGAGCCAGACTCTCTGTCCTGGGGACTTTCCAGGGCCGGGCTCAGGGGACCTGAGGCCACTGCGAGAGGAACAGAAAGCAGCGATTTTGCACTGAAAATTCGCTTTATTGCTCAAAATAGAAGCCATTAGCAGGGCTGTGCCCCTCCCCCTGTGGTACTTATGGACAAATTCTGATTTTTACTTAATGGTTTCCCTGAAAAGGTTGTAATTTTCTTCCCATTCCCATCGAGCCGCAGCTCCACTGTGCTGTGGTGAACTCCAAGGGCCGAGGATGGCTCTCGTTAATTGATATTCCTCATGCTGGGACTGCACTGAAAGAGGAGATGTTTTATTTTAGCTTATTAAAACTCACCTGGTTGGGGGAGGAAAAAAAGAAAAAAAGAATCCAAAGAACGATTAGGGGTGAAAGGAAACGTTCTGGTTCATATTGATTTAAGGTCTGCTTAAATTGATATTTGCACATCCCAATTAGAAACCCGTGATCTTTTCCCAGAATTTATTTTTCTTTTTCTGAGTTGGGTTTTCTTTTTCTGGAGCTTCTTGGGAAAAGCCTCGGTGGGAGAAGCTGATGTCTCCTCTCCCAGCTGGCCACAAATGGGGACATCAGTGGGGACATCAGTGGGGACATCGTGTCCCTCCTTTCTGGGTGAGGGTGAGGATGAGGATGAGGGCTTTGAGGACATTCAGTGGCACTCAGTGGCACCATTACAGTGGCAGGGATGGTGTTTTTCAGGATGATATGGAAGTCCCTCAGCTTCCCATGGGATTATGATTTTGGGGTTTTTTGGGATAATGTCACCACCCCTCAGTTTCCGTGGGGTGATGTTTTTGGGGTACTTTGGGATGACGTCCCCACCCCTCCCTGGGGATGTCACAGCTCCGAGGGTGGCCCCGTTCCTGGAGCCCTGTGAGGTGGCACAGCCGGGAAGGGAAGCTGGCCGTGTCCCCTCCCCTCGGGGACAAAGCTCGGGCTCGGTTTCTGGGCACGGGCTGTTGTGACACTCGGTGACACCGTCCTGTCCCCAGCAGCCTTTCGGGGAAACCGTCGGAGCTGCTCTTCCTTCCCCTTCCCAAATCTCCTCTGTGGGATGAGCCACTGTCCCCTCCCTGGCACTGCCACCACCCCCGGTCCCGGTGTCACCTCGGGGTGTCCACAGCCCCCCCAAACCCCTCAAAGCAGCTGTGGGACACAAAGGAGGGAGGGAGAATCCTTTAGGATGAGAGCAGGGATTTCTGGAAGGATCTGAACATCCTCAGAGCCACTGCCAGCCCCGGGACAGGACATCCCAAATGTCCCCAGGCTTTGAACATCCTCAGAGCCACTCCCGGGACAGGACACCCCAAATGTCCCCAGGAACACCCCAAATGTCCCAAAGAACACCCGAAATGTGCCCAGGGTTTGAACATCCTCAGAGCCACTCCTGGGACAGGACACCCCAAATGTCCCCCAGGGTCTGAAATCCTCACTGCCACCCCCGGGGCAGGATACCCCAGATGTCCCCAGGAACACCCCAATGTCCCCCAGGGTCTGAACAGCCACTGCCACTCCCGGGACAGGATACCCCAGATGTCCCCAGGAACACCCCAAATGTCCCCAGGATCTGAAATCCTCACTGCCACCCCCAGGATAGGACACCCCAAATGTCCCCCTGTCCCCCTCTCTCCGGGCAGGGGCTGCAGCTCCCCCGATTCTCTGCGGCTCCTGGCCGCACACACGTGTGCCACACACATCCTCACCCACGTGTGTCCCTTGTGTGTCCCCTCCTCCCTCCCGGCGTGCCGGGAGCCGCCCCAGCGGTGGCTTTATCGCTGACAGGGCGCTCCCAGCCCCGGTCACCGGCGCGTGTTTACATTCGCAGGTGACATTATCTGCCCTCCGCGCAGGGCAGGACCCTGCCTGCCAAATTCCCTTCAGCTTTCAAGTTTATCTAAACAAGGATTTCAGAGTGGGAAGGCAGCGGAGCGCTCGGCAGCCCGGATATTCGGCTTTGTGGGGAGCTGCGCTAGATCTGCTCCGGCCTGCGAGGTTTTCCAGCCCCCCCCCCCGCGCCCCTCTGGCCACCGGGATGGGGCAGGTGGCCACAAAAATCCGCAGGGAATCAGCACCGGGATGGGTCCCGCGGGAGATGTCCCCGCTCGTGGCAGGGGCTGGATGAGACTTTTGGGGTTCCCTCTCCCCCAGAACCACCCCACGGCCGGTGATGTCTCCGTGTGCCCCGGGAGGAGCCGAGCTTGCCTTTCCCAAGCCGAGCTCCTCACCGCGGGTTTGCTTAAGCCGGCCCAGCCCAGCCCTGGGGGCAGCACCCCGGCTTGGGACCCCCCAAAACCCCGCCGAGCCCCGGGCAGGCTCCCAGCGTCAAAACCAGCCGTGTGTCCCCGAGTTTGGGACTGGTGGGCGAGGAGCACTTGGTGCTGGGGGGAGGGAGAGCCCCAGAGCCCTCCTGGCAGCTCCAAAGAGCTGGGATTGCAAATTTGGGACAGAGGGACTCGGCTGCAGCCCGGCTCCAATCCCAGCAGCTCCAGTTTGGGTTGGAAGGGACCTTAAATGCCACCCAGAGCCACCCCTGGGACGCTGCCAGGGGTGGGAATGTCCGAGGGTGTTAAATCCTGCAGAGGGTGTGGGAGAGGAGGGCGGGCTCGGCTGTGCCCTGGACACCCCCTCATGCTCCGTGGCTGAGGCCAGGTCACTCTGGGATCCCCATGGGTGCTCCTGGATGCTTCTGGATCCTTCTGGATGCTCCTGAGTGCTTCTGGATCCTCCTGGATGCTCCTGAATGCTCCTGCGTGCTCCTGGATTCTCACGGGTGGTCCTGGATCCACCTGACTCTCCTGGACACTCCTGGGTGCTCCTGCATCCTCCTGGATGTTCCTGGATCATCCTGGGTGCTTCCAGGTACTCCTGAATGCTCCTGGATGCTCCTGGATCGTCTTGGATCCTTCTGGATGCTCCTGGGTACTCCTGCATCTTCCTGGATTCTCCTATATCCTCCCGTGTGCTTCTGGATCCTCCTAGATGTTCCTGGATCTTCCCAGGTGCTCCTGGACCCTCCTGGGTGCTCCTGGATGTTCCTGGATGATCCTGGGTGCTCCTGGATCCTCCTGGACGTTCCTGGATCCTCCTGGATCTTCCCAGGTACTCCTGGATCCTTCTGGCTGCTCCTGCATCCTCCTGGATTCTCCTGGATGCTCCTGGATGATCCTGGATCCTCCTGGGTGCTCCTGGCCGCTCCCGGCTCTGTCCCGTGCTCCCCTCCCGCGGTCCCTCGGGCTCACCTGCCCTCCCTCCCTTCCCTGCCGGGGCAAACAGCTCAGCCCCGGCTTCTGCTGAGCGCCGCCTAATTATAGATATTATATTGCAAATGGCTTTTGGGCCTGCTAATGGTATTACTGGTGTTATTCTTCTACTTGTTAATTATAACCAATTTGTTTGGGATGCCTTCCCAGTTTTCGGCTGTAATTGCTCTCTCCCCGTTCCCTGGTGGCTGTGACTCAGCAGAAACTCCGCAGTTTCGCTCAGGGATGAGGTTTCTCCCCGTCTCTCCTGCCAAGCGTGGCTGCAGACGCTGCCTGAGCGGCGTGGCCACTGCTCCCAGCCCGCCGGTGGCCACGGGAGGGCCGGCCGGGGCGGGGACCGCATCCCCCGAGCGCTCGGGCTCGGTTTGGGGTGCTCCGGATCAGGGCTGTGACCCGTGAACCATCCCAGCAGCCCGCCTGTGAAATCCCGTGCGGCCAAAGGCTCAGCCCGGGGAAGGAAGGGGGGAATATTAAAGGCATTGTTTTCTTTTTCTTATTGCTAAATTCTTGAGAAGTTTGCTCTTCTCCTCTGGCCGGCGTTAACTGCAGATAAGTTATTTGGAAAGCGAGTATTTCAGCAGAACAGCCGCTCAAGTAGCCTAATACACACATTAGAGTCTATTTGCACTTAAAAGAAGTGGGAGGTATTAAATCAGCCCCTGGCCAGATAGGCATTGTATAAACAAGAGCTGTTAACTCCTACTTGATAGCGATGATAGCGAGGGAAAGCAAAACAGCCCCGCGGTGTCACCAGAGGCCTGACACGGCTTGTGAAGGTCCGGGCAGAGAAAGAAAACAAACCCTGGGAGCTCATGGCTGCGGGAGGAGGGGGATGATCCCAAAAAAACTCTGCACGGCCGCGGGGAGAGGCCAGAGGGCCGGACACGGGATGGACACGGGGTGGACACGGGGTGGACACGCTGGTGGACCTGCGAAGGCCACCAGGATGTCGGGACAGGGGCCAGAATTCCAAGGGTTTTGGTCATAAAATTCCAAGGATTTTGGGGCTGAAATTCCCAGATTTTGGGGCAGGAATTCCCAGATTTTGGGGCAGGAATTCCCACAGTTCTGTGGCTGAAATTCCCAGGGTTTTGGGGCAGGAATTCCCAGGGTTTTGGGGCAGGAATTCCCAGATTTTGGGACTGAAATTCCCAGAGTTTTGGGGCTGAAATTCCCAGGTTTTTTGGGGCTGAAATTCCCAGATTTTTTGGGGCAGGAATTCCCAGAGTTTTGGGGCTGAAATTCCCAGGGTTTTGGGGCAGGAATTCCCAAATTTTGGGGCAGGAATTCCCAGAGTTCTGTGGCTGAAATTCCCCAGGATTTTGAAGCTAAAATTTCACCCATGCTGGCACAGGGGGGGTTTCCATCCTGGATCCCGCTCCGGGGCTGGGGGGGGGATGCTGCTGCCGAGGTATTAATGAAATTTATGACTCAGAGCGAGCAGAAGGAACTGTTTTCAGCTGACTTCACTCACCACTTCCTCTCGTCGCCCTGGGCTCTCCCGGCAGCTCGCTTATCTCGGCCTGGAGCCGTGCCCAGCGCCCCTGCCCGGGAACGGCCCCGCTCCCTCCCTCCCCGCCTCAGTCACTCAAGCACTCTCAAGTTGTTCTCTGTGGCTAATCAAATGTCAAAACAAGCTGCCCCTGAGATTTGGAGAGCTTTTAACCAGGAAGACATTGGCGGCCGAGACACGAGAGCGCCGGGCTCGGCCGGCGGCGGGCGCGGCCCCAGCCCCGCGCTGCTCCCAGGGCTGCTGGAATCTTTTGGGGTCTTGTTTTTGGGGGATTGGTGCTGTGGAGCTGGTGGCACTGATGGCATGGCCCGCTCAAAGATGGCACTGCTGGGATTGGGGTTTTTCTGTCCATTTATCCATTTATACATCCATGTATCCATCCATCCATCCATCTATCCATCATCCATCCATCCTTCCCTTCAATTATCCATCCATCCATCCATCCATCCATCCATCCATCATCCATCCATCATCCATCATCCATCATCCATCATCCATCCATCATCCATCATCCATCATCCATCATCCATCATCCATCATCCATCCATCATCCGTCCATCCATCCATCATCCATCCATCATCCATCCATCCATCATCCATCCATCCGTCCATCCATCCATCCATCCATCATCCATCCATCCATCCATCCATCCATCCACCCATCCATCATCCATCCCTCCATCCATCATCTATCCATTAATCCATCCATCCATCCATCCATCCATCCATCTCTCCCTGCATTCCAAGGATAATGGATGCAGGACACACGGATGGATTATTTTATATAAAATTGTATTTTCTCTAGAAAAGATCTTTCCCCATAAATTCTGTTTTCTATAAAACAGTGTTTTCTATTAAAACGACACCTCCAGAACTCCTCTGTGGAGGTTCCAGTGGAGACTTGGGAACGCTGTGACAACAGAAGGAGTGGCATTGGAGCCTTGGATCCTCCTTCCCAGAGCCCTGGATCAGATGGGCAGAATTCCTTGGAATCCTGAGCCCTTCCAACAGCCTCATTTGGGAACCTGGACCCAGGTCCTGGTGGGATAAAAAACCTGGATGTCAAGGACAGGGAATTCTAGGGAGCTCCAAGCAGGATCCGGTGGAATCCAAGGTGCCTGGAGCATGGGGGAGCTGGGATTGGGAAGGAGCTGCTGGAGGAATTCTCCTGGGACTGGGAAGGACCCAGTGTCCACACGGCCTGGACTGGTTGTGGGATGAGCTCCCTTGGCCTTCCCGGTGTTTTATCCCCAGTTCCCATCAAAGAGCCATGGAGAGGCTTTGGGGAAAGATGTCGGAGATCCAGGAGCCCATGGGAATCTGCCCTGGGATCTGGGGCTAAATGTGGCTGTGGAGGACACTGGGACAATCCCTTCATCCCAGGCGATCCCAAATCCCTGCCTGCCCCAGGATGCAGGGCTGGATCTGCTGTGGAGGACAGCGGGACAACCCCGCGCCTTCATCCAGGACAATCTTGTGCCCTCATTCCAGGTGATCCCAAATCCCTGCCTGCACCAGGATCTGTGGCTGGATCCATCTTTGGAGAACCCCAAGACAATCCCTTCATCCCAGATGATCCCAAATCTCCACCTGCACCGGGATATGGAACTGGATCCATTTTTGGAGAACCCCAGGACAATCCCTTCATTCCAGGTGATCCCAAATCTCCACCTGCACCAGGGTGTGGGGCTGGATGTGGCTTTGGAGGACACCAGGACAGCCCTATCCATTCATTCCAGGAAATCCCAAATCCCTGCCTGCCCCAGGATGCAGGGCTGGATCTGGCTGTGGAGAACAGCGGGACAACCCTGCGCCTTCATCATGGACAATCTTGTGCCCTCATTCCAGGTGATCCCAAATCCCTGCCTGCGCCAGGATGTGGAGGTGGGTGTGGCTGTGGAGGGCCTTGGGACAATCCCTTCATTCCAGGTGATCCCAAATCTCCACCTGCACCGGGATATGGAACTGGATCCATCTTTGGAGGGCCTTGGGACAATCCCTTCATTCCAAGTGATCCCAAATCTCCACCTGCACCGGGATAGGGAACTGGATCCATCTTTGGAGAACCCTGGGACAATCCCTTCATTCCAGGTGATCCCAAATTCCTGCCTGCACCGGGATCTGTGGCTGGATCCATCTTTGGAGTACCTTGGGACAATCCCTTCATCCCAGGCGATCCCAAATCTCCACCTGCACCGGGATAGGGAACTGGATCCATCTTTGGAGAACCTTGGGACAATCCCTTCATCCCAGGCGATCCCAAATCTCCGCCGTGCACAAAGCTCCGGAATCATCCAAGCCTGGGAAGGCTCTGAGGAGCCAGACCCCCCTGGAGCTGGATTTGGGAGCTGGAAAAACATCCCCAAGGAATTTCTCATCCCACCCAGGATCCACCAGCTCCCGCTTGGAAAACCGGGAAAGGCCAGCAGTTCCCACCCGGAGCTCCGATCCCACAGGAAAGGAGGGAAAGGCTCCGTGTGCTCCTGGAAATCTGGGAGTTTATTCAGAGCCAGGCTCGTTAATTAGATGTGCAAAATCTTTAATTAAGCCAGGGAATGTTGGAATTTCTGGCGGGATGATCAGGGTTTGGAGCTAGGGTGGGATTGGAGGGGCTGAACCAGGAAAAAACATCTGGATGAGAATTCCTGGGAGAGCTGGGGGGTCTGCAAAGGGAAATAACATGGGAAATTAAAAGGGAAATTAAAAGGAAATGGAAAGAAAAAGTTATTAAATAAAGATAATTAAAAGAGAATCAGAAGGAAATAAGAAGGAAACAAAGGAAACGAAAATGAAATTTTAAAAGGAAAAGAAAAGGAAAATTTAAAATAAACTAAAGGAAAAGCAAAAGAAAAGGAAAATAAAAGCAAAAAAAAAGGAAATTAAAAGGAAGTTAAACAAAATTAAAAGGGAATAAAAAAGGAAATTAAAATGAAATTAAAAGGAAAAGAGAAAGAAAAAGGAAAGAAAATTGAAAGAAAAATAAATTAAAAGAAAAAAAAGAATTTTAAAAGGAAATAAAAATAAATTAAAAAGGAAATAATAATTTAGAGGAAATAAAAATTAAAAGGACATTGCAAAGAAAATTAAAACGAAATTTTAAAAGTAATTTAAAAACCTTGGAGGGGGAAGAAGGGAAAAAAGAATTGTGCCATTCCCAACAAATGTTGGGGCTGGAATTGGGGTGGATTTGGGAATTGTGCCATTCCCAGGGGAGGTCAGAGCTGGGATTGGGATGGATTTGGGAATTGTGCCATTTCTATCAAAGGTAGGAGCCAGGACTGGGATGGATTTGGCAATTGTGCCATTCCCAGCACAGGTAGGAACCAGGATTGGGATGGATTTGGGAATTTTGTTCATTCCTTGCTGTCAGAAATGCCTGGAGCAGCCCCGGATCCCAGGATGTGTCAGGGATTTTCAGTCGATCCTGTCAGAGCCATGAAATGGGAAAAGTGGGAAGGATGCATCCCAGAATTCTCAGCCCTACCCGGGAAGCAGCAGGAGGTGGGGTAGGAGCTGGAAAAGAGGGGGAAAAAGAGAAGGGAAATCCCATTCTGGGCAGATCCTGACCCCATCCCGACCCCTGCTCTGCATGGAATGAGGAGGGAAAGGGATGGGATTTAAAGCCCTTCGACTCCAAATAATTCCAGGATTCTGCAGAGGAATATCCTGGATGAGCATCCAGGCCAGGAGCTGGGAAGTTCAGGGTGGGAGGGTAAATTTGGAATCTGAGCTAAATTGGGATCATACCATTGGAACTGGGAAAATTTCCATTGGAATTGGGATAATTTCAATGGAATTGAGATGATGTCATTGGAATTGGGATGATTTCATTGGAATTGGGATGATTTCATTGGAATTCAGGAGTGGGAAGGGCTGAGGGATGGATGTTCCCAGGTTTTTTAGGGATCATCCTCCCTCTGGAATCCCACCATGGAATGAGGAAGAATGGGACGGGATTTAAAGCCCTTAAATCCCAAATAGTTCTGGGATTCTGCTGAGGAATATCCTGGATGAGCATCCAGGCCAGGAGCTGGGAAATTCAGGGCTGGGAAAATTGGGAATCTGAGCTAAATTTGGACCATTTACATTGAAATTGGAGAAATTTCCTTTGGAATTGGGATAGTGTCATGAGAATTGGGATATTCCATTGGAATTGGGAGAATTTCATTGGAACTGGGATCATTTCCATTGGAATTAGGAAAATTTCCTTTGGAATTGAGATAATTTCATGGGAATTGGGATCCTTCCATTGGAATTTAGAGAATTTCATTGAAATTGAGATAATTTCATTGGAACTGGGATAATTTCCATTGGAATTGGGATAATTTCTATTGGAATTGGGATAATTTCCACTGGAAATGGGATAATTTCCACAGGAATTTGGGTCAGTTCATTGGAATCGGGATCATTTCATTGGAATTCAGGAGTGGAAGGGCTGGGGGATGGATGTTCCTGGGTTTTTTAAGGATTATCCTCCCCCTGGAATCCCAGGGAATCCCTGGGGCTGGGAATCCCTTGTGCTCTGGGGTTTTCCAGAGGGTCAGAGCTGGAGACGGATCCCAAGGGAGCCCCATGGGATGGGGAGAAATGATCCCATGGGAAAAGATTCCAGGCTGATCCCAGATTTCCTTTGGATTTTTCCCTAGGCTGCTGGAATTCCCACTTCTCCCTCTTGCTTTCCTTTCCCTGTCCTGCAGGAATTTGGAATGTGCCATTCCCTCGGAGGAAAACCAGCCAGGATAAATCCTGAAGATTCCAATTGCCTCCAAGTGTGGCCTCAGGGAAATTCAGGAATCCAGATTTTCTCCTTTTGGAGGTGTTTTTTTTCAGACGCTGCTGGAATTCCCACTTTTCCCTTCCCCTGGAACTTCGACATTCCCTGGACATGGAGCTGCTCCCAGCAGGATCCTCAGGATGAGCCAGGATGGATCCAGGGGAAGATCAATAGAAAACCTGCAGGAAAATCTGGAAAAATCTGGAATAAATCCCATTTTTCCGTAAAAATTCCAGGAATTCCCTTGAATTCCCATGTCTTTGGCTCCTTCTTATTCATTCCCTGAGCTCCCTTTTGCATGGGAATTTCCATTCCTCGATTGCAACTTGATTTTAAAATCCTGGGATTTTTTTCCATACCTGATTTTCCCCCTTTGAGTGAGGGAATTAAAGGAATTCAGGATGCCTGGGAATGAAAATATTTTGGGAAAATGGCATCCAGGGGCATCGCAGGGAGGAGTGGGAGGAGAATTCCCACTTTTCCCTGGATGTTCCCTCAGTGCCAAAGCACTTCTGGGCGGCTCAGAGGGAGCAGGAGCAGAAATCAGGGAAAAACTCCAAGATTATGGAATTTTCAGCCTTTCCCTACAGAAATGAAGTGGGAAATGAGTGCAGTGAGGATTTTGCTCCATCTCCATGTGGGAATGAGGGATTTGCTGCAATGAGCCGCTGGAAATTCCCAGATTCCTGCGATTTTTGGGAATTTTACCTCTCGTTTGTGCTTTCCAAGTTTTTCTCGGAAGCATCCAAGCCTTTGCCGGGATTTTTCCAGGATAAATCCTTATCTTTGCTGGGATGAAAAATCTTGGAAAAACCAGTGATGTGATCTAGGAATAAAAATTCCGGGAAGATCCAAGCTGCAAATAGACCGGAGAAAAGGAAAAAGGGAAAAAGAAAAAGGAAAAAGGAAAAAGGAAAAAAGAAAAAGAAAAAGAAAAAGAAAAAGAAAAAGAAAAAGAAAAA
>JANRGV010000014.1:19249838-19260550 GCA_024734035.1 Alethe castanea
GGGACCGGGAGCCGCGCCCGGGGGGCTCCGGTGTCACCGCTCAGCCCCCGACAATGCAGAACTTTGAAAGCCGAGCCCAGAGCTGCGAGTGGCAGATCCAGCTCCAGAAACAGAGAATTACAGAATCACAGAATCACAAAATCACTAAATCATGAAGTCACAGAATCATGGAATCACACAATCACAGAATTACAGAATCATGGAATCACAGAATGATGGAATCATGGAATCACGGAATCACGGAATCACAGAATCACGGAATCACAGAATTATGGAATCACCGAATCACAGAATCACGGAATCACAGTATCACAGAGTCACAGGATCACAGGATCATGGAAACACGGAATAACAGAATCACAGAATCACGGAATCACAGAATGACAGGATCGTGGAAACATGGAATAACAGAATCACAGAATCACAGAATCACGGAATCACGGAATCACAGAATAACAGAATCACAGAATCTCAGAATCTCAGAATCACAGAATAACAGAATCTCAGAATCTCAGAATCTCAGAATCCAGCTCCAGCTCCAGCTCCAGCTCCAGCTGCTGTCGCCGCTCCCGCGCAGCCGGGCGAGCGCGGCTGTTCCCAAGGAAACCGCAATTGCCGCAGCCATCGCTGCCAGGGCTGCGGGGATGGGGCCGGCTGCGGAGTGCCACTCCAGTGCCACTCGGGGCTGAGCTCAGAGTGCCTCTCCTGGCGACGGGGACACCGCTCCGGCCGCCCGGGGACAGCGCTTTTCCGTCTCGTCACCTCCAGCCCGCCGGGATGTGACCCCAGCACTTCCCATCTTGGCACTGCACATGCAGAGGGCACTGGAGGAGCTCCAGGCAGGGCTCTGTGCCCGGGGAGTCACTGCACAGGGGCAGGGGACACCGCTGGGTGTCGGTCACACCTGGAGCCCTGTGCCTGCTGTGTCCCCTCCCGTGTCACAGGGAGCTGGGACAGGTGACAGCAGCTCCCCTGCCCCACCTGCAGCGCAGGCAGAGACAGAGAGCGCCAGGGGCTGGGTGAGAGAATCAGTGGGATGGGCCGGGAATGAATTCCCAGCCTGGGAAGGAGGTGAGAGGGGGTTGTGGAGGAGTCTCCGAAGCTCTGGGTGCACAGGCAGTTGGCAGGGATGTGTCTCCACTCTGTCCTGAAAGGTTTAACTCTGGTTCCTCGTCCTGCAGGTGGAATCACTGCTCTCCCCCAGAGCCTGGCCATGGAACCAGGGAAAGGTTGGGGCTGGAAGGGACCTTGGAGGTCATTTAGTGGCATCATCTCCATGCCTTCCATGGCAGCTCCACGTGCCCCTGGTGCTGGGCCCCAGGGCTGGAGCAGCTCTGCAGGTGGGGCCTCACCTGAGCTGGGCAATCCCCTCCTGACAAAGACCAGCCAGGACACCCAACCTCAACCTGGCTTCTCCCAGCTCCTCAGGCAGCTTTGGCATCCCTGAGGAGCAACAGGGCCACCTGGGCCAGCTCCTGCTCAGGACAAAGTCCTTTCCCCAGGTGATGGGGAAAACCTCCCATTCCTCTTCTGCCAGAGGGGCTGGAAAAGCTGAACTCCTGCAGGGCACCCTCAGCCTTGGCTCAGGAGATCCCACAGGATCGGGGGGGAGTTGGAAATCCCTCTGAGATGATGGAGCCCAACCGTTCACCCAGCACTGCCAAGGCCACCAGTGCCCCGTGTCCCCAAGGCCACCCCTGCACGTTTTTCCAGCGTTTTCATCTCCATCCAAGCCAAACTCCCCGTGGAGCTGCTCCTAGGGGTGAGCAGGGGTGGCTGAGCCCTGCTGGGCCCTGCTGGCTCCTTCCCCCACCCCAAAACTCCACCCCAAAACTCCACCCTGGTGTTTATCCCCGCTTTGGCTCCAACGGGGGAGCGGCAGCAGCAGAATCCTGGAGCACAGCGAGTTCTCAGCGATATAATTCTCTTTAATCTTTTAAGCATTTGACAGTATTTGCTTGAAAGAAGAAGCAACAAGTACATAATTATTGCACTAATTAAGCTGCCAAAACACAAGCATGCTGCAAGAGCACCTTTGAAACAGTGAGCTCTCGATTCATTAGCATCTGCTGTAAGCTTATTAATCACCTAACAGGCAATTAGCAAGCTGTTACTGTTTGAGACTAGTATGTAAATAAATTCTTGGGTTAATTTCTTCCTCTGATAATAAAGAAAACATTATGAAAATTAGCTAAGCGACAATGTAAATGATCTTGACTGTTAATTATGTGCTGGTGTTACAGGCGCGGCCGCCGCACGGCAGAGGGAGGATGCACCTCTCGTTTGGCGCAGTCTGAAAAATGAAATTGTTGACAGAGGGAGCGGGGAGGTTTTCCTGCAGTGCAGCCCCAGCTGTTTGCCTGCAGCTCCCGCTGGGATTGGCACTGCGGGATCCCTGCTGGGGTTTGGGGGCAGCGGTGCCACAGTGGGGTGTGCCCGGTCAGGAAACTGGGCTGGGGATGGATCCGTGCTGCAGCCAGCGTCTGTGAGCATGGGATTCATGAAAATTCACAGAATCAGAGAATCACGGAATCACACAATCACAGAATCATGGGGTTACAGAATTACAGAATCATAGAAACAGAGAATTGCAGAATCATGGAATCATGGAATCACAGACTCACGGAATCACACAATCACAGAATCATGGGGTTACAGAATTACAGAATCACAGAAGCAGAGAATTGCAGAATCACAAAATCATAGAATCATGGAATCACAGAATCACAGAATCACGGAATCACACAATCACAGAACCATGGGGTTACAGAATTACAGAATCACAGAAACACGGAATCACGGAATCACACAATCATAGAAACACGGAATCACGGAATCACGGAATCACAGAAACATGGGGTTACAGAATCACAGAATCACAGAGTTATGGAATCACAGAATTACAGGATCACGGAATCACAGAATCAAGGAATCACAGAATCACAGAATTACAGAATCACAGAATTACCCAACCCCAAAGGAGGGTCCCTTCCCTGCCTGGCCCCTTCCCTGGAGGAGCCCTGCCCTGCTCTGAGCTCTTCTCTCCAGCTCCTCTCCCCCAAATCCCTCCCAGCTCCCTGGAAGCTGCTCCAGCAGAGCAGAAAACTCATTATGGAGAACTGCACTGCTGGAGTGAGGAATTACCAGCAGCAGAGGTTACTTCATAATCTCATTAATTTAAACTATTTTATCACCAGCTCCTGCCCCGTAATTACGCGTGCAAAATGCACACAGACTATTTCACCATGAGAGAATTGAAAGATGAAGATTGAGGGCAAGGTGAGGCTCCTGCATGGGGCTGCAGGAGCTGTGGGCTGTCCCATGGTCCTTGTGCCAAATTCCTCTCTCTCTCTCTGAAGAATTTTCTCACAGGAAAACTTTTTGGACCACGAAAAATCTATAATTTTAATTTTAAAAAGATAAAATATATAAAAAATCGCATCTTTCCAGGGTCTGGTTTCGGAGTTTTGATGTTGGTGGAAGCTACTCTTGGCTGGTGTTGGTCAGAACAAAAACTTCAGCAGCCCTGGGTGGGAAAAGCAGCCCTAGTCGTGGCTGTGTGCTCCCCTTCCCACAGCTGAGCACTCCAGCTGCCAGAGATTGGTTCAGCTCTCCACATGAAAAATTTACTTTTTAATGGGCCAGACTGCGGCAGCGCCTGAGCCAGATCCAAAATAACCTCTTAGCACAGGGCCCCGAAGGGATCTCCAGCCATCCCATAAAACTGGAGCACTCTTGGACTAAAAAGCTCTTTCCAGCCGTGCCCTCCTCGGGCCACGCAGTCCTTGGAAAGCTCCAGGAAATGGAAAATGATCTTTTGGAACCACGCTGCCCATGGCTTTTGTTTTCCAGTTAAAGCAAGCTCACACATCAATACATTTGGATTTCTTTTTTTTTTCCTCCAGGGTCCAACAGCAGGAGCAACCTCAGCAGCCTGGCCAAGGGGAGCAGATGGAGGGAAAAGGGAAAAGCTCTGGGAGGTTTTCAGGATGTGAGGAAAGGTGGGGCAGAGCCCCAGAGCCCCTCCTCACCACAGGGACACGGGTCTGGTGCTGAGGGAATTCCTGAGGGCATTTTGGGCAGAGCTGCAGCTCTGCTTTGGGCTGGGAGGAACCTCAAAGCTCCTCTCATTCCTCCAGACAAGGCTGCTTTTCATTTTCTCTCCCGGAGCTGGTTTTATCTTGGACATCTCCTTGAGAAAAGTGGATTTCACACAGGCAATCATCCCGCCCTGGGCACCAGGATCGCCCAGCTCACCCCCAGGTATCGATCTGTGAAATATTTCCCTGCTGAGTCACAGGGAGCAGCCAAGCCAAACGCCTGGCCAGGTCTGAGGGAAGGATTGCTTTGGAACAGAACAGCAGGTGAGTGTTGGAACCCTGGTCACATCGATTTATAAAGCAAAATGGAGGTTTGAGGGTGGAGGCTTGTCCTTCTTCTTCACCTTCTTCTTCATGGGTTTGGGTGGTGTTTTGTAACTGGATAGAAAAATCTGCGCTGTGGGTCATGGGTGGGTGGTTACTGGGGTAAAAGTAAAAATAATTTAGGTGTCATTTCTTAATTGGACAGCTTATCCTTAAAAGGCCTTGTAGAGAGACAGACACAGCTCCATTTTTGGTTTGTTAGCTTGAGGTGCTGCAGAACTCAGTTTGTGCGACTGTGATAGAGATAAGAACTAACAAACATCTGAGTCTGAACAAGAAATTCCGTCTCGAGCACTTAATCCTGGCCCTAAAAAAAGGAAATAAAACGTGACAGGTGAGGAAAATTCCTCTGCTGGCAGCTGAGGAGCTCCCAGCCGCTGCAGGCTGGGCTCTGGGTGACACTGTGGGTGGCACAGGGACCAGGGGGTGCCAGGAGTGTGGCTGGGACAGCACTGGTGGAAGGCAGAGCTGCTGTTATTAGTGCTGACCTTGTCCCCAGGCTCTCCCACAGATCCAAAGGACACAGCAGAGCAAACATTTCCCAAAGCCCTGGAGCCAGCCCGGGGCAGGACGGGATGCAAATATCCCCGGGGAACAAGCAAACACCGGGAGGGGAGGCTGGCCAGGGCTGCAGGGAATCCTGGAATCCACTCCAGAGGCACACGGAGGGGATTGGCCCCTTTGTGCCAGCCCCCAGAGCTGCTCCAGCTCCAGGGTGCCACATCTGGAGCTGCTGGAGAGAGTCCAGAGGAGGCCACCGAGCTGCTCCTGTCCCCAAGTGCCACATCCACATTCTTTAAATCCCTCCAGGGATGGCAACTCCAGCCCTTTCCATGGAAAAATTTCCCCAATGTCCACCCAAAATCTCCCTGGTGCTTCTTGAGGCCATTTCCTCCCATCCTGGCAATTAAGAAATGACACTTAAATTATTTTAACCAAATAATTAATTGCTCTTGGCCTGCAATGCGGACTTTTTTACTTAATCAAATGAAATTACCTAGACCCATGAAGGAGAGGGTGAAGAAAACCTCTGCCCTAAAACTTCCATTTTGCTCCATATTTATCACTATATTCCAAAACTTTAAAATGTAAATCTTCCACTATGTGGTATTACACATAGTGTAATATAAATACATATTATTAAGATATTACATACATATAACTGTTAAGATATTGCACACTTTTATTCAAACTAGACACCTGTGGTTCCAGTTATTCAATTTTGGAAGTTTTTTCCATGGCCTCAGTGTTTTCTTGGGAGTCAGTGCCTGTCAGTACAGAAAGTTTAAAACTCTCAGTTTCCAGCGTTCCAACAGAACAGCAAATATGAACTCAAGCACCTTGCTTAGCAAATCCCTCCCATCATCAGCTCCATCTCTTCCTCCCATTTCCAGGCTGGATTTTCACGCTTTCCTTGGATGCAGGAGATGCAGGAAGGTGCGGGGTGAAGGCTGGGAGAGCTCGGATCTCAGCAGGAGATGCCCAGTGCACCACAGAGACATTTCCCTGCACGGAGAAAAGGAAAAAAATCTAAAAGTAGGAGAGGAAAAATCCCCTCTGCCCGGCCCTGGGGCCGGGGCTGGGCATTCCAAGCGCAGGATGGAACATTCCCGGTGCTGGGGCTGCCCGAGGGTTTCAATGGGATTGGCCTGGGCTAACACACTGCGATCAAAGCTAATCTCTGATTAGCCACACTGAGGAGATTTAACTTAGTTTAAAGCCTTACCTGAAATGGGTATTATTGCATATCTGAGCAGGGCTGCTGTGGCAAAGCTGGAGTATTTGTAGGAGAATTAAACCCTCCCTGCAAGCATCGCCCGAGGAGGGAGCAGAACCAAGCGTGGCTCCCAACACCCCAAAATCACCCCTGCCCCACGGAAATGTCCAAGATTTTCAAGTGTCATCTATTTCTATTGTCATTTCTATTTTATTTGTTTTATTTGTTTATTTGTTTTTATTTTATTTTTATTGTCATTTCAATATTGTCATTTCTATTTAGTTCGAGCCAGACGAGTTCACATTTTCAAGCCGGTGGGGTTGAAATCCGAAATTGGAAATCCGAAATTGGAAATCCGAAATAGGAAACCAGAAATCAGAAATCAGAAATCAGAAATCAGAAATCAGAAATCAGAAATCAGAAATCAGAAATCAGAAATCAGAAATCCACCTCTCTCCTCAGAAGGGGAGATTTTCACCCAGTGCCAGGGATGGGCACTCCAAACCTCCCTTCTCTAAAATTCCCTGCAGGAATGGGGCAGTTCCAGTGCCTGACCACCCCTTCCAGGCAGAAATTCCCTGTCCTCGCCCTGTCCCCATTCCCTGGAGCACAGCCCGGCCTCCTCCTGGCTGCGATTCCTGCTCCCTGTGCTGGGAATTTTGGATGCCCAGGGGTTTTTTTGGGCCGGCCCATCCCGGCTGCAGGGAGGTCCAAGGTTCTGGGAAGCAGGGATGGGTAAGTGCAGCCCTCCCTTGGGAAATCAGAGCGAGGAGGGGGGGAAAAAATAACCCAAAGCGAACTAATTCCTATTAGGAAGGAGCTCCTCTCTGCCCTCATCTCCTGCGAGCGTTCTTGATTAGCTGATAAATGATTAATGGTGCCAAGAAGAGCCGGCTCCTTCATCTCCTGCTTTCATCCCCCAGCCGCCTCCGGGGGACTCCAAATGTCACGGGCAGATGAAAGGGACCCCCCGAGACCCCCCAATCTCCCGGGAAGGATGAGCCTTCATCCCCTTCCTCATCCTCCGAGCTCTCCCTGCTCTCCTTTTCCGCGGCAGGGCGCGGGGAGCAGCAGGCACGTCCCTGGAATCCATCGCTGCTGACAAGGGCTCTATTTTAATGCTCCTAACAGCAATTTTTATTCCAGCGCTATGTGAAGGCACTTAGATTTCCGTGCAGTTTTTACTTTTTAATCTGCCATACTTCTTGCCGGTGTCAAAGTGTCACCGGTTAATAGTCTGACTGGAAAAAGGAGTGTTTCAGATCTTGTTCCGCCGTCCACGCTGTGAATACATTAGAGAGGCAATGAATGATTTAAGAGGGATTTTTTTTTTTTTTCTCCTCCTGAGCAGGCAGGGAAGGCAAACGTGGGAGTGCAGGCGGGGCCCAGCCTCGCTGCTCCGAGATAAAAAGATGGGCAGAGCTTTCAGCTCCAGGCTCCCCCGAGGCAGCGCGATTTGGGGTGGGGAAGGCGCTGCTGGCACCTCCTCATCCCTCAGGAATTCCGATCCGCTCCAGCTCCAGCTCCCCCAAGCAGCTTTCCCCCGAGGGTTTTGTCATTCCTGAGCGCCAGGAAAGCGGACAGCCAGAGGTGCTGGAGCATAAGCCTGGGAAGGGAGACTCCCCCTGGAGTTATCCCAGGTGAGCCAGAGCATCCCCTGCGGATAACATCCCATAATGCCCAGCCTCACCCCGTTCTGGCTCCGAGGATGCTGCTTTAGGAACCCCAACATCCCCCTCAGCTCGCAGGGGTGTCCAGGGATGCTTTAGGGGTGCTCTGGATAATGAGAACGGGAGATCAAAGCTGTTCCAGACCTCAGCAGCCTCCTCCTGGCAGCCCATCCCTGAGCATTCCTGCAGTTGCAGGCAATTAATTCATTAATTCATTAATCTGTCCCCACCCAGGCACAGGGCAGGGCCTGGGGAAACACAGAGCAGAGCTGGGGCAGGGATGGGGCAGCATGGAAACCAGGCAGCATCATTGTCATTATTATTATTATTATTATTATTATTATTATTATTAATTAATTAATTTATTTATTTATTTATTATCACTTCCTGCAGCCCATTAATTCACTCCCCCCAGCAGGATTCTCCAGGAAAACCAGCTGAGGCCTGGTATGTCCAGTGGGACTCTGGGAATTTTGGGGTTAAATCAGGCCTTTACCCAGGGTTTGGAATCTTCTGTTTTCCAATATTATCAATATCTGATATCTCTCCCAATATATCAATATCTGATATCTGTCCCCATATATGGATATTTTATATCTCTCCCACGATGTATATCAATATCTGATCTCTCCCAATACATCAATATCTGATATCTCCCCCCATATATTGATATTTGATATCTCTCCCATGATGCCTATCAATATCTGGTATCTCTCCCAATATATTGATATTTGATATCTCTCCCACGATGTATATCAATATCTGATCTCTCCCAATATATTGATATTTGATATCTCTCCCATTATGCCTATCAATATCTGATCTCTCCCAATACAACAATATCTGGTATCTCTCCCCATATATTGACATTTGATATCTCTCCCACAATGTATATCAATATCTGATCTCTCCCAATATATTGATATTTGATATCTCTCCCATGATGCCTATCAATATCTGATCTCTCCCAATATATTGATAAGGCTCGATGTGCCCCCAGCCAGCTCTGCCCACCCCAATTAGCAGAAGGGCAAGGGGCACTAATTGTGGAAGGAGAGGAGGAAACCCCGGAGTTTCCACGGCGCCGTTTCCCTCAGCTCAGCCCTGGCTGCTCCAGCCCCTGGGATTTCCTGTCAGGCCTCTGTGAATTTTAAATACAAGGTAAAAGGGTTTAACTGGAACACGACACTTCTGAGCACTCGGCAACAGCTCAGCTCCGGTTCCCAGGGATGCTCCAGAGCTGGATCACACCAGGCAAGGGCAAACCCATCCCTGCTGCTCCTCCTGCAGCACAGGAGCTGCTCCTGGGCTTTGCTTCCAGCTCACCCCAAACCAAACCCACTCACAAAACCAAGGGGCCCACAGGTGCTGCCTGGGCTGGATTGGGGACCAGGATTGCCCATTCCAGGGCTTCTTCCAGCTGGAATGGCAGAGAGCAGAGGGCTTGGTTTGGCTGGGAAGGGACCTCAGACATCACCCAGTGCCACCCCATTGAACTGGTGCCTGGAAAGGCTGAGCTGGAGCAGAGCAAAAGGAATAAAACAAGGATTTATTGAAAGGATGCACCTTGGGCAGTGCAGGAGCCCAGATGGGGCTACACCAAATCAAACCCAAGATGGATCCCGGTCATGAGTTTTACACTTTTATAAATTTTGGTTCATATTGGGGTCAATTATCCAACCACAGCCCCAGGCTAGGAAGCACCAGCCCCTTTTGACTCGCTGTTGTTTCTGCTTTTCAGGCACCAGTTGTCTTTGATTCTCCAGCTATAAAGGAATTGTTTTGTCCAACTACTCTGTGAAGAGACCTTACTAACACCTAACATGAAGTTTCAGGGTTACACACCAAGCAGCAGAGATTCTGAAAAACAGAAAAGCTAAAACCCAAGGCATCACCTCGGTGCAGGGATTTATGGACTGGATCACACCTGCAGAGCTCTGGGATCCCCTCCTTGGTTTTCCAGGGATTTTTTTGGAGAGGGATGGGGAGCCCACTCCGAGCCACGGCCCCGCTGCCAGGGCTGGGCATTAATTATTAACTCCAAGCAGGAGATTTGCCTCTCTCCCAGCAGCAGACGCTGCTGCAATAGCTCCCCACATAAAAGAGCATTAAGTGAAAGCCGGGATAAAGCCGATCGCTCGGCAAAGCGACGTCCCCGCTTTCAAGGCCCATTGCTCGGCAGGAAAATTTACAATCCTTTAATTCCATTTACAAGGCGGCAACACAAAAGGGAGCCGGAGACGGAGGCTGGAAGCCGGGAGACTGAAGGGGAGGAATAAAATAAACAGGAGTCCAAGGGAGCTGGGATCAGACCCCCCCTCTGAAATTCAGCCCTCATTAAATTCCAGCCAGGATTAGAGGAGGAAAGCGCCGGGCGAGGCTCTCCTGCTCTTCAATGGGAGCTGGATTAAGTTATATGGGTTCCATCTTGTGCCTATTCACACCGAGCTGGGTTGTCTGTACCCGAGCAGCTCGGCGTAATTTGCTTATAAATAATTGACTTCTTGGCGATTAAAATCTCTGGAGGGGCTCCGGGTTTATTCACAACAAGCTGCCTCGGCCTGCCGTGCAAATTAGGCCTTTCAAACCTGTCTCATCTCCAACAGAAATGTTATGAAGAGTGATTTTTTTATCCCCTGTAATAACCTTCAACTAACCTTTAAACTGAAGTGAATAATTTAAATCTTATTTTCATATCAATGGGGGAGTCAAGCCAAGCAATTATCTTTTATCTGTATACTCTGTCGTCAGAGCGAGGCATAATAAAGTTTTCCCAAGTGGGCAGAGTGAGGCAGGAGAGGAGGAGAGAGCGGGAGCGCGCTGGGATCTGAAGCCATTAATGCGGCGATGAATTATTCAGTAATGAGGACAAGATCCGCCGGCGAGGATCCGCAGCTCGAC
>JANRGV010000014.1:19260654-19271507 GCA_024734035.1 Alethe castanea
CCCCGGCACCCCCTGCCCAGCGTGAGGGAGCAAAAAACGGGGAAAGGACAGAAAATCCCTTCTCAATGTTGTTGGATACTGCTGGGAATCATGGAAAAAGCAGCCTTGAGTTTCTCAGGCTGCACAAGGGTGAGAAATCATAACAATTTATGCACCTGCAGGGTTTGTGAGAGCCGTGTGAGCGTCTCGTGCTGTTTTGCAGAAAGCATGTTTTCAAAGAGGTGTTGCCTTCTTGGACCAATGAGTCTTTTCTATTTTGTTTTGCACGAACTACCCTATATAAGTGTAGTGTTTCTTTAAATAAAGCTCTCTCTCTTTTTGCTTCTCCATTGCACCAGGAACTGCGTTGCATTATCCTTTTCACCGCTCTCCTATAGCCACAAATGCAACACCCCAAAAATCCCCACCCCAATGCAAGGAGCTGGGGGACAGCGGGGCTGAAATTCCCAAATTCCTCCCCTCGTTAAGGTTCTGCCGTTCCTGGTGGATGCTCCATGATCTTCTGGATCTGGATCTGGATTGTCTTTTTCATGAATTCATCAAATATCGCGATCGAGGTGCTGATGGCAGCCGAGCTGGTGGAATATCGCAGCCTGGCCCTGAAGAAAACATGGCCTGGCATCAAATCTTCATCCCTAGCCTTAGGGATCTTCATCCCCTATCCCTAGGGGTAGAGAGGAGTGGGATGGAATGGCTGAGAGGGGCTGGGAAAAGCCAGGGAAAAGAAAAATAATCCTTAAAGCGCTGCTCAGAGCCTTGCTGAAGTGCCAGACACAGATCCCTCTTTGGAATGAGGATTGAACCTGCAGCTCCCACTGCAGCCACAACCACGCAGGATCTCCAAATTCCTCTGGCATCACCCATAATTGGATTAAAAAAAATCACCAAATGCGGTGGGAGGGACGGGGCTGGGAGCCTCCTCCTCCATCACAGCATCCCCAGCAGCCGGGAAATGTTTGCACTGCAGCAGGGACAGCCCCGGGGCTTTCCTCTCTGGGTTTGGTTTTTTTTTTCACACCCAGTGCTGGGAAGTGATGGACAGCTCGGGAAAATCCCAGCGGGTGCAGAAAATCAGGAGCCAGGGCAATCCCGGGGAGGGAGCAGTGCTGGATTAGATGTCAGGGCAGCTCTGGCACCGAGCATTAAATATCTTCATGTAATCTTTCCACTTAAACCAATGATTAAACAGATTTAGCAGATGATTAAACAAATAAAGATTAATGAAACAAGCAAAGCAATCAAATCTTTATGGGGGAATAAATGCCTGATCCAAAACAATATTAGGACAAATTGTCTAAAACTAATCGAGGCTGTGCTGCTTTTGTCTAAACAGCGTTTGTTATGTTCGCACTTGGGTGCAATCAAAATATTTGCTCAAACCGGGATGGAACTGAAAATCCCAAACACCACCGAGGATTAAAGGAAAAATAAGGAATGTTTTGCAGGATTCCCTGTGCTCCCGGGCCAGGCTGTGTTCCTGAGGGGGCTGAGGGATCCCGTGGGAGCTGGCATGAGGATGGAGAGGATGGGGTGGCCCTGGGAATGCTGAGGGATGGGACAGCATGGACAGAGGGACCCTGGAGAGGCTCCATCCCACAGCCACCAGTGCTGCTCCCTCTTTAATTAACTTTATGGGATCTACAGGATCTCCTAGGTCCCTCCAAGCCCATCCCAAAATTCCATGAACTTTGGCTTCGGCTGCTCCAGCAGCAGCAGCAGCAGTGCCGGGGTTTAGAGCTGTAAGTCTTTTTCTTTCATCAATTTTGCATAGGGGAAGATCGTGTTTGCTCTAAATACTTTTGTTTTTAAAGCCTCCTAAATTTTTGAAATGAAAATAACAAGGGGGAGAAAAGAGAAAAAGGCTTTTCCAGACAAACTGTCAGGAGGCTGCAGCCGCCAGCAAACACAAACAGAGCTGAGCTTAATTAGGGGGGAAGGGAAGGAGCTGCCAAATGCAGGGATAACTGTGCCTGGTGGAGAAGAGATGGGCCAGGCTGCAGCACCCCGGGTGTCCCTGCTGGGAATGGGGTGTCCCTGCTGGGAATGGGGTGTCCCTGCTGGGAATTGGGTGTCCCTGCTGGGAATGGGGTGTCCCTGCTGGGAATGGGGTGTCCCAGGGTGGATTTTGGGGTTTTCCTGGACATTGGGATGATGCTCTTGGACAAAACCACCCCGAGTGGTTTGAGTGTTTCTCCCAAACCTTTGCTGAGGAAATGCACACTAATGCACATCCCTGTTTCCAGAAAGAGTGGGGTGGGATGGGGGGAATTCCTCATTTTGCAGGGAGAAAAAAAATCAGAAATGACCTGTGCTGAGAGCAGAATCAGCCTCAGCTCCCGTCCCTGTGGTGCCCTGAGGTGGAGCTGAGCACCCCTGCTGGGAGTCACAGATCTTGGGATGGTTCCTGCTGGAAAAGCCCCCGGACACAGCCGAGTCTGAGCATTCCCAGGGCCACCACATCTTCCCCCAGGGCCACCACAGCTTCCCCCAGGGCCACATCCCCAGAATCCCTGCCAGGAACGGGGGCTCCAGCCCTGCCCTCCCTTCCCCAGCTGGGGATGAAGGCCTGGAGCTGCAGGGCTGCTGAGGAGGAGGATGGCACAGAGGGACCCACGTGCTGTGCCACAGCCCCTGCTGTCCCTGTCCCTCTGTCCCTGTCCCTCTGTCCCTCTGTCCCTCTGTCCCCCCAGCCACAATTCCAGTGGGAATTCCCATCCCATCCCCTATGCCAGGACACACAGGTGGGTGCCATGGGCACAGGGTGACCCCTTTTGGCCCCTGGGCCAGCCCTGCCAGCCCTCGGTGGCCCAGAGGTGCCCACTGCCCTCGGTGCTGCCGCTTCCAATGGGAATTCTGGAATTCTGGAATTCTGGAATTCTGGACCCTCGGCTCTGCTTGGGCACGGAGAGATTTGCACGGTGCAGCTGCAGCAGGAGAATCCAGCAAATCCATGACATGAATTCCAAGTCTCCCTCCCTGAAGGAAAGGCTGGAGCCAGCTCAGCATCCCTCCTCTCTCCCCCCTCCTTCTTTTTTTCCCCCCCCTTTTTTTTTTTTTTTTGGAGACTCATTACTATATTGTGGATATTCTCCACTAAAGGGCATCTCTTTGAATGCATTTGCTTTTTTATTAATGTGTGCTAAGACAAGTCAAGCCTGATTATCATGAAGACAATTGCTGAATTCCCTCCTGGAGAAATCTCATCTAGACTGTGTAGGCGTTTTAATTTCAGAGACCCATTAATTGGCACAATTGCTTAAGCAGCTGCTTTCCGTGTCATTTTAGGACCACTTTATGAAAAACAGAGCTTAAAAAAAAAAAAAAAAGAAAAAAAAAGAAAAAAGAATATATGACAGGCCAGAGCTTTCTACATGGCAACATAATTAATGCAAGGAGCTTCCTTGGAGCAGCAGAGCAACAAAAAGGCACCAAAACACGGCTGCCCTGGGCTGGCTGCACGTGGGGAGCAGAGCCCAGCACCCACCTCGCTCTGAAAATCAGCTGGGAAAGCTGCCCAGCACCCCAGGCTGCCAAAATCTCCTCCCCACCCCAGGAAAGAGCCCCTGGGGCAGAGGGGGAGGCAGAGCAGCCAGCCCAGAGCTCCCAGGGTGGGCTCAGCCCCCGAGCGCTGGCACTGGGGGTGCCCAGAGGGTGCCCGGCTCCCTGGGGGGGTTCAGGGGTCCCTCCCTGCTCTGGGGGTGATGGGCAGGGGTCTGGAGCAGGGGGAGGTCCTGGCAGGGGGGTGGCAGAGGGACCCGAAGTCCCAAACTGACCCCAAACATGGAGGTCAACCAAACATGGGGGGGTCAAACCAAGCACGGGTGCTCCTGCTGTGCTGCTGCCGTGCCGGTGCACCCTGGCACGTCCTGGAGAATTCTGGCACGTCATGGCATGTCCTTGTATGTCCTGGTGCATCCTGGAAAATCCTGCCACATCCTGGCACATCCCAGGACATCCCAGAACATCCTGGATTATCCTGGCACATCCCAGACATCCTGGCACTTCCTGGCACATCCCAGAACATCCCAGAACATCCCAGAACATCCTGGCACTTCCTGGCACATCCTGGAAAATCCCAGCTCATCCCAAAATATCCTGGCGTATTCCACAATATCCTGGCACATCCCAGCACATCCCAGGACATCCCAGCACATCCCTGCACTTCCTGGCACATCCTGGCATTTCCTGGCACACCCACCCACCCCTGGACCCCTCCCAGTGCCAGGGCCAGGGGCAGGCTTTGGCAGAGCCCCATGGGCGCTCTGGGGTGCCAGGGTGGCCACGCAGGCTGAGCAAGCCCCCAAAATTCATTAATTAAAGAATTAATGAAGCTCAGAGTGACCATCCCCAATTCTGCCCTGCTCTTTGCCACAGCTCCAGCCCCACATCCCCACTGATTAATAAATCAAACCCTAGCAATGCCCCGAATTAGCAGCGGGATATATCCGCTCACCCAAAGCGATCGCGGGAACAATTACTTATTAATAAAGCAATAGCTAAATCTAATTACATCCCCATCAGATCCTGCAAGTAATAAAAGCCCAGTTGCCTGGCAGAGCTGGGGGACCTGCTGACCCCAAATCAGAGTTTACAGCATCCATCAGCTCCCAGGGCATCGGCAGCACATGCGGCAATTACCGTGGGCTCCCCGGCGGGGCAGGGGTCACGCCAGCGCTGCGTGGCTGGGAGCAGCAGCAGAGCCTCAGAAATCTCATTATCCTCTTAACCATACATTTATCTGACAAGATAAAAGAGACTAGGTGACCAAGCTATCATTAAAGATTAATAGAAAGTATAAAAAATTCAGCTGCAACCAGCATTACTGTTTAGTGCCTGTGATAGGCCTGACAGGATTATTAATCAGGCAGCCAAAAAGATTTAGGGCTTTGCTCTTGGTTTTTTTGTGTTTCGAGTCTGTGGTGTCGTCCCCTCTCCCCAGCAGGCAGAGCCTGGGTCAGGGGGTGTTGGTTAATTGGTTCTGGGTTTGGTTTTGGATCAATTATGAAACCCAGGCCTGAGGTGAGGGGCTGGGATGCTCCAGAGAGGGTCGGGGTGTTTATGGCAGCGGCTCCTCTCCGTGCCAGGCTATTAATAAATTGTGCAGATCAATGCCAGGATTAATTTTAATCGAGGGCTACAAGGATCACGCAGCTCCCAGAGTGATTTCCCCCCCTCATTCTTAATTCCATTTAAGTTTAACATGAAAGATTCCCAGGTAACACCTACACAGGAAGAAACGAGATTTCCCTGTTTTTAAGCCTTAAGTATTCTTTTTATTCTGCTTTGCTTTTTCCCTTTTGATCATAAATCAATGTCCGTCGTTGCTTTCCCGGGAAGCCGGGCTGCAGGCAGGGCTGCCCTGCATTTCCCCATCTGCCACAGAGAAAAACCAATAAATTAGGGAAGGAGTTTGCTAAAAAACTCCTTGGAGGGGTTTTTTTTAGCACCCCAGCACCCCCAGCTCCCCTCATCCCTCCCATCCAGGGATCCCTGCCTGGATTTCCCTCCAAACTCATATTAAAAGTAGGAAAAGTCACTGAAAGCCTGAACAGCTTTTGTGGGTCCATCCCAGGGTGTGGGAACAAGATAATCCTCACAGTGCCTTCCAACCCAAATTTTTCTGGGGTTTTGTGATTCTGTAAAAACCAAGCTTTTATTTTCTCAGGTTAAAATATCCCAGTGGGAGCTTGGAGAGGCTCAGACCAGCAGAGCCTTTCCCACAAAAATGGGACAAACCAGAACAATACCCGTGAGCATCCCAGGAGAATAATTTACCTCAAAACAACCCCAAAAATATTTACTCCATGAAAAAAAAAAGTGCAAACCAACCTGTGGAAGCCTAGGAAAGGATCCAAGCAAGAGGGAAACAGTGCAGGGAAACATGGAAGTGTCTCCATAAGGACATGGTTTCCACCCCATACCTATGGAACCCTTCGCAGGGAGGTTTCTCCGCTACAAAAATCACATTTTAAAGCATTTCTGCCCTGAATTTCCATGTTTTCCATCAATTCCCTCCTGCAGTTGGGAATTAATGATCAAACACAACTGGAATTGTGCACAGAACGAACTGGAGAGGGGCTCAGGGGGGTTTGGTGACAGGGGATGGGGCTGGCAGGGACTGGGATGCACTGGAGGGATGGATCTGGGCCAGCTCCTTCCCTGAAGAAGGAGCAGCAGCATCAGAACAAGTTCCTGCTTTTTTTTCCAGCAATCCTGCAAATCTTCATGGAATCTTGGAATGGTTGGGCTTGGAAATGCTCATCTTATTCCACCTTCCACTGTCCCAGGCTGCTCCAAGCCTGGCCTTAGACATTTCAGGGATCCAGGGGCAGCCACAGCTCCTCTGGTCACCTTATCCCCATCCCAGAAAACAATTCCTTCCCAAAATCCTTGGGATTTGGCAGGGATACACAATTCCTTCCATCCATCCCTGGCAGTGGAAATCCATTCCCGCATCACTCCATCCCTGCACTCAGGAGCTTTCCTGTGAAATTCCAGCCTGCAGGAGCAGGCAGAGAAAGGAACAGGGCGTGGGTTTGATCCTCCTGCATTCCAGGGTGCTGGAAAACCTTCGGAGCCTCCTGGTTTTGCATCTGGGGAGCTGCTGTGGAACCCCAAATAACCCAACTGCAGTAGGGCAGGCCGGGATAATCCCTGCAGGAAGCTGCATGAAGGTGGGACTCGGATTCCAGGCCTCTTTGAAGCTCACAGGAGTGAGATAAAAGAGGAAAAAAAAAAAAGCAAAAAAAAAGAGATGGAAATGTTAAAGCTTCAGCAGAGCGAGCGGGAGGGGACCGGGGAAGCGGCCACAGCCCGGATCTTTCTGGCTCTGCCAAACCTGGGATGAAAAGGAAACCTCCAGCACATCCCCCGAGCTCCAGTGAGGAAAACCCACGAGCTCCTCCCCACTCTGAGGCCTCACATCACTGCCATCGGGGTAATTCTGGGGCAAAAAGCGCCGATTTCTGCTGTGTGACATCGCATTGCTCCTGCGAGAGGAAAAGCAAATCCACTCTGATCCAAAGCTCAGTTTGCATTGATTCCCTGAGCTGTGCAGGAAGCAGCTCCGAGCGACTGAGGTAGCTGAACAGTCCAAAAGGCTCAATGAAACCCTTAAACAGAACTGCAGCCACATGTGAGGCTCTCTGACTTTTGTGAGAGCCCCACGTTGGGCGCCAGCTGCAGTGATTCCCTGAGCCTCCTCTCTGGCTCCTTGGCCAGCTCAGCACCAGGAGGAGGCTTGGAATCCCACAGGAATGAGATTAAAGACCAAAAGAGGCTTTTCTTCCTGGGATGATCCAAGCTTTATTCCTGGAGGGGTCCAGGGAAAAAAAGAGGGTGAGCATGGGGAGCGTGGGGAATTTCAAACCTAGGGTGAGGAGCGGAGGAATCCCGGATCACAGCCAGTCAGGGGAAAGAGGGGAGGGGGAAGGGTAAAATCATACACCAGACCATGGAGGAACCACAGGAGAAACCATTTCAGTGCAAAACATAAACCAAACCAGTGAAATACAACCACAGCTCATCCCACAGGGGTCCAAACCACACGGAAACAGCTGGGAATTCCCAACATTCCCGGTTTTTTGTGGTATCCCTGCCCCTCAGGCCAATGAAAACCAGGTGCCAGGAGCTGCTGGAGGTGGGATGGGGCTGGGGGGGTTTCACAGGGAGGTTTTGGGTCTGGGATGTCTCATTCCAAAAAAATCCGCGGGATTCTTGCAGAAAAGATTCCCCCACGTGCCCGTTTCTGGAGTGTGGTGGCTGCATGAACAAATCCCTTCTCCCCCAGGATGCTCCAGCCTCTTGCTGCTCTCCTTGGAGGCTCCAGGCAGAAACTCTCCCCGTGCTGGGGACTGCAAACACCCAGGAGGAGAACCCACCCCTTTCCTGGGGAGGAGCTGTCCGAAGCCGATGGAAGATAAAGTCCCATGAATTATTTACTTCCATGAGCTCATGGAAATCTTCCCTGGAGCCTGGCAGGACCAGTGGGCTCCCAGCTTTTTATCTGTTTACCAGGATGAGATGGGAGAAGGGAATGGGGGGAGTTGAGAAGAACTTAATGACGGCGTCTGTTGATCATCAACGCGAGAAAAATGAATTGCTTCCCTGAACCTGAGAAATATCAAACTGCATAAATAAATCCGTTTCAATTATTAATAAAGGAATTTACATTCGGAGCCTGAGCATGAGAATTAATTTCATTTCTTATGCTAAAGTGGCCAGTATGGCTGAGGAGTTGAGAATTAGAAGATGCAGAAATGAAGGGAAAATGAAGGTAAGAGTGGGTTTGGAGGGAAAAAGAGGCAAAGTGGAAATTCCTCGTCCTCAACAAAATCATCTTCCAGCAGCTGGAAAGGAAAGGAAACGGGAATGAAAAGGGATTTTGGGTGGGAATGAAAAGGGAGTTTGGGTGGGAATGAAAAGGGAGTTTGGGTGGGAATAAAAAGGGAGTTTGGGTGTGAAGGTGTTTCAGGAACGATGATCCCGCTCCATCACCATCCTCCGTGCTCTCCTGGCCCACATCCATGCAGGATGCCAAGGACAGGACGTTTGGGGACAGCCAATGCTGGCCCACAATTGATTGATACCAGACCTAAGCAAACCCCAGTCTGAAATCCTTCCCAAAACCACCGGCTGTGCCCTCCCTGCCTCTGCCCCGGGGCTGTTCCCTCTCTCCAAAATCGTTTGGGGTGAAGGCTGACCTGCAGCGTGGGCAGGGCAAAAATCCTGCCTGGGTTTTGGCCTCTGGGAGAAATGACCCCAGAAATGACATTAAAAAGTGGCAGTGCCGTGGTGGCTGCCAGAGCTGGGGAGTTTGGGGTAGAAATGTTGGGTTTTGGGCACTTCCCAGCATCTCAGGGGGGGGAACGTGGCAGTTTCAGGCACAGCAACCACATCAGCCCTTCCCTGTACCCCAGCCCCCAAAACTGCCCCCTCTCTGGCAGATTTCCCATTCCCAGACTAAACAACCCCATGTCTTTCCATCTTCCCTCTTTGGTGGCATTCCCAGAGCCCTGGGAAGCAGGAGGGGGTGCCAGTGCCCAGCCCCTCTCCCTGATCCCATTTCCCGGCTGCAAACCCAAACCCCAGAGAGCAAAACCCTTTTTGTGCTGCTCATCCCGTGGTGCTGGGCTCAAACCTTGTCCCAAAGCCACCCTTCCCTGGAGCAGCCACCTCCTCCTCCTCCTCCTCCTCCTCACAGGCATTGTTCCTCGTGTGACAGACATTCCAGGAAAACCAGCTCCAATCCAAGCAGACATTTGGAGGGGCTTTTGTTTGGCTCCAGCCCAGCTCCCCCCGCCCTGACTCCTGTCAAGGCTCTTGTCGAGTTGATTTGCTCGCGCTGCCTCCCGAGCCCGGCCTTGCTCCGGAGCTGCTGCTCTTTTCAGTCGGCTCCTCGGGATGAGGAGAAAAACTTGGCAGAGCAACAATAGGGAAAAGAAAAAAAAAAAAAAAAGAAAAAGAAGAAAAAAAGAGAATAATCTCAGCACAGAAGTTGCATTATGCGTGGTTGAGGCTGGGAGGGGATCATGAGAGAGTTGTGGGGGAAGTGATAACGGGAGAGACGATCCCAAACAGAGCCAGGGTTTGGGATCCAATGAAAACCTGGGGGTACCAACCCAGCCTGGTGCCAAGGGAGCCATTGGAGCCCAGCAGGCCTGGCTGGGGGAGCCTGGGTGGGGGCAAAAGTGCTGCTGGTGGCTGCTCCCTGTGCTGGGCACGCTCAGCCCAGATTTGGCCACGTGGATTCCCCATGTGGGGATTTAATCTGGGGGATGTGGCGCTGCTGGCAGGGAATTCCTGTGGGTACCAGCCCCAAAGCTGTGCAGGAGGGAATCATCACACAAAGATGGGACCTGAAGTGTTGTAACCAACATCAGAGGGATGTGGAGAGAGCCCAGAGGAGCCACGGAGCTGCTCCAGGGCTGGGAGAGCTGGGAATGTTCACCTGGAGAGGGGAAGGACCCAGGGAGAGCTCAGAGCCCCTTCCACCACCCAAAGGGGCTCCAGGAGAGCTGGAGAGGGATTTGGGATAAGGGATGGAGGGACGGGATACAGGGAATGCCAGGGGGCAGGGCTGGGTGGGATTTTGGGCAGGAATTGTTCCCTGGGAGGGTCTCAGGGAGTGGGATGGAATTCCCAGAGCAGCTGTGGCTGCCCCTGGATCCCTGGCAGTGCCAAGACTAGGCTGGACACGGGGTTTGGAGCAGCCTGGGGCAGTGGGAGGTGTCCCTAGCGTGGCAGGGGTGGGATTTAGGATCCCTTCCCACCCAAACCATTCTGGGATCTGCCCCCAGAAAGCCACAGGGTCCCTGTGCAGGGGACAGTGGGGTCCCTGTGCAGGGGACAGTGGTGGCCCCGTGCCCACAGAGCCCCAGAGCCTGGGGCCAGCTCTGCCCCAGGAGTGCCCAACTTCATACAATCAGCACCTGGTGCGAGGCAGCAGGATCCAAAACCCTAATTTGGCCTGATTAAAGCTTAATGATTTCATCTTAATGATTAAGGAACAGCCCCAATTTTCTCGTTGCAAGCAGCCCAGCCTGGCAGGACTCAGGAGGGCGGGCACGGCTGGGGGACAGGGGGACAAACCGGGCATTTCAATGGCCTGGGCACCGGGAGGAGGATCCCAGATTCCTGCAGGGAGGCATTAAAGAGCCTGAATGAGGATTTCAGGATGAAAACCAACCTGGCTGCCTCTGGAGCAGCAGAGAATCGCTGTGTGCAGTCACTGGGAGAGCCCAGAGCTGCAGCCCCTGCTCCCCATGGCACCCCCGGGGCTGGGGCAGGGGCACAGGGGGCACGGGGGGACAGGGGGGCACGGGGGACCGGGGGCAGGGGCCCGGGGGACAGGG
>JANRGV010000014.1:19322290-19336959 GCA_024734035.1 Alethe castanea
GGGGACAGGCTGAGGGCAGCCCAGGGGACACAGGGACAGGCTGAGGGCGGCCCAGGGGGCACGGGGACAGGCTGAGGGCGGCCCAGGGGGCACGGGGACAGGCTGAGGGCAGCCCAGGGGGCACGGGGACAGGCTGAGGGTGGCCCAGGGGGCACGGGGGCCCAGCAGGGGCTGGGCACCACGGGGTGGGGACAGCTCCTCACCCCATCCTTGGAGTTGACGGCGGCGCCGTGGTCACAGAGCAGCTGGATGCTGGCAGAGCAGTCAGACATGGCTGGGGAGAGAGAGGGACAGGGGGACACTGAGCAGGGACAGGGGTGACACTGAGAGCACTGGGAACAGGGGGACAGAGCAGTCAGACATGGCTGGGGAGAGAGAGGGACAGGGTGACACTGAGCAGGGACAGGGGTGACACTGAGAGCAGGGACACGGGTGTGACACTGGGATCACTGGGAACAGGACACAGGCGACACTGGGAGCAGGACACAGGTGACACAGAGCAGGGACACAGGTGACACTGGGATCACTGGGAGCAGGGACACAGGTGACACAGAGCAGGGACAGAGGGGTGACACTGAGAGCAGGGACACAGGTGACACAGGTGACACTGGGAGTAGGACCCAGGTGACACAGGTGACACAGAGCAGGACCCAGGTGACACGGGGAGCAGGGACACAGGTGACACAGGTGACACGGGGAGCAGGGACACAGGTGACACTGGTGACACAGAGCAGAACCCAGGTGACACTGGGAGCAGGGAGGGCAGCTCAGGCTGTGGCAGCAGCCCAGGCACACCCCTGGCTGTATCAGCCTCACCAAACTCCCAGGGCTGAGTTAAAGCCTGAGGAGCTGCAGGGCTCAGCTCCCAAAGGAAACCAAACACTCCCGTGCCACACTTTGCACATCAGGAGGGGGCAAAAAACCCAGAGGAAAGGGTTTTACTCTTCAAACCCACTCTTTACCCACCTAAATAATGGGTTTGAAGAGTAAAGCCACTCCCAGCACTGCCCTAAAACTCCGCTTGTGCCACTTGAAGATTTTACTGAATTTCACCTCAGACCTCCAAGCTCCACAAGACAAGTTCATTACTAAGAACAAATGTCACAACAATATAAAACTCTCCTATGACAATCACCACAACTAAGAGAGAGGAGTTCAGCCCATCTGGAATTAAATCCATTCATGAACCTTCATTTCCATACAGTTCCCAGCAAAGCAAACCCCTTCACCTGCATCATGAAGAGCAGTTCTTCCCTGGAGATCCACATTCTCCGTCGGACAATTGTACTGTTAAAATAAATAATCCCAGCCAGCAATCAGAATCCAGACTGCATTTACAACATCAGGTGTTTGAGGTTGAAATTAAAGCAATAAAATGTGATTTAAATAAAAAATATGCACAGGAATTGCACGATTCATTAGACTTTTCACAGATAATGAGCTTTTATATCTGCATGGAGACATGCATCAAATAGAAGTTTAAAAGAGCCCATTAAAAATAACAAAAAAAATTTCACACAAACCTAAGACAACCCTCCAACACAGTTTCATTAATGAGTTTGTGGCTATAAATGCCCAGCTTTTGAAGCAAACACTACTCTGGAGCAGTTACAGTTGCATTCAGACAGGGAACAGCAGTCTTTACGAGACACTCAGCCCCATTTCCAAGAATCACAAATTACAACTTGATTTGATAGTCTATGAAAAGATTAAAAAAATAAGTTTATTTTCTTTATTTTAGCCCTCTTTCGGTCCCAACCTGTTAATTAACATGAAAAGGTCTTTTCCCCATAACTCTTATTTTTAAAAAATAACCTGACTGGTTAAGAAAGAAACCACACATCCCAGTTTGGAGCCAGGGTATTTAAAGCCACCTTTTTCCCCTCAGTACAAGAGCTGTATTTCAGTACCTGCAAGAGCTTCTGCAAGCACAAAGCGTGGCCATACTTGGCAGCCAAATGCAGGGCGTTTCTGCCTAAAAAAGAGAACAGCAGCTCAGGGCTTGGGCTGAGTGAATTCCTGAAAATATTCCCAGCATTTGAGATGAACAGTTCCTGTGTGCCAGTCCCCCAGAGCTGTCTGTGCTGTGACATCTCTGCACCTCACTCTGTTACAGCCTTCTCCAATTCCAGTGAATCTTCCATCAAGGATGAGAGTTTAATTGTGGAATTAATCTCAAAATACTGCAGCTGACTCCACACAAGCATTTAATAAATAAGCTCTCCCACAAGAGGAGGAGGCCAAGTTATCTCTGTAAGTTTTCTTCTTTTCAGCTTCATATTAAACACATAAAATTCTGAGGTAACAAGCTGAAAACTAGCACCTGTTTTTAAGTCTCTTCCATAAGACCTTCCACAAACTCTGCTGTCACCCAGGGAAATGTGGAAGGTCCAAATGAGCTCTGAGTGCCCAAGGCACACAAACACCTCCCACAACATTCCACTGCAATCCTCACCTTGAGTTCATTTAAAACTGCTCTTATCCTGTTGTTCTCACCCAGAAATGCAAACCTCACCAGTGAGTCTGGAGCAATTGTAACAATTATAAATCTATAATCTATCTATAATAATTATAAATTTACAATCACAGCAGCACAAACCCACATTCCTTAAGTTCTGCTGCATTCATGAATCCCATCACAGGACACTGCCAGTTTCCTCAAGACCAGCAGCAAGCCACACAAATACTTTGGTTTTTGCCAGCCACAGAAAGAAGGAAGAGCTACCCTGTGGTTGAGTTTAACTTTATTGCAGAATGAAACCCAGCTGAGAGCACTTCCAGGCTGCCCTGGGCCCACCTGCAGCATCAGTGGCTGTGATATCAACTCCGTGCACCAGGATGGTGTTCAAGCAGTCCAGGTTCCCCTTGGAGGCTACAACGTGGAATCTAAACAAAAAGAGAGGAGACCTTGCTCAGGCACAGCTGGTTTGTACACAGAAATGGCAATACTGGCTGGATAAGGGAAGTGTTCCAGGGGCCAGCTCTGGACAGCACCCAAAATTAAGGATTCTGCAAATATTACTTCAAGGAACAAGGCAACTTTCCTGAGAAACAATCACTATTTGCCTGGATCAGTGAAGCAGGTGAAATACCAGCGTGGTTCCAGTTTCTCTTTATAATTAAATTTAATATTTAATATTATTTAATATTCAAACCTAAGAGCAAGCTTTTAAACACTGATCTTTATGGAAGTGAAGATTGAGAGTTTCCCATTGCAGCTCAGTGAAGCTCGATTTAGATGAGGTACCACACAGATTTCTGCACTCCAAAAGGCTTCCAGAGCAGCAGGAAGATGATTTTTAGCAGCTTCCCAGCACCCTTCCCCAGCTCTGAAGTCACTTACGCAGATCTCCCTTCCACATCCAGCTTGGTGGGGCTGACCCCTTTCTTGGCCAGGATGGATGAAACCTTGTCCACATCTCCCCTCTCAGCTGCCTTCATCAGCCTGTCATCGTACTTGTTCCAGTCTGGGTTCAGCTGCAGGGCAGAACCAGAGCAGGGGGTTGTAGCTGAGCCACAAATGGGACAAACAACAAAACGGGACACAACAAAAGCCACCCTGCTTTACAAACAGTGCTGCACCCACCGGGGTGTTTGCAGATATTTGTGCAGCATCCCTGTCACTCTGTTTTGGTATTGAACGTGCAGAGCTCTGGGACTGCCACTTTGGGCCTAAAGGAGATTTTTGGGATCAAATTTCTCTGGTTTTCCTCGTTCTGTTTCAGTTTGTTCAGTTTACATATTCCCACAACAAACAGAGGCACTAAAAATACACCCCAGGACGTGGCTTTTCCTGGCTGTGCCAGGCTGGTCAGTGGTCAGACATAAGCTAAGTGTGATGTTCAAGGGAAGAACATCTACTGAGCTGCAGAAGAAGGAAATATTCAAAGCTGATAGTTCTGAACTGCCTGCAGAGAAAGCCCAAGTCAGTTATAAATAGACCACCACCCATCCAGCCCCAGACAGTCTCACCCCTCATTCCTCTCCTATTTACTTCAAACTTAGAATTTCAGGCCCCAGGCCAAGCCTCCCACCCCAAAATGCAGAGCTGGTTCTCTTCCCTGGCAAAGCATCCCTGTGAATGGCTCAGGGCTTTTCAGGAAACTGCTCTGTGACAGAAACCTCACATCCAAGCTGGACACTGATGGCTTGATATTCAAGGGGCTTGTAACAGAAGAACAAGGCTTCCAAAGGAGTATTACACTCAAAACAATTTGGAGTATTATAACTCCAAATGGGAGGATAACATTCAAATCTAACTCTGCACAGCAAAGGAATTTGCTGGCAAGGGTGAGACACAAGCAGCCTGTGGGTGCATGGAGTTACTTTTCACCATGGGTCAGGAATTCTTCAAAACACAAAGAACATGAAACCAGGTAACTCCAGCCCAGGGTTTGTTTAAGTAAAAGAGGGTACACAAAAAAAAAAGAGCAATCCCAAAAATCCACCTGCATCTGCAGTGATTTGTACAAGCAGCTGCACCCGTGGTCAGACAGAGGGGATCCCATCAATCCATGCAAATATCTCCAAGGGTGTCAGGGGGTGATCCCACACTGGTCAGTGGTACCCAGCACAAGAAGCAATGGCCAGGAACTAAAATACAAGAATTTCCACCTCAGCATGAGGAAGAACTTCTTTCCACAGAGCCCTGGAGCAGCTGCCCAGGGAGGGGCTGGGGTCTCCCTCTCAGGACACATCCCAAGCCCACCTGGACACTCTGTGTCACCTGCTCCAGGTGACCCTGCCTGGGCAGGGGCTGGCCTGGAGGATCTCCAGAGGGCCCTTCCAGCCCTAACGACTCTGAGTGATTATCTTTGCTCTGCTTTCCCACAAGAAACAAGATTACAGTAATCATGAAGGCTTAGCAGCAGCTCACCCTGCTAGAAGTGACAGGAGTAATAGAAATAGAGCACTAATGAAATTAGCACCAGTGCTGGCCGGCTGAGGTGCAGCACTGACTCATCAGTCAATTAACACATCCATCAGCCTGAGAGCCAAGGCAGCCTGCCCTGGGAAGTCACTGCACAGGTGACATCAGCACTGCCATGTCCCTGCCCAGCTTGGACAATGCCACCTCCTCATGCCAGGCTCAGCTTCTCATGTCGAACACTTTAGGGACTGTACATTCACAGCATCAAGCTCCGTGCTCCCCAAATTCTCCTCACCTGGAGAGTTCACACTGAGGATGGCTGGGTTGTACCCCTGCAGCTGATACCTGCCAGCACAACCCACCCAAAGGTACAGAAAATCCTCCCAAATCCTCCCCAGCCAGTCCTCACTCCCTTTTCATAAAAGTTCTGATTAACAGAAGTATTACTTAAAAAACAAACAGACAAACAAATGCATTACCTTCATATTCTCCCTTTGATTATAGCACTTCAGTAACTTGCACCCACAGCCTATGGTGTACTAAGTTTAAAAGGGGATGGAGGCACAGGACACAGGGAATGGCTTCCCAGTGCCAGAGGGCAGAGCTGGATGGGATTTTGGGAAGGAGTTCCTGGCTGGGAGGGTGCCCAGAGCTGGGGCTGCCCCTGGATCCCAGGCAGTGCCCAAGGCCAGGCTGGACATTGGGTTTGGGAGCAGATTTGGACAATGGACAGTGTCCCTGCCATGGCAGGGGAAGGGATGGGATGAGCTTGAAGATCCCTTCCAACCCAAACCATTCCATGATTAAATAATTATATATTTAACAAACACATTTCACATTTAGAGCAAATTCTGGCAGGAGGAGCTGCTAAGGAGACACAACACACATTAACTCAACAGAACCACACCACACTCGCACAACCCAAGCTGTTCACACTCCCACAGCTGCAAATTCCTGCCAGCACACAGAACCCCAGCTCGAGCTGTGATACGTACGGAGTCTCTGGCTGCACAGGAGAACCAACAAATCATGCTGAGCCCGCAGCTGGGGCTGCCAGCAGCGATCAGCCCCCGTCACATCAGCCCAGCCGCCAGTGAGAGCAGCTCTGCAGCTCCCTCTGCATCTTCACTCAGCTCGGCTCCCCCGGGCTCTGCTCCCCATCCTCAGCATCATCCTCAGCCTTCATCACCCCGGCACGCGGGCTGTGCTGCAGGGAACCGCTGGGGATCGGGTAAACAGTGCGTGGGCAGGCTCATCAGCCCCATCTATTTTCTGATAAGGCACTGGTTGATAGAAAGCCATGGCTATTAATACATTCCTGGCGTGCCCCAGCCCTGAGTCACGGTGCTGAGTGAACTCAGGGGACAGGCATGTCCCCTGCAGACAGGCAAACGCTCTTTTTTAAAATAAACACGCTCCTCGTGTTCACCGTGCAGCCACACGGGGGAGGGAGGGACACCCAGCACCACTAATAACACCCCAGGACTGAAATACTCCCTGCAGGAATTCTTTCCCCCCGTAAGCAGACTCAGGCTCAGACTTCAGACTGTGGAGCAGATGGAATGCATGATCCTATTTTGACAGAAATGTAACCCATTTTAAATTAGAAAACACACATGGCTCTGCTGTGAAAAAATTCTCCTTTTACAGCGCTGAAACCCTTCCTGAATAAAAGCTGGTTTCAGCTTACTGCTGCTGCCAGTCTGTCTCCCAACATGTGAAAGGAGAGGAGTCACAGAGGCTGTGAAAACATTAAATAGACAGCACAATGATTAACAGGAGGGAGATGGAGAATCCCCTTTCACGAGTTTAAATTTAAATGGAGATCTCCCAAGTGCCATATTTAGAGGAGTAGGTCAACAAGACAAGCAATGCACTGTTTTGTCTGCAGGAGAGAAACCTGGTCCAGGGCCAGGAAAACCACTTACACACCCTGGAGGACACACACCACAGGCTGCAAATAACCTAATAAATGGATCTCAGCAGAGAATTTTTAAATCACTCACTCAGATTTGGGCAAATTCTCTCATTCCCAGTAAGTTCTGAACTATTCCCCACCCCTGTGAGGACCAGCCTTTGCCCCACAGCACCAACATTCCCCAAAGAATGTTCCAAGACCTCTCTGCAATTAGCATCCATGTGACAAAGCCACTCCAAAAAAGTGCAGTGACCGTGTTGTCTTCTGACCACAACCAAGTCTGTCTCCTCTAGCTAAAAATGGCTATTTTTTTGGGGGGGGGTGGGGAAATAAATACACCTCCCAAGTGGCAGCAACAGAAAAGCCCCACTTCACCAAATTCAGTTTGGTGAGAAATGCAGGTAAGGCTGGGGCCTCCAGGTGTGTAGTCTTCTCCAGAATATTCACCCCAAAGGTTTTCCTTGTCTCCACCTGCCTGCAGACATTCCCCCTGAGCTGCACTCCTCCTGCAGCCCCTTTGTGCTGCAGATCCTCCTGGGACAGCCCTGATTCAGCCACAAGATTTAGGATTGCTGAGCCACATTCCCCAGCCCTGCCCAGCTCCAGGAAACACAGCCCAGCTACAAACCCCATGGATCAAACCTTCTCCAAGGCAGCTGAATGCAGAGAGCTCAAACTTACACATGCTCTTCAGAGTAACCAGAGTGCACAGCCTAATTCAGACTTTTTCTCCAAAATTAAACCATGAGACCCCAGCAGTGCAGATCTCTGAGGAGCTGCATCCCCCTGCACACCACAGATCCTGGCCAAGGCTGACTCTGCCCAACCTGGAACCTGTTTTGCCAAGCTCAGCCTGCCAGGAGTCCTTCCCAGCTCCAAAGACAAGGAGCAGCCCCGCAAGGAAATCCCTCCTGGGGAGGGGGTGAGGCCCTGGCACAGGGATGCCCTGGATCCCTGGCAGTGCCCCAGGCCAGGCTGGACACTGGGTTTGGAGCAGCCTGGACAGTGGGAGGTGTCCCTGCCATGGCAGGGGTGGCACTGGATAAGCTCTAAGGTCACCTAACCAGCTCAGAAATCCCAGCTGTAAATCCAAGCAGCTCCTAAGCCCTTCCCAGGAGCTGGGATAAAGCTGTGAAAGCGAGCCCAGCTCCTGTCACTGCAGGGCCAGGCTGATCCCATCCCCAGCACGGCCCCTGTAATGCCATTAGCAGGTGACATAAGCACACAGGAGAGCAGAGAGCTCTGGTGACACTGCCAGCACCAACACAGCTCAGCTCACACACTCCCAGTGCCCTTCCACAGCACCCCAGGAGAGGCTGGAAGGGATTTAAATCCCACCCAGTGCCACCCCTGCCATGGCAGGGACACCTCTCACTGTCCCAGGCTGCTCCAAACCCTTCCAGCCTGGCCTGGGGCACTGCCAGGGATCCAGGGCATCCCTGTGCCAGGGCCTCACCCCCTCCCCAGCAGGGATTTCCCCCCCAAATTCAATCCAAACCACCTCTTTCAGAGCCAGGGGCAGGCTCACACTTCCACCAGGCCCCACACTTTGAGCCCCTGCTCTTTCTCCAGAGGGCAGAGTACATCTGTCATCAAAACCGACGTGTGGACAGACACACCCTGCCCTTTCAGTGGCACAAAGTGACAAATGCTTTTGAAGTACTTTGATTGGCTTTAAAGCTGCACGGACAGAATGGTAAGGTAAGTCAGAAAACTGGTTTTTAAAAATGTTCCTCAGGTGCAGCTTCCCCTGCAGTGCAGGGGCATTTCACTAAACCCATCTCTCCTGAAGAAATTGGCTTACCTGTCTGAAAAAATACTGCTCATACAGAGTTAAACCCCACTGGGGTGAGCACAAATGGCATTTTATATTTTACAAGCACATTTTCCTTCCCAGGCCATGCCTGTCTCCACGTGTAAATGCTTTGGAGTATCAGACTGCAGGAGTGGGATGTGGGGTTTAGTCTGTGCAAGGGAAACCCAGACACAGTCTGAACACAGGGCTCTTGTTTCAGGCAGCACTTTGTGCCACCACCTCATTCACCAAAAACCCTTCAGAATAAAAAAGCCATTGAGGGCCACAAAGTGGGCAAGGCTCAGTCCAAACTGGGATCAAAACCAGTTCCCTTAGGCCAGCTCTGGTTTGGTGAGAACACTCCCGTCAAAATGTCACCTGAACAGCTGTGCTGTGCCTTAAATGTGTGTTTAAATGTAACTGCAGCCTGGCACTAATGCAGGTAACAGTGTCCTAACAACCTGCTTAAAGCAAGCAACTAAATCTCCTCATGAACACTCCTGATTTTACCCTGTTCTGAAGGCATTTTCCTCCCAAATCAGCACACCCGTCAAGATAAATTTATTAAGAATCAAGAAAAAATTCAAATCGACTTCTAGCTCTGTTACATGTCAAAAAATCCTCTCAAAAATCAACATTTCCCTCTACAAGGAGTGAAAGGTCCCTCATAGCAGTGCCAGTTTCTCTCTTCCAGGCAAAAATCCACCAGCAGCAGCCACGGGAGCTCAGAGGCCACACTGGAAGTGTCAAAGGATTCTGCTACAGCCCCTGCAGGAGGCAAAGCTGCCTCCAAGGACTAAAAACAGTCCCAGTTTTGTTCTGAAACAACTTTCCCATGTCTCACGGCCAACACACAATTTCAGAGCACTTTCTTGATAAAACAACCTCAGACTGCCTTGAGGCACAGCCTGACTTGGGCACCAATAAAAGTGATCAGAGCTGCTGGGACACTCAAGGCACAAAGAATTGGCATTTCCAAACTCTGCTAAGGACATTTTGGGTACCTGGGGCACTCAGGGCACAAAGAAATGCCATTTCCAAACTCTGCCAAGGACATTTTGGTACCTGGGACACTCAGGGCACAAAGAATTGGCATTTCCACACTCTGCTAAGGACATTCTGGGTACCTGGGGCACTCAGGGCACAAAGGATTGCCATTTCCACACTCTGCTGAGGACATTTCAGAGTACCTGGGGCACTCAGGGCACACAGCAGTGACATTTCCAAACTCTGCCAAGGACATTTTGGGTACCTGGGAGACTCACGGCACAAAGAATTGCCATTTCCAAACTCTGCCAAGGACATTTCAGAGTAGCTGGAGCCAGACTCTCACACACAAAGAACATCACACCCTTCTTCTGGATAAAGGGGAGCCCTGCAAGCCCAGCTCCTGCTGCAGCCTGGCTTCACCCCACAGGTGCCCAGGAGAAATATTTCCCCTTTAGACAGGGAGAAGCAGGAGCAGGGTCAGAGTCCAGCTGCCTGTGCTGCCAGTGGGAGCAGCTCCTGCCTTCCCAGGACTTCAGGCACAGCATTAGCTGGAATTTCTGAGCTCTCAGGCAAGGCCCCATTGATTTGTGTACTTCCATTTATTAAAAGCATCAGGAAATATCAGGGAGGTTGAAACCTGATGTGGCTGTTGCATCCAGAACACAGGGAAAGGAGGAATAAATCCCAGCCATGGTCAGCCACCAGTGATGAAAACAGGATCAGCCTCAGATGTCCAAGCATGTGCTTGCTAATATTAATATTTAAATACTGGCAAAGTACTCCATAAGTTGCTTCTACAGGAAAGGTCATATGAACTCCAAACAGATATGCAAAGAGCTTATCTGTGTAATTATGTCTGCAAATCAACCCAGAATACTGAACTCCCAGGCCCACACTGAACCTCCACTCTTTTAAATATTTTTAATTGCTACATTCCAAAGTGATAAAGCATTAATGCTCCTTTCTACGGAGCCTGAAAATTACAATGCACCTGTAAACAGGCTGCACCACAAAGCTTCTGCTGCACCACAAATTGCCCGTTGTGTTCCTCCAGCTTCACCCCAAACATCACACAAACAAGCCCTAATTCCAGTTAACTAAATGCAAATGAATCACAAAGAGATTTTCCCCAAGAACAAACACATTAGCACGAGCCTGAATAAAGCTTCCTGGAACCAAACCTGCTCCAAGGAACAACCCCAGCCAGGCCAGGAATGCCACTGGAATATTACAGTGCTGTGGGTGCTTGGCTGAGGATGCCACAGCAAAGTCACCTCAGGGGAGAGGACAGAACTGCTCCAGCCAGCAGCAGCAACGCTGGAAAAAATTCTGCTGATGGGTCAGGGCACTGGGATCAGCCTGGCTGACAAACTGGTCTGTGTCCTTGCACAGGGCAGAGCCAAAATGCCACCAAAGTCTTGTTCATGCACAAACCCTCGTGTGCCCCCAGCAGCACCAGCTCCTTCTTCTGTAAATGATCTTGAACCTTTCAAGAGTTAAAATTGGGTTATCAAACACCTATTTTTCACTTCACCCCTTCAGTTATTAATGTTTTTGACAGCACACGAGGGGTACAAATCACTGTTAACATCCATGCTGCTGCACATCCAAGAAGGTGCTGCTGCTGAATTATTAGCAGATTCAAGCAGCATCATAACAAAATGGGTGAGCCCAGAAGAGGAGGTGGCAGCTGCTCTCTCTGCTGCTGACAGGGCAGGAGCAGATGTTTCATGGTGTCCTGGGTCACCCCACAAAGCTCCACTCCTTTCCCAGAGGAAAACTCATCCACTTAACAGAGCTGGGCAGCATCCACAGGGAAAGAAGCGTTGACACAGCCTTGAACAAGCTCAGCTGCCACTAACTGCAGAGCTTGTTCAGATATTCATTATTAACAATCACAGCTCATCACACCATGCCAGGTGCTCAGGTGTCCCTTTGTTCCTTGCACAATGGTTTCCGCTAATTACACGGCAGCTTTGGTTTCTCTTAATTAAACAAAACCCAGCACCACTTTTCCCAGAGGAGAAAGGATTGGTAGGAGTTTTCCACATGGTTTTGGGTCTGCCCATTCCCTGTAGGTGTCCCAGGCACTCTGGTGGACCCTGAACCACGGGGATCCCACACTTTGGGATGCAGCTCCAGCTCTGCTCAAGGCAGGGAACCCTGAATTTCCCAGAAAGTCCAGGTGCCCCTTCCCTAAAGTCCCCTCATCACAAGGGACAGCAAGGTGAAAAGGCCACCTGAGGAGAGAACACACCTGAGATTGAGCAGAGCCCCTCCCCAGCTGTTTCCCCAGAGGGGCAGCAATAAGCAGTAAGTCAGAGCTCACCACTGCAAATCCATTTTTGCACAGGTCTGAGCCAGACACAACTCTGCAGAACAAACCAACCCTTCCCCAATCAGCTGCTCAAGAGACACCAACCTGTGAGAACCTCACTGGTACAGACACAACTTCTAACTCTGCTGGAAGAACACATTTCCTGATCACAATCCAGGCCCCAAACCCACATTTAGGGTGTCAGGATGTATTCTGGAATCTCAGGAGCAGTGCGAGCTGCTGCAGTCCCAGTGGGGTTGAGTACATTAATTAAGATTTTTCCTGTAAATGCTGGTGAATGAGGCATCTGCTCTGACCTTCATGCCCCACATCCAACTTTCCAGCCTGCCCTCCTGCTAACGACAGGCATTTGTCTCACTATGCAGAGCACTGAACAGGCTGCTCAGATGATTTTCCAAGCACCACCAGCCAGCTGGAGTTGCCAAAACCAGGTAATTCCACTTCCAGGCACTGGATAATCATGGAATTGATAATAACTGACACGGTTTTTACTTTCTGCTGCTTTTTGTGGCTTCCCTCCATGACAAATCAGTAATAAAGCCAATCCCAGCACATAACTACTACCTTCACTTGGAGGAAACTTTCCAAAAGCAGGCTGGGTTAGGTTTCCCTCCACCCCCCAGGAAATAGCACTGGGTGGGGAGAGGAGAGAGGGATGGAGTTTCTCAAACAGGCAGCTCTTGTCCACTCCTTTCAGGCAGGATGTGTGAAGCTGCCGCTGGCAGGGCTCCCACCCACTTCCCCTCCCTCCAGCAGGAGAACAGACCCAGGTTCATCGCCCTGAGAACACCCACCCGTGGGGATGGACCTGTCCCCCCACAGAGAAGATTAAAACCTGCTATTTGATGAGATGGTGCAGTGATCACACAACCAAGCTATGTAATAAACGGGGGAAATAAGTTTACTATGGAGAAAAATCCCGGTTTTTACAGGATCTTGCTGAAAGCAATTTCCCTTTGCATTATTTTAGAGTAACTTCAGCTCTCAAAGGTATTAAGACTGCCTAAACCTCCTCTGAAGAGAAGGTTTATTGGACCTGAAAAATCTCCATGCCTATTCAAAACCAAACACAGGTGCTGTCACTCTCTGTTTGCATTTAATTATTGGGCTAATTTGAGCATAACAAACAGCTCTAAAGTACAGGGCAGCTAATGAACACAGAGCAGTGCCAGCCCACACATGACAAATGCTCATAACAGCCCCATGAATCACCGCAGTGCTCCGTGGATCCTGGGCACGGGGATGGGATGGGATGGGATGGGATCTGTCATCTCCAGGGAGTGCTGTCAGCACTCTAGAGCAGCTCCAGCTCCTCCCCACGAGCTGCTATTGTCAGGTAACAGCCCCAGAACCAATGTGCAGGAGGATTTTAGAGATAGCCAATATCCCAAAGGACAGCTGATAAAACCAACATTTTGTATTCACCTCCCTGTCCCGCTATTCCACAGAGCTCAGCAGAGGAGCACAGGGATGGATTTACTGAACAGGCACAATTAAAGATGATTTAACGCACCAAGCGATTTCCAAACGTGGCTTTCTCCAGTTACAAACACCTCCTTCCTCCCTCAACAAAAGCCATCCGCAGGGATGGATGAAGCAAAAATAAAAGACCAAGAAAGCCAGCTAAAGCCAGCTAAAACCAGCCTAAATTTTGGAAGCTGGACAAGAAGACAACTGCACTATCACAAAGGTGCATTTCCAGAGGTTCTGCCTCCCCCGGCTCTGCATTCCAGACTGGATGATCAGCAATCACAGCTGCCTGGCCACCAATCCGAAAGTTTCTGCCCACTTCCTAAGCAAATCCTCCTTAGAATCGCTCCGCTTTCGCCACGTTAATTCCTAGCGCAGAGCCCGCTGCTGCCCGTGCCCCGCACACGGCTCCTGAGCCTCTTGGGGGGGAAAAAAAGCGTTAATTAGTGCGTTAATTAGGAAGCAGCAGGCACAGGTAAGCTGCAGGGGAGCGCTCGCCCCGCGGCTGCCCCGGCTCAGCCGAGACCCCCGAGCTCTGCCCCTCCGAATACCGGGACCCCCGAGCTGTGCCCCTCCTGAGACCGGGACCCCCGAGCTCTGCCCCTCCTGAAACCGGGACCCCCGAGCTCTGCCCCTCCTGAGACCGGGACCCCCGTGCTCTGCCCCTCCGAATACCAGGACCTCCGTTCTCCGCCCCTCCAAACACCGGGACCCCCGAGCACTGCCCCTCCTGAAACCGGGACCCCCGAGCTCTGCGTCCCCAAAAGCTGGGACCTCCGTTTTCCGCCCCTCCAAACACCGGGACCCCCGTGTTCTGTTCGTCTAAACGCCGGGACCCCCGTTCTCCGCCCTTCCAAACTCCGAGACCCCCGCGCTCTGCCGCACCCCAGGAACAGAGACACCGAGACCTCCCCGTGCTCTCCCCCTCCACGAGCCGGGAGCCCCGCGCTCTGCCCCACCCCGGGAACCCGCGGGGGTCCTGCCCCGGCACCCACCGCGCTGCCCCCGATGACCGCTTCATGTTTCTTCAGGCGGGACTTGAGGCTCTTCATGGCGCGGCCGCGGGCGGGGGGCGCGCACCGGCCCCGTCGCGCTCCCGCCGCCGCCACAGCCGGGACGCGCCGGTCATGCCCCGCCCCTTCCCTGTCGCGGCGCACGGAGGGCGGGGGAGGGGGGAGGGAGAAGGGCCCGCTGGAAGCCAAGATGGCGGCGCGTGCGTGAGCGCGGCGCGGGCCCAGCTCCGAGCGGCGCCGTTGCGGCCGTTCCGCCCCGTCCCGCGCCCGCAGCG
>JANRGV010000014.1:19346642-19363672 GCA_024734035.1 Alethe castanea
AGGGAAGGGAAGGGAAGGGAAGGGAAGGGAAGGGAAGGGAAGGGAAGGGAAGGGTCCTCTCCGGCCGGGGAGGGCACAGCTGTTTCCCTGCTAACCCCTGGGACCCGCGGGGATGATGCTGATGCCGTTTCCATGGAGAGCTCGCTAGATCAGAAGAGATGGAGAGGGGTGGGAGCTCCATCACTGCGATTCCCGGGATAAGAAATCGCTGTTGTTCCATACGGGAAGGGACGCCGGGTTTCCACTCCCCACCCAGCTCAGAAACAAAAGCAGCGATTGTGGCAGCGGGAGGCGTCCCCAGGCAGCTCCTAGCCCCTGGAAAAGCCCCTGCCCCGTTTCCCCGGGCTGTGTCCCGGGAGGCTCCGGCAGGGTCAGCGCAGCAGGGACCGGGGAGCCGCAGCCGCTGAGCAGAGCAGAGCAGAGCGCGCAGGGTTTGCGTGTCCCAGCTCCATCCGCTGCCCTAACGAGGTAATGACACCCCTGCCCCCGGCACCGAGCCGCTCCCCAAAGGCTGTTTCAGAGAATAAACTAATTAGCCGGCAGCCTTCACTGCTGCGTTTAGAACCCCTCGGTGCCAGTTCCGGGTGAGAACAGCGGCGGGGCCAGGGCTGCTCCCCGGCCCTGCTGCCCTGGCTGCTCCTGCCAAGCACAGGGCCCGGATCCCGGGGACTGCCACCCTCCACCCACCGGCCAAGGCCTGCCAGCCCCTCTGGCAGCTGGGGAAGCCATGGGAACACCGAGGGAATGGAAACCTGACAGTGCCACCCAGCAGCCGGGCCCTCGAGGGGACACACAGGTGCTGGCAGCCCCTGGCACGCCCTGCTCACAGCCCAGGGCAGCTGCAGAAAGCTGCTTTACTCCAGAGAAGCTGATTACAGCTCCCTGGCACCCAGGAAGGCCACACAGGCAGCACAACCCACGGTGGGGCTGGAGCCTTGGTGCCCCCGGGGACACCAGCACGGCCTTGGGGCGATGGGACAGGGGAGCATCCTCTGTGCTGCTCCCTGCACCTCTCCACCCTTCATCTCATTAATTCCTGTTAATAATTAACAGGAGAGACTAGGGCAAGGCCTTGGCATAATCCCAGTGTGGCATTAGAGGCATGGAGAGCCCAGTGCAGGTAACAGGGAGCCCTGATGGGCTTTGGCCCCTGTTAGCTCCTTATCCCCTGCAATCAGCTCCTCATCTCTTGCAGGCAGCTCCAGAAGCCCCAGCAGCTCTGGGCTCCATCCCACAGGGCTGAGCTCCTGAGCCAGCCCCATGGTCACACACAGTGCCACTGGGTGATGTGGGCACCCCTGGGCAGGGCACGGCTCCCAGAACAGCCTGAGGCACAGGGACACAGCCAGGACACTGGGATGTGGTTATGGGGACACAGCCAAGGGGACACCAGGACAGGGTATGGGGACACTCACCTGTGTGGATGCCATGGCTGAGCTGGGCAGTGCCACCAGGATCACTCTGCTCTCTTCTCTCCTCTCCCAGACTCCAGGACCAGCCCTGGGATCACATCTGACACAGGCACTGCTGTGCTGGGCAGGCTGGAAAGGGCAGCAGGAAAACGGGCAAGGATAGAGCCAGCCCTCCACACCCCCAGCACAGGAAACCACCCTGACATGGGAGCAAAGGAAGGAAAAAGGCACCAGCACACAGGGCAGGATGCACAGCTGGAATGCTGGGAATGGCACAGCCCCAGACAGTTCATCCCCACTCCCCACAGCTTCCCCATACAATCATTTTCATTTTTTGTAAAAGCACCTTTTCCAGGAGGGAGCCCAGGCTCTGTCATGTCGTGCTGTGCCAGGGACTCCACTTCCAGGAGCCTCCCTTCCTGGGCATGGGCTCCATCCTTGCAGAGATTTCATTTCCTGCTCTACAAACTCCTCAGCTTCTCCAGGGGGTACTGCCCTGTCTGAGGAACCACCATGAGCACACCCAGCCTCTGTGGGGTACCAAGGAAGCCAAGGATTCCTGCCCCAGGCCAGCCTGGAAGAGTTCACCCTTTCCAAGAAGAGCTGGAAGGAGCAGAGGCTCCCAGCTCGGAGGGGCAACAAAGCACCAGGTGTGGGAACCAGCAGGAGCCAGCAGGAGCCCAGGGACCTTCCCACACTAGACAGAATCACCAGAAGATCCCAGCAGGGCTTGGTACAAACCCTGTTCTGTGGACAGCAAAAGGCAGTGCCACTCTTGGGGTAGTTGGCAGAGGATAAACCCATTGTTCAGACTGGAACACGATCCTGGCTCGGGGTAATGGCCAGGATAAATAGTGAGAAGTGGCTAATGAGCAATGCTGAAGTGAGCAGGCAGTAATTGGAACAGCAGCAGGAGCCAAGGAGCACCCACCCAGAGCTGGGCAGGGAAGGCTCAGTGCCCTTCCCTCCTCCCTGCCTGCCCTGAACAGAATCCCCAGTGAAACCTGCCCTGGAAGAGCCAAAGCTGCTCCAGCCCTGCCTCATTTCCATGGAAACTTCCCCTCACCCCATTGCTGAATGTTTTTCCATGTAACAGCAGATCCTGCTGCTTTTTCAAACAGCTCCTCACCCAACCAGCCCATTCCAGCCCCAGCCCCACTGGGGGCTGTGCTCAGCCCAGGAGGGCACAGGGCAGGGTGGGACAGGACCCTGCTGGGTTCCTGCCCAGGGAATGTGCTCACACCTTCCCTCAGCCCCAGCAGGTGCTGGGAGGGCACAGCCCACTCTGGGGACACGTGTGGGACCCTCCTGCCCTCAGGAAAGGCTCAGTCCCACCCCAGAGCAGCCCTGGGCCACAATGGGTCCCAGATCCCTGGCCCCTGTGGCTGCCTGCAGTAACAGCTGTGATTAAAACCTGGTGTTCTGCCTGCAAAGAGCAGCTCCTCAGAGCCAAGTCTTGCAATGCCTTTTAGAGATCCAAAGTCCTCATTCCCTTGACCAGCCTGGCCAGGACACTCTCACGGCAGACACAAACATCAGAAACCACATTTGAAATTAAAAAAGTTTATTTGCAGATCTGTAAAACAGCTCTGCGAAAGACCAACATTTCCAAACACTACGAGATGAGAATGTATTTTCCTATCATTAGAATATTAAAAAAAGTCACAGTCCTTCAACTACCCCATGAAAAGCAGACATTTATGAACCAAACATTGAACTTTCAACACCAAGAAGTCACTGGGGTGAGTGAGACAGTCAATAGCACCAACACAGGTGGCCCAGCCCTGGTGGGTCTGTCATGACTATGGACTAAAGCGGGTCAGCGAGGCCAGGCCTCGGGGGGAGCAGCCCTAGGAGCACTGAGTGCAGCCAGTGACACACACACCACATTCCTCTCCATCCCAGCGATGCAAACACCACGGCAGAGCCAGCACGGGGCTCCGGGAGCTCCCACGTGGGGACAGAAATTCCAGGGAGAACAAGAACTCTGCTGGGCTTGGCTGGCAGCTCCATTTCACAGAAACCTCACTCACTCATGCTGACAGAGCTGTGACGGGGAGGGGAAGGACAGGAGGGTGCAGGAGCCAAGCCTTGCCCCAAGGCTTACACTGCCTTCCGGTGGTACTCGGGAGGGGCCACCTCGTAGTCACTGGCACTGAACAGCGCAGAGGAATTCTTTGCTAAGTATCTACAAAACAACAAAAAACATCACGTTGCCTCTTGCCCAAACCCTCTGTTGTTAAGTGAATCTGTGAATCAGGAGGTGTTGGCCCAGACACAAAACAACCCCGTGTCAGCTCAGCCAAAAAATCCACTCCAAGCTTGCTGCCAAGCACCTCTGGCTCCAGGTGAGCTCTGGCAGCTCAGGATTAACAGGATGAAGCTGTTGATATTGAGGTGCAGGCAGCTGCTGTACCAAGAATGGATTTGGTAATGCTCTACTCAAAGGAGCAGGACACCAGGAAGCTCTGTCTGCACAAACAGGAACCCTCAAGGGCTGAGTGAACGTGGCAAAACAAGGAATAGCCAAAGGTAAGGAAGGGTTGTGTGCCATTAATTCCCATGGAATGGGTTCAGGATTTCTGGTCACTGGGTTCACATTTCTGCCTCACAGCCAGAGCTCTCAGCACCTGCAGTTACCTCAGAGTGCCCCAGCAGACCAGGGCTATCCCAGGGCAGGCCTTCCCTGGCTACCAGGCTGATTGTACCAGAGTCATCCTGGATTTACTGAGGGTTTTCTTTCAGCTTCCAAATGATCATAGAATGATGGAATGATTTGGGTTGGAAGGGACCTTAAAGCTCACCTCATTTCACACTGAAGTGTTTTATTATTATCAGGATGTTTTCCTCCTAAAACATCCCATGGCTGCAGGGTACCAGAGCACACTAAAGCCCTGGTGACAGTCTGTCCCAGAAATAACATTCCTAAAGTTCATCAGTTTTTAAACATTTGCTCAATTGTTGTTGAGTAACTGTTGTGTAATTTAATAGCTTGCTGGAATTATCATCTGCTTTTTTTAGCAGCTATAAATAAAAGTTGAAGCATTTATTTTGCAACAAGGAGCAGATGGGACAGGGTAGGAGTGCAGATTAACAGAACCAGAGGAGTGGAGTCTGAGTGGAAGATCCCACACACAGGCCCCAGTTATACAACAACCCACTGAAAAGGGGCAGCCTGAGCTCCCTGACCTCACAAGTACTCACTTTAAGAAGTCATGCAAGTAGTTCAAGAGCAAAGCCAGGCTCTTCTCATCCAGGGGCGTGTAGGCCAGCATGGCTCCGATGCGCACTGTCAGGGAGGGACACTTGTCACAAACACTGCCTCAGGTCACTGGGTAAATCCACAGCTTCCAGCAGCACAGCAAAGCAGCCCAGGAATCTATTCCAGCACATTTCACCCAAACCAACCAGACTCAAAACATTCATTTGCATCCCAAACCCGCAGTGGCTCTGAGCCTTTTGGATACACCGATAGGGATGAGCCCACACTTAGGGGATGAACCCACACTTCAGAGCTGCCTGTCACAGACTCAAGGGAGGAAAACCAGCACTTGAATCCTTGCCAGAGCTCCTGCTCAGCCCCAGCTCACTCACCAAAGAGCCTCAGGAGGTGAGGGGCTCCGTACACCTGCGACATGGGCGCGTCGGGGTGGTCGGCCAGGATCTCGGCGTACTGCGGCCTCTCGAACTTGTACAGCAGCTGGGTGCCCAGCATGACATTGAAATACTCCTTGATGCCAGCCACCACCTCGTTGACAGCATATTCCCTGGGGACAGAGAGCTCTGCAAGGCCTGCTCCAGGCACCGGGGCGAGGCCTGCCTTGGGACAACACCAAAACCGGGACGGTGTCTCATGGGTGTTCACACCGTGCAGGGAAATTTGTCTGGAGACCTTGAAACCTACAGCCACAGGGAGGGAGGCAATTCCAGACCTCCCTGGCAAATGGGCTGCTCTGAGGTGAGCCAGGATTTAGGCACAGCAAGAGCAGCAGTTTGGAGGAATCCTCTCCAAGAGAGGGCCTTGGAGCAGCCCTGCTGCAGCCACAGGCAGCACTGGGGACACCCAGCAGCTCCTGCTGTCCCCAGAGCTCACCCACCACACCAGGCTCAGAGGACAACACTGAACGAACTGCACTGCTCAGGGGCACAGCCCCACCGTGCTTCAGGAGCACCTGCTCCCTCCCTGCCAGCTTCCTGCAGACTCCAGCCTCACCCTGCCTCCACAGGGACTGGCCGTGACAGAGGAGCACGACCTCACCCCACCCTGCCGACAAATTTACAGCAAGCACCAGGACAATTACATCAGAGGAGGTTCAAACACTCTGACAGGTCAATAATCTGCTTCCTCTTGAATTGAAGAAAATTACCTCTCCTTTCTGTTCTCCCTTTCAAACAGGAAAGTTTCCTCGCAGAGTAAACACACCTTGTTTTGCTCAGGGCTGATTGTTGGGCTAATTACAAACAATAACTGGCTCTGCCCATGTGAGTATTTGCAAGTCCTCGTGCACCTCCCTGGCCTCCAGCCCTGTGAGCCCAGGGGCACTGGGCTCACCTCACACAGCTTTTCTGGCAATTTCTGCCAGCTTCCTTCAGGAAGAGGCTCAGGGCAAGTGGGGAAGCAGAAATCACATCCAGAAAGCAGAAGTGCAGTTTGGAATGACTCCCTCAGGATTTCTGACCACCTCCCTCACCTTGGGCTTGGAACAGGGGCTGGGTCAGGTGTCACAACTTTATTCCATTTTCCTTGGAATCTAAGTCCAACAACAACAGCCAAGGAGGTGTTCAAGGCTGGCAGTGAGCACTACTCACTTGTTATCAGTATTTCCTCGGGATTTTTTGTAGTTTGCATAATCCTCTAAAATGGAGTCCACATTCTTCTTGGCAGGGAGGTAGAAGAGCTACAAATGCAAAACAGAACAAATACAAGTTTGTCTCATTCCTGCAGACATTTATACCTGGAAGCTGAACTGAAACTCTTTCCCACCAGGACATTCCAGGATGAAATCAGCAGGTTAAGGTGGTACAGGTTAGGAAGGGAACTCCTCCCAGGGTTTAGCTGGCATTAAAAAACCCCAAGCAAGCTGGGCAGGCTGGCAGAGTGGAAGGTGGCCCCAGAGCTGGGCAGGGTTTTCCAGGTACCTGTTTCTGCCTGGTGATCAAGTCCCAGTCATCCACCAGCCATGGCTTCAGCTCCTCGGGGATCTTCACCTTCACTTCAACCCTGTTCATAAACGTTTCCTCCTGAGGAAAGCCAAGCCAGGCTAATTACTCTCAGGCACTAATTGGGAGCACAGCACCCTTCTGTTTTCCACCCAGAATCCCTGGGAGGGGATGGAAAATACTCACACTTTCAACGGTGGGATCCACCCGAGCCCTCTTCTTCCTGGGAGGCTGGGGAGTCTCACTGGTGCTGCTGCCCTCCCCAAGGCCTGGGGCTGGGCACAGCACACACAGCAGCAGGGAAAAACAGCAGGCAACATTTACTGAGCAAAGCAAGGCTCAAGATTTTTCTCAGGTCACCTTTGCACCTGTTGGGGTTTTTTTTTTCTTTTATTGTTTTAAATATTACTTGTGTTCTGGGAGTTCCCCTGTTTGTGCCAGTTTGAAGTGCTGCACTGGCATCATCTGAGTGAGGTTTCTGCACTAGAACCACACCAGCCTGTTGTATTTTGAGGGGAGAATTTTTGGACCCAGCAGCTCAGCTCTGCAGCTGTGTCAGTCTCCATCTCAGCAAGAAAACCTAAGTTTGACTTAGGAAATTATCTCAGCAGATCAGCTTTGCTTTTCAATTGCAAGAGCTCAAAACCCTGACAGACTGGAACAAGCAGATTTTGAACCAGCCAGAAAAGTGTGAACCCCTTCAGGAGAGCCCCAGGAGTCCAGCAGGGACAGCACAGGGTGTCAGTGAATTATTGGGGAAGGCTGAAAGTCTGATTTCACCTACAAACCCTTCACTGGAGAGACCCACTCAGATGTAAAATAAAACACACTTACTTTTCTGCTTGTTCTTTTTTGTTTTCCTGCAAGAAGAACACAAATTATTGCACAGAGTGGTACTTAAGGAAGGCACAGCAGAGAAAATGTTTCAAGCATCCAGCACAGGGAGCAGATCCTCAGGAGCTGTGTTCAGCTAAGGACACACAGAGGAAATACAAGCTAGAACTTGGCTTCAGAGCTGTGGAACCACAAGATTCTCCATGGAACAGGTCAGAATTCAGCATTTTGGGGAAGTTTTGTCGTGCTCTTGGAGGCCTATGTGAGGTTTGTAGCTGTTTTATTTCAGACAGAATATGGCACAAGGAAACAGGAGTGCTGGGAATTCCCAGAAAAAACTCACAACTGAATTAACTTCCAGTAAGAGATGGAAAAAACCTCCAGCTTTACCACTGCAGCAGCAGGGAAGATTCAGGAGCACTTTGTCTATTCACTACCCATTGTCAGGAAGTTTTAGCTGGAGTACCACTACCCATGCTCAGTTTGTCTCCTGGATCCACTGCTCAAAAACTGGGCACTGGGTGGGTCCCAGTCCAGCACTGATCCCTCAGAAATCCTGCACTCTCTCAAGTGACTCCTGTTCTCAGGCTCTGAGCTGGGATTTATCAGGGCCAGGAAACAGGCAGAGCTCTGAGGAAGGGCTGGAGACAGGGAGAGCAAGGCTTTGTTTAAAGGCAAAGCAGCTGAAATGAGGCTGGAAAAGAAAGAGGGGAGAGCAAAGCAGGGGAAAGAAAGGGGGGAGAGCAAAGCAGGGAAAAGAAAGGGGAGGAAAGCAGGGAAAAGGCAGCAGGAAAAGGAGCAGGGCAGGCCCCAGGAGAGCCCAGGGCTGCCCAGGAGCTGGGCAGGAGCCCCCAGGGGTGGCAGCCCCCACTCACCGTGTGGAGATGGCCGGGCTCTCCAGGCAGCACACGGTGTGGGCTCCATCCCTCCGGAAAAACCTGGGCACAGGGCACACACACAGGCTCAGGGAGCAGCCCCAATCTGCCCTCCTGGCACCCTGCCCACTGCTGGGGGACAGGCTGTGCTTCCAGCAGTGCCACCACTGCTGGGTTAGCTCAGGAATACATTCCAGAACATGAATTCCCTTTCCCTCAGATCTCCAGGGCTGCTACAAAAGGTGAGCTCTGAGGCTGACAGTGCCACCCTTTCAGAACAGCTGTGTGAACAGCTTCTCCCCCTCCCCACCAGCAGCACTTTGTGTATCTGCAATGCGCTCCAATGCCCAAGGGGACAATGCACAGGTTGGATTTTGGAAGTGTATTTTGGGAAGTATTTACTGACACACACACACACACACACACACACACACAGAGCTGAGTCAAACTCACACCCACAACCAGCCCCTCCCACCACTCACAGGGAGACAGGCTGAAACAGCCCCTAAAGCAGCCTCATTAGTGCTGGCCATCACTGAGACCTGCTTTAATTAGACTTTAATGACTCTCATTACCAGCTGCCTACACAGAGTTGGGCTGGGCTTTGTCTGACCCCACATGAGGACAGGCAGTGACTGATTGCTGGGGAGGAATCACAGAGCTTACCTGGCCTGGAGCACCTGAGCACAGGGGGGATCCAGCAGATCCAGGGGAGGGAAAGGATCCAGCAGATCCAGGGGGAGGGAAAAGGATCCAGCAGATCCAGGGGGAGAAAAGGATCCAGCAGATCCAGGGGGAGGGAAAGGAGGATCCAGCAGATCCAGGGGAGGGGAAAGGAGGATCCAGCAGATCCAGGGGCTCCCCTTCCCCCAGACCAGGAGCCAGCCCCAGGCCTGGCCAGGTTTTGGCCAATCCCAAAGTGAAACTGCTCCAGGACCCAGAGCAAACCCCAGCTGCTGTCCCTGTGCTGCACTCCTCAAAGCCATGACTCACATTTCACACCAAACCTGCCCCTGAGTCAGACATGGAACCTCAGGCTGCTGCCAAATCCACTGCTGAAGAACTGGTGGCATTTCAGCAGCTTCCTTATGAGGGCCAGAATCACAAATGAAGGTAGGGATTCAAAACATCCCATTAGTAAAGGCCACATTCATCATCAAGTGAAGCCCTGCCCAAACAGAAGATGACAAATGAGCAGAGCTGGGCTGACTGTCTGAGAATCTGCCATAAAATCTGCCCTGAAACACCAAAGGAGGGAGTGAGGAAATCTGAGTCACAGCTCAAATGAAGTTTTTCTAGTAGGTGCCTGAGCTTGCTTCTGGTCTCTTAGGATGAAAACCCATTTTTAATTGTGTATTTATGGGTTTAGTTTTGCAAAACCAGCCGGAGAAAGGCTCTTTAAATTCAGTTTTGACAACTGTACCACAGCAGGAGGCAAGGCATTGTGAGGATTTTATTCCAAAGTGCCTGGAAGAGCTGGGAAACTCTACAGAGAAACTGATTTTACTGAGATATACAAGACTTATGAGGAATCACCACCTTTTGAGTCACAAGCAACAGAGTGCAAAAAATGCAGAGTGTGTCTACTCAATTCAGCATTAATTCTGCACCACCTAAAAGGCATTTTTAATTAAATACTTGAAGAAAAGCCTTTTGGTACCCTTAAACTGCTTTTAAACAAGAAATGGAGCTGAGCTGCACAGCCTTTAAAAGTAAAACTGAGGAGCCAAAGTTTGGGAGGTGTTTTGGGCAGGGTTTTGGGGCGAGTTGTCTTGTGTGGGTTTTTTATTTTTAAATAAAAGGAATCTTACACTTCAACGTTCTTCTGCTGCAGACCAGAAGTCTTCTTGCCTGGAGCAGCTCCTCTCATCTTCCCCTCTGCATACTGTTCCCTTTAAAGAGAGCATAGTCAGAAATCAGATTCTGGTGGGAAAGGAATCAGATTCTGGTGGGAAAGGAATCAGATTCTGGTGGGAAAGGAGCTTCTCTGATTTTGGTTTGACACTCAGTGACTTCCCCACATCCCTCTGGATTGAAGCTCTGTTAACCAAGTATTCCCTGCCCAGCCCTTCTTCCCCACTACTCACTGGTTGGCCTTCTGGAGTTCCTTTTGTTTCTGCAGGTTGGTGTCCACGTATTTGAGCACTCTGCTTTCTGGAACCCATTCATCCCAGCTGGAAAAAACCCAGAGGGAAATAAATCATCACTCCAAACCATCCTGGCATTGCCTTCTACACACAGCAGTCAATTAAAAGCTGCACAGAATCTGGGGCCAAACTCTTTGTGTCCAGTCATGGACTGGCACAACTCGAGGCCAAAGTTACCAAACGTTCCCCACTGACTGGAGCTGGGATGATTTCTCTAGGGAAATGTAACTTTCATTCCCAGCTACCCAAACTCGAAGGATGGGCAATTTAGGAGGGAGAGAACAGTCTTTAATTCAAAAGAAGCATCACAAAAAAATGAAAAAAGGGAAAAAAATACTCTATGCTTACAAAACTGTGGGATATCTGTAGCCATAGTATATGACTGGGAAAGCTTCCTTTAGCTATTCCAACATTTTACAGGTTAAATTCAGCAATAGGATCTCACTGTAAGGAGAAGAGCTCTGATTTCTGTCTGTGAAGGAAACCAAGCTGGCAGGAATATTTGCAGAACCAGAAGTGAAAGATGTAAGAGAACAGGTGTTGGGGAAATTGCCATTACCACCAGGAATTCCACTTCAACAAAGTGGCTCAGCTGAGCAATCTGACAACTTATCTCAAACAAAACACATTCCAAGTGGCCAAGGCATGCTGAAGTACACCAGTTAAAGCTCTTTAGGAAGAGCTCTGTGCCATTTTCCAGCAGCTGCCACTCTTGGAGCATCGTGTGGCCAAACCAATCTTGCTGCAGGACTCCAGAGGGTGGAGAGAAGGCAAGGGCAGCATCTCCAAACTGCAGAGAAACATCTCCAGCTGTGCCCACACACTCTGGGCTTTAAGGCACTGCTTGAGCCACTTCTCCCACTCCTGCCTGCCCAGGTTCCAGCGGTGCTGTGTGAGCAGGTGACACCTCTGTGCCCCACAGTGACACCTCTGTGCCCCACAGTGACAAAGCTGGCTGGTGTCCTGACTGCTCACACTGGCAAAACAATTCCAAGTCAGGCCCTTCCAGCTGCACAGGGCCAGGTGAAGGCTGTGCTGCCTTGGCTCTTGCAGCAAAGCCACTTTTAATGTCCTTAATTGAAAGCCTGGAGGCAAAAAAAACCCAAAACAAAACAAAAAACAAACTCAAAGAGCACAAGCAAGAAAAGAGGGCTCAGGGCACCACTCTGGCCCCTCCATGGCACAAAGGAAGGGCCCAGCTGATGCTGCCTCATGAAGAGGAGCCAGCACACACCAAGGGGTTTGTAAGTGCTGTGTTTACACTGAGACATCCCTGGCAGCAGGGGCAATTGAAAGTCACAGCTGAAACACCAGGTTCAGCTTTCAGTCACACCACAGGGATTGTTGTGACTCAGAGTCTCCTCAGCACTGAAATAAAACCAAATCAAACAGGAAACTGCTCTCTGAGACTTCTGGGTCTGAAGAGCTGAGGTTTTTAATCACTTAGGAAAAAAACCTCCTCTTCTTCTAAATTCAAACCAAGTGGTAGAAAAAAAATAGAGAAAAATACATCAATATAACAACTCTTCACCTTTAATGGGCACAACGTTTATCTCACAGAGGTGTCTCAGCCATCTCCCCCCTGGAACCCTGCCAGTTTTGCAGGAGGGAAAAGCATCTGTCAATTTATTTTAACCTGACAGGCTGGAACTGAAGCACAGGCTGCACCTGCTGCTAAGCCAGCCCTCAGCAAGCTGGGCTCAAAACCCCTGGCAAACCTGGCCTAAGGGGCAAGGGCAGGGGGTCTGAGTGCTTTTGCCCCACCTCAGCAGGAGCTGCCCTTCCTCCTAAGGCATAACAAGGAACTTTGCACAGCAGCCATTTCTGCAGGGAGGAATTGCAGTGGCTCCCACCCTCACAAGCAGAAGGTCCCAGAGCGTTCTGAGCAGCCTCCTGCAGGAAATGGCCCCTTTCTCTCTGGGTTACACACATCAGCTCAGGTGTAAAACCATCCTGCTCCCTCCCAGAGCTGCCAGCAGCAGGGACAGGGCAGAGCTGCTGCCCCCAGCCCACACTCACAGCATCTCCCTGCAAAGGAAAGAGAAATCCTGCTTTTATTCCATGCACTACTTACTTTTTATTCCAGCCACTGTAATGGATGAAGTATTTCACCTGCTTGTCCTTTATGGCAACCTTTACACACTGGAACACAGAAGAAAGGTCAGTCAGTGCCAGGGAAAACAAGGGCATTCCAGGGAGTTTTGCTGCTTTAGCTTGCACAGTTTTCCCTGCCCCTGAAATCAAATCCACCAACTCAACACTTCCCCCAGGAAGTTCAAGTCCTGTTGGGGAGGTGCTGAGATTCATTTGCCACTGAAGCACTGACAGAATGAGGCTGCTGCAAAACCTGCAGGTTCTGGACTCTTTTAAAGGGGTTTTTCTTCCACTGAAGTAAAAACTACTCACAGAAGTCATAATTGGTATTTTCTTGGCACCTCCAGGTGTTTGAGAGGGCAGAACCTCTGGCTACACAACATTTTCTCCAGCCACACCGTGCTGTACCCACTTCAACTACAAAACACTGCCAGAGAGGAACCTCCTGTTGCAGGAAACATCTGCAAAATGGCACCCATGGGACTTAAACCCAGGCTCAGGTGAGCCTGCAGCCAGGACTAAAGTTCTGCTGCAGCAGTGGCTTGTTCTGACAGCCTGGATTAAAGCCAGCCTGTGCCTGTCCCTGCTTGTCTTGGAGAATAAAGGGGCTGAGCACCAAGTGAAAGATGACTCAAACACAGTTCTGTAGTGAAATGTTTTCCCTGCTGGAGGTCAGGAGGGCCTGCAGTGAATCTCCTTTAGCTGTGTGGGGCAGAGATGCACAAACAGCTCCTGTTTGCCACCCTGAGCTGCTCTGCCCACCTTGCTGGGACGCTGAGGATGTGGTCACAACAAAAAACTGCTGGACTGAGAATGACAGGAGAAAAACACATCAAAGGAGCAGGAAGAGAGCCAAGGTTGTTATTCATTACTACTGACAAAGCAGCTTTGAAAATTAAACTTAAAATAAACAAGCCGAACCTTTTTTAAATTATACTTTGAGTTCATTCTGCCAGTGCAGGAACTCAGAAGGATCCCCTGAGTACAAAGCAGCCAAAAAGCACCTGTGAGCTGGGGAATCCTCCCAGCCCCCAGCTGGCACAGCCTGCTGCTGCAGCACTCACTGCTCTGGGAACAGGAGGGGCACAGCTCGGGGCTGCTGCAGTGGCACAAAGGGATTTCCTCAGAACCCGGAACCTCCCTCACCCCCTCTCTGCAGGCCCTGGCACAACAACCCTGAGCACACACGGCCACAAAAAGTGGGGATTGTCACACACTCCCAACACCCTCACCCTGCTGCTCCAGGGTCAGCACAGTGCAGGGCAGGAACCCTAAAAACCTGGATTTGGAGCAGCCCACACCCTCCCTGGGTGTGATTTTAGCACTACAACAACTTTTTCTCCTGAAGAGAGAAGTTTCTCCTGCCTCCCTGTGTTAACCTTTACTGACACCAAACCCTAAAGGATTTAAATCCCTGCCTGAGGTGCCCCAGAAATTTCTGCAAACCCTTCTGAGCCCCACAGCTCCACGAGCCCTTTTCTTCCCTTCCCTTTCAGAGGGAATGGGAGCACTCAAACCTAGAGCTGTGCCTGCAGTGACACTGAGGGAAAGGGTCACAAACCTGCAGTGCAGAGATTTCCAGTGCTCTGGGATATTTCCAGTGCTCTGGGGTATTTCCAGCAGCCTCTGGGAGCTCACCAGAATAGCTGCATGGTGCCACTGGCCTTCCTGAGATCATTCTGAAATAGAGCTCCAGGGTTTAACATTGATTTCAGACTGCTTTTTGTTAATTTTAGTTCCAGTTCTCAGTCCCATCTAGAGGCACAGCAGACAAAAACATTTCCCTGTGTTCCTGGGGAGCAGCAGGAGGCACCTGCAGCCACACACACCTACCTTGGCTTCATAAAGGAGAGGTCCATGGAAACAAAGCACTCGCTCACCTGCAAGGGAAGGGCAGAGAAACAGCTCAGAGCTGCACAGCTCCATCACTAGGAACAGCTCAGAGCTCCATTTCTATCACCAGAACAGCTCAGAGCTCCATTTCCATCCCCTGTCACACCAGGAACAGCTCAGGCCACACATTTCCTCCTGGGAGCTGCAGTGCCTCACATTTTTGGGGAGATGAGCTGCAGAACTGTGAAATGCTTCTGGGTCTCAACAAAGAAAAAGGCTCAGAAGGTTCTCCCCGAAGTGCCCACACACCACAGAGTCGGTATTTTATTTAAGTGTCCCCACAGCCAGGGCTGACACCCAGAGGTGACAGCACCACCCCCATGTCACAGTGCTGCTCAACACACACCTCTGCCCCAAAGCCCTGCAGAGATGCCCACAGCCACCGAGCAATATTCATCTCTAAAAACACACGGATGATTTGCAGAAAGGGTTCTTTGTCTCCAAGATAACCCGGCAGGGCTGTGAGGGATCCACAAACTGCTCCTTGCACCAAATCTCATCCCATTTCCCATCCCATGGGCAGGGACACCTTCCAGCACCCCAGTCCCAGTGTCCAACCCGGCCTTGGACATTCCAGGCATGGGAATGTCCAATGTGCATCCATCTTACACTGCACTGCTGTTTTTATTTATCTCAGCTACATTACTCTCAACCGCAACCATTATCTAAAAATCAAAACGTACACAGAAAAATCATCCCAAAAAATTACACAGAAAAATCCTCCTAAAAAAATTACACAGAAAAATCCTCCGACAAAGCCCGATCCATCCTCTTTCACCCAAACCCCGGTGCTGCTGCAGATGTGGATTCCAGCTGTGCCGGAATCCATGAATGCTCCAGCACCGGGCTCCCTTCCAGGGGACAATAAATAACAACCATCCTTCAAACGCGTGAAAATAAAACCTGACAAACCAGAGCGATTGCAGCAGTTTTAAAGCCAAGGAAAACGAAGGATCTTTGGAATAACGGGGAGGGAAAGGCCCGCGTGCTGCTGGGAGGAAAAGGGAAGGACAAGAAGGGACAAAGGCTGCGGGAATTCAGCTTTGCCACCGATTCTCACCTCATCGGGGCTGAGGGAGCGATGAGAACCAAAACCCCCGGAGTAGGAGCAGCGGGCCCAGAGCCGAGCCCGCGGTGCCGGACCCCCGGAACCACCCGAACCCCCGGAACCCCCCGATCGCCAGAACCCCCCCGAGCCCTGCCAGCACTCACCCTCCTGGAACTTGGGCTTGGGGTCCTGCTTGGGCGCCATTTATAAGGGCCGGTCCCTCCTCCGGCCGCTCCCCGCGGGGCCCCGGCGCCGCGCAGCCCGGCCCGGCCCGGCCCCGCCGCGCAGCCGCGCCCAGGGCATGCCGGGACATGTAGTCCTCAGCCGTCTCCACGCTCCGGCCCCACTGCGCAGCCGCGCCCAGGGCATGCCGGGACATGTAGTCGTCGGCGGCCTCCACGCTCCGGTCCCACTGCGCAGCCGCGCCCAGGGCATGCCGGGACTAGTAGTCCTTCACGGAGCTCCGCGCTCCGCCCCGCTCCGCTGCCTGCCAGGTGTAGGCTGATCCTGCCGGTGAGGAGCCGCGCTAGCGAGGAAACAAAACAAAACAAAAAAAAGAAACAAAACAAAACAAAACAAAACCAAACAAAAAAAAAAAAGGAGAAAAAGAGCAAAAGGCAATTCGCCCAACGTGGGGCTCGAACCCACGACCCTGGGATTAAGAGTCCCATGCTCTACCGACTGAGCTAGCCGGGCGCCACGCGCAACCAGCGGCGGCCGCGGGTGTCGGCAGCGGCCCCGCGCAGTCCCCGGTCCGCCCGCCAGAGGGCGCGGGCCCCAGGTGGTTTGTATGTTTAATATTATCTCCTAATTAAACGTTAATTAAACATTATCCCAGAGCCGGCGGGTGCGGAGCGGCGGGGGATACGGCCGTCCCGGGAAAGCTGTGGGGTGCGAGCAGCCCCCGAGGGGTTCATTAACAGCGCTGAGTAATCCCAGGGGTTTGCTCCCGGCACGCTTTAACCTGGGAGAAAATAAAAAGAAAATAAAAAGACACAGCCCCGTCTGAGGAGAGAGGGGACATGGCGGCACCAGCCAAGCACTGTTTTTAATTTTTGACCGAAAATTCGCTGAATTTTGGTGATTTTTTATTCGCAATCCTCACGGCGGGGCAGATGAAGCAAAGCGGCAAGAGAGCGCCAGGGGGCGCCACAGGCCGGGCGCGAAGCAAGCCCCGCCCCTGATTTGCATAACCCCGCCCACTGGAGAGTGTAGCCACGGCCCTATGATGTCATAACTCCCCATCTACTGTGCATAACCACGCCCATCTAATGTCCATGGTCACACCCATATAATATACATAATCACGCCTGTCTGATCTGCATAATCACGCCCACCTAATTTACATATCAGTGCCCCCCTAATGTGCATAGCCACACCTGCCTGATGTTATAACCGCGCCCATCTAATGTATATAAACCCACCCATCTAACATACATAACCCCGCCCTTAATATGCATAATCCCACCCTTCTGATATGCATAACCACGCTCATCCAGTGTACACAATCCCGCCCATCTAAAGCGCCGAACCCCGCCTCCCATTGTCTCTGGCCCCGCCCCCGTTT